>CM060117.1:3080017-3572517 GCA_030522415.1 Channallabes apus | reverse complement strand
GTATCTTTTTTTTTTTTTTTTTTTAACATTCATGCCACTTTTGAACCGAACTAAACTGAACTGAACTGAACTGAGAGAGAGAGCGAGAATGAAAGAGAGGGAATCAGAGGGGTAGAGAAAAAAAAAAGTGAAAGAGAGTGAAAGAGATATACAGTGTGTGTGTGTGTATATATATATATATATATATATATATATATATATATATATATATATATATATATATATTTATAAATAATGTAATCAATCTTTTATAATTTGGCAACAACGTAACATTTTTTTAACATTAAAACAATAAAGCCCTTCTGAACTGAACTGAACTGAACTGCCACTTTTGAACTGTTGAGAGAAGAGAGATATATACTGTATAGAGAGAAACAGCCAAGGAATCAGAGAAAGAATAAAGGGTGGACAGTGAGAGACATTATGGAGATGAGGAAATGTGGAGTTAAGAAAAGGAGAGAAATAAAATGAAGGATAATGAGTAAAAGAGGGGAGTGAATGAGAGACATATGGGGAAATTATGAATACGGACAGCTTAACTACTATGTTATTCTTTCATATTTAATATGCTTACAAATACAGTTTGATGTTATTTATAAAGTAATCAGTTTTCTGTAATTTGGCAACTATGCAACATTATTTTTTGAACATTCACGCCAGTAAAGCATTTCCGTGCCAGATTGAATGAGTGAGACTAGTAAAAAAAAAATGATAGTGGAATAAAAGGAAGGAGAGAAATAAAATGAGGGTGGTAGTGTAAGAGAGACAGTGACAAATATGGAGAGATCAAAGATGGAGAGACTGTTATTCTTCAATATTTAATTAGTTTATAGTGTTTATATATGTTTACAAATGCAGATTGATATTATTTATAATGTAATGAACGAGGGGGGCAGAGAAGGAGTCAGAGGGGTAGAGAAATGATAAAGGGTGGACAGTGAGAGACAGATGGAGAGAATGATCTATAGGAGGGAAATAAGGGTTATCAGTAAATGAGAAGGTAAAGGAGAAGAATGAAATGAGAGAGTAAGTAAAAAGGAAGGCGGGAATGAAAGAGAGATAATAAAAATATGCAGAGAGAGAGAAGAAATGCGAAATTGGAAGCTATTTTGATTTGCTCATGTGCAAATCAATATACTTAATAATAATAATAATAATAATAATAATAATAATAATAATAATATGAACATGAATCTGAATAAGTAGAAGAATAGGGGAGCAATAAATCCTCCGTCAGATGAGATGTTTGTTTGCAGCTCATGGCTTCCATTTAGACAGTTTTCATTTCTTTTGTCAAAATGTAATGAATCGTTTGATTCCTCGTTCATCAGTTTTTGTTGGCTTGCTTTGAATGACTTCTAAGACTAGTAAGATAAAAAAAATAAATAAAGATAAAATAGAGGAATACAACTTAAAATCAGAAAAAGAGGGAAAAAAAGAGACTGACCAAGTAAATAATGACATACGGAAATAGATCCATATATATCCAGTGGGAGAAGAAGAGAGAGAGAGAGAGAGAGGGAAATGAGCATGAAGCCTCACACTGTCACTATGGTGATGAGCCATGTTTGAGAGATGGAAAAATGGAGAGATGATGAGAGCAAGAAAGAAAAAGAGACAGAGAGAAAATAAAGGTACAGAAATAATAGCCGAGACAAAGGCATAAAAGACAGACAGATGGTGATAAAAATACAGCAACTGTGTAAGTGAGGGTAAAGTCAGATCATCTGAGAAAACAAGTATTCATGGTGAGAAAGAGAGAGACAGTGGGGGAAAGTGAGACGAATGTGAGAAGGAGCAGGAAAAGACAAACCAAAAAGACAGACAGATGGAAAAAAACCCCATAAGAACATCTGGGTCGAGTGTAAATCGTCTCGGGACGTGAGCAGGTTGTTTGGAGAAAACCAGGGCCTCCATCTCAGCTCCTGAGTCTTCGGAATGATTTCCCATCCAAAGCAGACACACGGTTCGGTTCGCCTTTGTGTTAAACACACGCATTATTACTCATAGACAGAACTGTGTGTCTTCTGCCCTGAGAAGCTACACGTCTAAACAGAATGAGCAGGGACGTGAGAGAGGAGCAGGAACGTCGAACTCTACGGCACCCCAGAGACCTCGGATATTAATAAACATTGTTTAATAAACAGCCGCCATGTCCTTTCCATTACTCACTTTGTCTCTTTCTCTCTCTCTCTCTCTGTCTAACACACACACACACACACACACACACGTCCTGACAAATGGCTAACGGTAGGGGGAAAATGCTGAGAAGATAGAGAGAAAGAGCGAGGAGAGGTGAGAGCGGTCAGATTTTTTCCAACAGGATCCTCTCTCGGCAGAATCTTAGTCACATTAAGGATCGTTTCATTAACTGCTGTGATGCTGTAGGAAAATAATCAACAACATGCTGATGTGATGGAGCAGAGTTACTGTTATCATCCTAAAGCTTTTTTTCATTAAAAACAACACATATTTCAAATGTTGTAAGATTTACTGTTTTAAAATATTAAACTCTGACACATTAGATTACATTTTTTCTAATCCATTTACAGTGACATTTAATGTCGCAGAACATCCGAGTCCTGTTATTATTCACGCCATAGCACCTAGAAACGTCTCGTCCTTCACCAGTCTGTCTTTTTCACACTTTTGCCACAAATAGTTATATATGATTATAGTTCTTTTTTTTTTTTACCTTTAATTGTGTGAAAAGCATTATTATTTATTTATTTCCTTCCTTTAAAAAAAAAATCGTATATTACATTATATATTATATATTATATATACTTCATTATCGTTATGGTTAGGTAGATAGATCGAAGAGGAATAAAAAGAATGAATAAGTAAACAGATGGAGAAATATGAGAGAGAGAGATTTTTCTTTTTTCTTAAGCACCACTTAGATTCCTTATTTCTTCTTATTTCATTATTGTCTGTGAATTTTACATTTCATTGAAATGAGGTACTACATAATAAAATGTTACATGTCTATGCCTACTGTACATACCCATCTATTTATCTATCTTTTTATCTAGATGGGCAGATAGATGGATAAATGGATACTGTACATTCCGAATGATGGGAAGATTTTTCCACCAGAATAATTAAAATAACTATTAAAACGTGACCTTATCTAAAAGAACAGTCACCTCTAAATAACAACCCCAACAGGAGCTCACAATGACTCCAGCGCGGACTTCCTGTCCGTCGAGCTTTTACGAGGCTTGCGGGATCCGTCCTGCACGCCTTCTCATTCTCAGCACCGGTATTGTGTGTCATTTACACGGCCTGCTGGCATCCTGACCGGTTCGGGATCGGTCTCTCTCTGAATGGGTCGATGACAGATTCAGAGCTTCCCTGGCTGACTTGGAAACAATGATACGAAAAAGCATCGGGGAGGAGGGAGATTCCTGAGGCCTTGAAATCCAATGTCCCTTATTGTTTCAGGACCAAAAATTCGATAATGGGAGAATGACACACATGGCAGGCTTGGTCCAGCTGAACCAGGGCCTTTCTGTAATGCGGTAATGTGATATCGGCTCTCCTAACATTGTTCCGTTTCACAAAAACACATCATTTAGATTCATGTTGAAAGCCAAAAAAGAAAAAAAAAGAAAAGATAGAGAGAGAAAGAGAAAACAGCCCCAAAATCCTGCGCCATTTTCCTCTGCTTTGCTCGTAGCTGTTGTCCGGTGTTTCACTGCAGTGTGTAATAACAGTAATAAATATTACCTACAATTACAACTACCTAGCAAATTGTGGTAATAATAAATCATGGTCAAATCCATATTTTAACAGTGTACTGTAAGTTTATCCAGGTTTACTACAGTGATGCTAATGTACAGTATATTTGGATAAAAAGTATTTTTTTTTTCATTATGTTTTTTCAGGTGTAAGTGAAGGAAAATGCACACTAGTAAAGTACACGAAAATATAAAAGTACGTTAGTAAAGCAAAATTGCAAAGAAGTAAACAAAGTTTTTTTTTAAAGTAATTATGAAGACATGAATACAAAAACAATCAAGCTACAAAAACAAGCTACAAAAACAAGCTAAAAACTTCAAGCTATGAAAAATACACAATCCTGCACCAAATAACTATCATTCATTTTTACGACTATACCTTTAGCCAGGTTTGCTCCAAGCTTCCTACAGTAATATACAACAGAAGATATGATTTTTTTTTTTTTATAAAGATATGGGGTTTAATGTTAAAATTCGAACACACGCACAACATAGAAAAAACTCAATTTAGATTTATTTTAAATAATATATATATTTTTAAATATGGACAATTGGTTGTAAAAAATAAAGTACACTACTAAAAAGTAAAACATAAAGAAATTCTAAATTTTATTATACTCACAAATGGCCCAATTTAAAGAGATACTGACCCTTGGAAAGTTCCGAAATTTTCCCAGCAGGCTGGTCTGTTCTCCCCCCCCCCCCCACACACACCTATCATATGGCCTACTGTGCAAAAAAATTTATCCGCCTTATTTCTTCATATTTTGCCAAAGAGACAATAATTTCTGGTACTTTTTAAATGTCCCCTTGACGAATAGTTCTCCACGCTTCCGGTCCCTGTACCTGGGAAGTTTCAACTGAATGTGTTGTTGAGCCACACATTGACCTATGAATCATTCAAGCATAAAAAAAACATCTACATTAAGGCATGAACCAGTGAGAAACAGGTGCAGATGTTGACAGATGATCAGGCCGTTGATTTGTATACTGCTGATGCTGAATGCTGAGTGGGTGGAACAGATGAGAGGGGAAATGAGGTCGCTGCTGAGGTTCTTACATAAACAACCAAGTTTTACATTTTAATCTTTAGGCACTTTTGCATTGGAGCCTGTCGCAGTAAAACATTTGTTTCCATTTCTTTCATTTAATCTACTGTATTTAATTTTATATATATATATATATATATATATATATATATATATATATATATATATATATATATATATATATAAAAGAGATCACAGAGGCGTAAACAAGAAGAGAGTGCTGTGTCATGATTCCATTATATCTGTAACTAAATGAACTAAGCTAAGAACTTTCTGTCTTTGTTAACCTTGGGATTTTACTGATAGAGCCACGCTGCCAGTTTGACCATTTCCAAGGCTACGCCAGGCTGTTCAGAAAGGTTTGTGTCATCAACTTGCCTTGTAAATGGATTTAATAAACATGCACACGTAACCATTTTTTAGACCAAGCAATAAAATTGATTTGTTAAATACTGTGACTCTATACAATCTAAACAACCAAGTCAACTTTCTAAGGAAGCGAGCGGATGAGGGAGGAGGGAGGAGGAACCAGGACAGATCCACTCAGAGGTGCACTATTGAGGGTTATTTTGTGACTGTGTACTGTAAATAAATGAAAGTATATGTACTGTATTATTATTAGATATGATCAGATTGGACTTTTGAGGGATTTATTGTTGGATTGGATGAACAGAGTAAATTAGATTTTAAGTTAATATCAGACAGACGAATTAACATCTCTTCTATGCATTTTTTTAATAAACAGTCAAACATGCAAAGGTTTGAAAGAGTCTTTAAAGAGGATCTCTATGGAGACGGGAGTATATATGTGTGTATGTTCATGGGAAATTGCAGTATTGATATTTTCTGAGCTCTTATGTTCTTAGAACTTAAAGAAAACGACTGTACTGTTCAGTGTGCTGCTATAGGTAGAGTTTCCTGGGTCTAATTTAGTTCTGTGTTTAATTGTTGAATGTTTTGTAATGTTTTAAACAGTTTTTATTATAAAAGCAATCGAATAAGGTATCAGGTGATCATTAAATGAATTCTTGGCAGTTGGCAGGCTTAATCCTGACCGTACATTTCTTTTAGGAATTTGATGAGGTAAATTTGACCACATGTGAATAAACTGGAAGAGAGTAACAATTAAATCCCACAATTTCAGAACCTATTACACTCACATTGGTCTACAACTGAGCACTTTCGCTTTATTTGCTATTGGATTCCGTTGGTTTTGTTGGTTAAGGTACAAAACAACAACATGACCCAAAAAGCAAGAAAACATTCACGTAACCATGTTCAATACTATTTATTTTGGTTTAATGTACATTCTTTTTTATTTATTTAAAAAAAAAAATTCCCAGTTGATATTGAAATGTGTTTGCTACTTACAGTACCTTTATGTTAATTGGTGATTTCTGAGGCTGGTGACTCTAAATGAACGTCTCCTCTGCAGCAGAGCTCAGTTTTGGTCTTGTTCTCCTGGGAAGGTCTTCATGAGAGACAGTTTAATCCTGGAGCTTGATGGGTTTTGTAAATACACTTGACACAATGCTGTTCTTGTAGGAACTGTTCCAGAACAGCCGACCTTTGTGTCTAAAAACAAAGCAAAACAAAAACAACTACCTGTTGTTGTTGTTGTTGTTGTTGTTACTTAATTACGTACCTAATTCCATATGTTATATTTCACTGTTTTACATTTTAGAAAATTAATCACTAAACAAAAAACATTGAATTAGAAGGTGGGTCCAAACTTTTGACTGGTACTGTATTTTACAATTTACTTAAACATTACTTTTATCTCTTTAGTAGTATCTACCAGTATCTCTTTAGAAACTTAAAATTAAACTTTACAAGTAAAATTTTAGCCTTAAATGTATAATAATAAGTAGAAAAATAATTACCATCCAGTTTACTCTTGATATCTTGATATATTATTTAAGTAACAATGATTTGCTTTAAGTAAAATCAAAACCACAAAATTATTGATTATTTTAAAAGGAAATTGATCTGATGAAACTTCCTGTCGAATATTCCAAAGACGTCAAAAGTGTAAATTGCTTCAGGTAATGGGGTTGAGTGATTGTTGAGAAAATAACATACAGGTACACTTTTAATAGAAAATAACCTATGAATGAGGGTAAACAAATTCACACTTTAGTGCTAAAAATCATGTTTTTTCAAAGAGTATTTTATATTGCATATTCCCTGCATTCAGCAATGACATACAAATGATGTGATCTATATGGAAATTAGTCCTGAAAAAGCGAGCATTAAGTGCAGCTACAAAACTAGGCGGATGTACTAATGTGGAAAGCAGTGTAGTATAGATGTAACAACATTTTCCTGATTATTGCGCTCTACAGTAGCTTTATCAAAAATCCACCTGTTCATGATCACCTGCACCTGTTCCTAATTAATGCGTTCATTACTGTGCTGTAGAATCTCCTTTAGCTCAGTTAGTTGCCACCTTGCTTTTGTGTGTGAGCCTTGTATGTACTGCAATACAGAATTTATACAAATAAATATTGTGTTAAAACTTGTATAATGGTTTAAATGTTTAAATTTACAGTACAATCATTAAATCATATTATCTTCTGCATTCAAGATGGCAATGGTTTCTTCCATCTCACTCTGGATCCAGCAGACATCAGCAACTACTAACGGCATCACATCTCTTTTTTTCTTTCTAAATTCCTTGAACACACTATCCACATTTAAGTGTCTCTTTATCTCACACAGCATGACCTGCAAGATCCTAACCAGTCTGGCTTCAAAGCAGGGCATTCCACTGAGCCTGCCCTTTTGGCCACCGCTGCAAAATCACCTGCTGTTAGAAGTTTCCTGCTGCTAAATCATTTGTCTCCTTCTTTCTCGACCTTTGACATAGTCAACAGCATCTGACACAATCGACCACAAGACTCTTGCCCATCCTAACAAGTCTTGGAATCTGTGGCACAGCATTGCAATGGTTTGCTGCCTATGTGGAAGGTCGGTCATATGACGTGACCTGGAGGGGATCCACATCTGCTCCGTGAAATAACCCGCCACCGGTGTCTCACAAGGTCAGTACTTGGTTCCCTCTCTATGCTTGATCTCTTGGTAAGGTCACATCCTCACATGGGTTCGGATACCACTGCTACGTGGATGCTAAGTGTCTCCTTTGCTCCCTCAGACACTCATGTTTCTGCTCAAATCTCAGCATATCTGGCAGACATCTTATCTTGGATGGCAGCTCATCAACTGAAACTTAATCCCAGCAAAACTGAACTTCTGTTCATTCCAGGTCATTCATCCCCCCTGTGAGGATCTTATGATCTCCTTGGATTACTCCATGATCTCACCTTCAGTCACTGTCACTATCCATTTCTGCTTACATTGCCAACCTGTCACATTCATGTCGATTTCTTGCTAACAACATCAGAAGGATTCATTCATTCATTCTTTTCCACACAGGCCACTCAGGTGTTTCTTCAGTCTCTTTTCTCATTTTAGGACTGGTTTACTGCACTTCTTACTGGCAGGCACCTCTGCAAGTGTTGTTCATTTCAATCTTCTGAAATTCTTCCATATTCCCCTTCCCTGGCTTCCTCTTTTACTTTAAACAACTGATGCTTGTCTACAAAGCCAAAAACAGCTCAGTACCCACTTACCTCAAAGCACTACCACACCGCAGTACAATCATCTAGCACTGCTCGTCTCATCGCACCGTCACTCAGGAAACAAGGAAATCATGCATTAAGAATATTCCATCATGTACTAAAGAAAGAAGGGAAGCCGGTAGAGGCCAGTGTGATGCTCTGGCCAATGTTCTGCTGGAAAACCTTGGGTACTTGCATTCATGTGAATGTTGCTTTGACACACAGCACCTACTTAAACATTGTTTCCAAACAAGTACACAGCTTCATGACAACAATATTCCCTAATAGTACCTGCTTTGAGGAACATATCATAGAGTTCAAGATGTTAACTTAGCCTCTAAGTTTTATCCATTTATTTTTTTATTTCAGTCCAAGCATCTGAAGGATGTGCTGGAGAAACAATTCCGATCCATGGAAGATCCACAACATAGAGGACTTAAAGGAGTTTCTGGTAATGTCTTGGTGCCAGATAACACACACCCTCTAATGGAGTTCTTGCTTTAATGTTTTGGTGCAGACTAACATTACAGTGGTGTGAAAAACTATTTGCCCCCCTCCTGATTTCTTATTCTTTTGCATGTTTGTCACACAAAATGTTTCTGATCATCAAACACATTTAACTATTCGTCAAAGATAACACAAGTAAACACAAAATGCAGTTTTTAAATGAGGGGTTTTATTATTTAGACAAAAGTCCTTAGACTTTCTCTCAGGATGGCGCCGCGGATGGCTGCCTCAGTGTGGAGCTCTCCATTAGTCTTACTGTTTTTGTTAGTTTGTCCTGTTTTTTGTTTCTCAAACGTAATAACTTATACCAGGGATGAACTGCTGAACGTTCAGCAGGACACATCACACAATTTTCAACCACTTTTTGATTTTTCAAACGTTTTACTGAACATTGTAACCGGCGGAGCAGCTGCGCTGTTTAAATGTTTTAAGAAGCGCAGGCGGGGGAAGAGAGCCGGCGCGCTCGTCAAGCTCCGACAGCGCGGCTTTAGAACTGCGCTGCCGAGTATACATCTGGCGAATCTCCGCTCTCTACCCAACAAAATGGACGAACTTTTCCTGCTCTCCAGGAAAAATAAGGACTTTTCAAACTCTGCCGCGCTGTGTTTCACGGAAACCTGGCTGAATGAAGCCATCCCGGACAATGCGCTACACCTGCCGGGCTTCCAGCTGTTCAGAGCGGATCGCGACACAGAATCAACGGGGAAATCGCGAGGCGGCGGGACATGCTTTTACATCAACGAAAGTTGGTGTACAAATGTGACACCATTGAAGAAGATGTGCTGTCCTGATCTAGAGGCATATTTCATCAACTGCAAGCCTTTCTATTCGCCGCGCGAGTTCACCTCGTTCATTCTTGTGAGTGTGTACATCCCTCCACAAGCGTGTGTGAACGCAGCATTGCAACAGCTGGCTGCTCAGATCACAGACACGGAGCAACAACACCCGGACTCTCTTATAATTATACTTGGGGATTTTAACAAAGCAAACCTCAAACGTGAACTGCCTAAATACAAACAGCACATCACATGCCCCACCAGAGACAAAAATACTTTGGATCACTGCTACACCACAATAAAGGATGCATATCGCTCCGTCCCCAGAGCAGCTTTAGGACTTTCTGACCACTGCCTGGTTCATCTTCTCCCAACCTATAGGCAAAAACTTAAATCTGCTAAGCCTGTAGTAAGGACAGTAAAGAGATGGACCAGTGAAGCAGAACAGGAATTACAGGCCTGTTTTGACTGCACTGATTGGAGTGTTTTTGAAGCTGCTGCCACCAATCTGGACGAGCTCACAGATTCTGTAACATCCTACATCAGTTTCTGTGAGGACATGTGCATCCCTACCAGGACACTTTTAACATATAACAATGACAAACCATGGTTTACAGCAAAGCTCAGACAGCTTCGTCAGGCCAAAGAGGATGCCTACAGGAGTGGGGACAGGATCTTGTACAACCAGGCCAGGAACACACTAACAAGGGCGATCAGAGCAGCTAAGAGGAGCTACTCTAAAAAACTGGAAAACCAGTTTTCGGCAAACGACCCTGCTTCAGTGTGGAAAGGCCTGAAAACCATCACTAACTACAAGACGCCATCCCCCAACTCTGTAGGGAATCAACAACTGGTTGATGACCTGAATGAGTTCTATTGTAGATTTGAAACTCCCAGTCTCACACCACACTCCTGTCCTAACCCTCTTTCTACACCACCATTATCACCTCTGACAACCACCCTCTCTTCCCCCCCTGCACTCCAGGTCTGTGAAAAGGATGTTCGCCAGATCTTTCTGAAACAAAAGAGAAGGAAAGCTCCAGGCCCAGACGGCGTGACACCAGCCTGTCTGAAATCCTGTGCTGACCAGCTGGCGCCCATTTTCACACAGATCTTCAACAGATCACTGGAACAATGTGAAGTGCCTTTGTGCTTTAAACGTTCCACAATCATCCCCATTCCAAAAAAAACTAAAATCACAGGACTTAATGACTACAGACCAGTTGCCCTAACATCTGTGGTCATGAAGTCATTTGAAAGACTGGTGTTGGCCTATCTGAGGGACATCACAGGACCCTTACTGGACCCCCTGCAGTTTGCTTATAGAGCAAACAGGTCTGTTGATGATGCAGTTAATATGGGACTGCACTTCATCCTTCAACATCTGGACAAACCAGGGGCTTATGCAAGGGTCTTGATTATAGACTTTTCATCAGCTTTTAATACGATCATCCCAGCACTGCTTCAGACCAAATTAAACCAGCTCTCTGTTCCTAGCTCTATCTGTCACTGGATCACCAGCTTTCTGACAGACAGGCAGCAGCTAGTGAAACTGGGAAAATTCATATCCAACAGTCACACCACCAATACTGGAGCCCCTCAGGGTTGCGTTCTCTCCCCACTGCTCTTCTCCATCTACACCAACGACTGCACCTCCACAGACCCCACTGTCAAGCTCCTGAAATTTGCAGATGACACTACAATCATCGGCCTCATCCAGGACGGTGACGAGTCTGCATACAGAAGGGAGGTCAAGCAGTTGGCTGTCTGGTGCAGTCACAACAACCTGGAGCTAAACACGCTCAAAACAGTGGAGATGATCGTGGACTTCAGGAGAAACCCACCTGCACTTCCCCCACTCACCATCATGAACAGCACTGTGACGGCAGTGGAGTCATTCCGGTTCCTGGGCACGACCATCTCTCAGGACCTGAAGTGGGACATTCACATTGACTCCATTGTTAAAAAGGCCCACCAGAGGTTGTATTTCCTTCGCCAGCTGAAGAAATTCAACCTGACACAGGAGCTGCTCACACAGTTCTACTCAGCCGTCATTGAATCCGTCCTGTGCACTTCAATAACTGTCTGGTTTGGCTCAGCTACGAAAGCAGACATCAGAAGACTACAAAGGACGGTTCGGACTGCTGAAAGAATTATTGGCACTCCCCTGCCCACGCTGCAAGAACTGTATATATCCAGAGTGAAGAAAAGGGCACGGAATATCACTTTGGACCCCTCACACCCAAGCCACCTTCTTTTTGAACTTTTGCCATCGGGTCGACGCTACAGAGCACCGAACACCAGGACAGTCAGGCATAAGAACAGTTTTTTCCCCCAGGCAATCTACCTCCTTAACAGATAAACATCATTCAAACGGTCAATAAATATATGTGCAATATTGTGTACAACACCACTGTGCAATATACTGTATAATACCACAGACTTCAGATATTGATGTAACTTATTTAAAAGTATCTCACATCGTACTCCATTTGATGTCAACCATTTAAAAAAAAAAAAAAATTCTTTTTTTTTTTTTTTTTTTTTTTTTTTTTTTTTTTTTTGCGTCATGCTGTTTTTGTCTTGTCATTTGTATTTTTTGTTCTGGAAGCTCCGTCACTAAAACAAATTCCTTGTACGTGCAAGCGTACTTGGCAATAAAACTCTTTCTGATTCTGATTCTGATTCTGATTCTGAAAAAAAAAATTAAAAAATGGCCCTGTGTGAAAAAGTAATTGCCCCCTGAACCTAATAACTGGTTGGGCCACCCTTAGCAGCAATAACTGCAATCAAGCGTTTGCGATAACTTGCAAAGAGTCTTGTACAGCGCTCTTTAGGAATTTTGGCCCACTCATCTTTGCAGAATTGTTGTAATTCAGCTTTATTTGAGGGTTTTCTAGCATGAACTGCCTTTTTAAGGTCATGCCACAACATCTCAATAGGATTCAGGTCAGGACTTTGACTAGGCCACTCCAAAGTCTTCATTTTGTTTTTCTTCAGCCATTCAGAGGTGGATTTGCTGGTGTGTTTTGGGTCATTGTCCTGCTGCAGCACCCAAGATCGCTTCAGCTTGAGTTGATGAACAGATGACCGGACATTCTCCTTCAGGATTTTTTGGTAGACAGTAGAATTCATGGTTCCATCTATCACAGCAAGCCTTCCAGGTCCTGAAGCAGCAAAACAACCCCAGACCATCACACTACCACCACCATATTTTACTGTTGGTATGATGTTCTTTTTCTGAAATGCTGTGTTACTTTTACGCCAGATGTAACGGGACACGCACCTTC
The DNA here is from genome assembly GCA_030522415.1 of Channallabes apus. Classification (NCBI taxonomy): domain Eukaryota; kingdom Metazoa; phylum Chordata; class Actinopteri; order Siluriformes; family Clariidae; genus Channallabes; species Channallabes apus. Next base: position 3,559,532 of record CM060117.1, on the reverse strand, counting down.
CAAAAAGTTCAACTTTTGTCTCGTCGGTCCACAAGGTATTTTCCCAAAAGTCTTGGCAATCATTGAGATGTTTTTTAGCAAAATTGAGACGAGCCTTAATGTTCTTTTTGCTTAAAAGTGGTTTGCACCTTGGAAATCTGCCATGCAGGCCGTTTTTGCCCAGTCTCTTTCTTATGGTGGAGTCGTGAACCTTAATTGAGGCAAGTGAGGCCTGCAGTTCTTTAGATGTTGTCCTGGGGTCTTTTGTGGCCTCTCGGATGAGTCGTCTCTGCACTCTTGGGGTAATTTTGGTCGGCCGGCCACTCCTGGGAAGGTTCACCACTGTTCCATGTTTTTGCCATTTGTGGATAATGGCTCTCACTGTGGTTCGCTGGAGTCCCAAAGCTTTAGAAATGGCTTTATAACCTTTACCAGACTGATAGCATTTCACTGCATATTATACTGTGTATGATTGTGTATGTGACTAATAAAATTTGAATTTGAAAATTTGAATTTGATAGATCTCAATTACTTTTGTTCTCATTTGTTCCTGAATTTCTTTGGATCTTGGCATGATGTCTAGCTTTTGAGGTGCTTTTGGTCTACTTCTCTGTGTCAGGTAGCTCCTATTTAAGTGATTTCTTGATTGAAACAGGTGTGGCAGTAATCAGGCCTGGGGGTGACTACAGAAATTTAACTCAGGTGTGATAAACCACAGTTAAGTTATTTTTTAACAAGGGGGGCAATCACTTTTTCACACAGGGCCATGTAGATTTGGAGTTTTTTTTTCTCCCTTAATAACGTAAACCTTCATTTAAAAATAGCATTTTGTGTTCAATTATGTTATCTTTGACTAATAGTTAACGTTAAGTTAAGTTAAGTAACTTATTATTAAGTTAAGTAATAAGTTTTTGATGAGCAGAAACATTTAAGTGTGACAAACATGCAAAAGAATAAGAAATCAGGAAGGGGGCACATAGTTTTTCACACCACTGTATATTAGACAGGTGGTTTTCTATATTAGAGATGATCAGTGTATACTGGCACCTAGTTAATTTTTCGTAGAACTAGACAAAGCTTATATTTAAAATCTGCCCAAGTTTGTGACATTTAAAAGCCCATAATTTAGAGGAGTTTTCACATCCGTAAGTCCGGTTTCTGGGTCCAAAACTGAGCAAAATATAATACTTTTTTCTTGTTGGCTTCATTTTCCAGATGCTTTTGTCAATATACATGAACATAATAAGCTAAAAAGTAAGAAAACACAGCCTACACGGTAGTGGCTCAATGTGTAAAGGCTCTGAATTACTGATCGGCAGGTTGCCATTTTGTGCCTTAGCTCCGCCAGGTTACCGCTGTTGGCTCCTTAAGCAAGGCCCTTAACCCTGTCTGCTTTAGGGGCGCCGTATAAAGGCGGAACCTGTGAATGTGAACACAGTCTATTAATAAAAAACAGGGATATTCCAGCTTTCACTTGGCAGCTAATCTTTCTAATACAACATCTTACAGTAGATGCTTGCTTGTCATTGTACTGTAAGTAAATTATTACAGGAGGGTAAACAAACAAGAATATACACCAATTAGCCGTAAGAATACATATTGTATAGGTTCCCTTTGTGCAACCTGGGAAGCTCTGGTTTTGACTTCACAGTACCTTTGGGCCTTTGGTCCACGTGGCATGGCTAGAGCCTTGGGTGCTCCTTAAAATATTTAATTGCTAATCAGCATTAATGTATTAATGTTATGTCTGATCAGTGTACTATATGTTTATCATCCTATTCTAGGAGTTTTAAAGTAGTATGACTTGACACTACACTACACTATAATTACAGCAATTGTCTGTCTCGAAGCTATGAATAATAATAATAAGAAGAAGAAGAGGAAGAAGAAGAACTTAGCATGAATTGCTTAAAATCTAGTAATAACTTCTAAAATTTGGATTACTATGCTACACTGTGTAAGTTCTTACTGCACTTATAATAACTTTTTAAATACTTTAATGTATGCTATATTTTTTGCAAGCAACAGCACTACTTAACTATATTTTCTATTCGCCCAGAGTTCTGTGTGTTCTTACATATCCTCAGTGTGATTTATGAATCACTATTTCCACTCATGTTTTTGGACCATCTTGATCTCTAATGACTACTCTACTTGAGGAATTGGAAATAAAGTGCATTCATAATCAGAACCACCTCATCCACACCAGACTTATCACTTTGGTCAATTCTGTCAAGGACTGGCGTAGCAAGCAGGGCTTTAGTGCTCGATAGATTTTTATTTATTTATTTATTTATTTATACGGTATTACCTTGTAATAGATGGAATCAGGAATAAACAGAAAACTGCACTGCAAGTCCATAGAGATGCAACATACATACGTTAAATAAAGCTCAGATAATTATATATATATATATATATATATATATATATATATATATATATATATATACAGTATATATATATATATATATATATATATATATATATATATACAGTGGTGTGAAAAACTATTTGCCCCCTTCCTGATTTCTTATTCTTTTGCATGTTTGTCACACTTAAATGTTTCTGCTCATCAAAAACCGTTAACTATTAGTCAAAGATAACATAACTGAACACAAAATGCAGTTTTTAAATGAAGGTTTACGTTATTTAGGGAGAAAAAAAACTCCAAATCTACATGGCCCTGTGTGAAAAAGTGATTGCCCCCCTTGTTAAAAAATAACTTAACTGTGGTTTATCACACCTGAGTTCAATTTCTGTAGTCACCCCCAGGCCTGATTACTGCCACACCTGTTTCAATCAAGAAATCACTTAAATAGGAGCTACCTGACACAGAGAAGTAGACCAAAAGCACCTCAAAAGCTAGACATCATGCCAAGATCCAAAGAAATTCAGGAACAAATGAGAACAAAAGTAATTGAGATCTATCAGTCTGGTAAAGGCTATAAAGGCTTTTCTAAAGCTTTGGGACTCCAGCGAACCACAGTGAGAGCCATTATCCACAAATGGCAAAAACATGGAACAGTGGTGAACCTTCCCAGGAGTGGCCGGCCGACCAAAATTACCCCAAGAGCGCAGAGACAACACATCCGAGAGGCCACAAAAGACCCCAGGACAACATCTAAAGAACTGCAGGCCTCACTTGCCTCAATTAAGGTCAGTGTTCACGACTCCACCATAAGAAAGAGACTGTGCAAAAACGGCCTGCATGGCAGATTTCCAAAGTGCAAACCGCTTTTAAGCAAAAAGAACATTAAGGCTCGTCTCAATTTTGCTAAAAAACATCTCAATGATTGCCAGGACTTTTGGGAAAATACCTTGTGGACCGACGAGATGAAAGTTTAACTTTTTGGAAGGTGCGTGTCCCGTTACATCTGGCGTAAAAGTAACACAGCATTTCAGAAAAAGAACATCATACAGTACCAACAGTAAAATATGGTGGTGGTAGTGTGATGGTCTGGGGTTGTTTTGCTGCTTCAGGACCTGGAAGGCTTGCTTTGATAGATGGAACCATGAATTCTACTGTCTACCAAAAAATCCTGAAGGAGAATGTCCGGCCATCTGTCCGTCAACTCAAGCTGAAGCGATCTTGGGTGCTGCAGCAGGACAATGACCCAAAACACACTAGCAAATCCACCTCTGAATGGCTGAAGAAAAACAAAATGCAGACTTTGGAGTGGCCTAGTCAAAGTCCTGACCTGAATCCTATTGAGATGTTGTGGCATGACCTTAAAAAGGCGGTTCATGCTAGAAAACCCTCAAATAAAGCTGAATTACAACAATTCTGCAAAGATGAGTGGGCCAAAATTCCTCCAGAGCGCTGTAAAAGACTGGTTGCAAGTTATCGCAAACGCTTGATTGCAGTTATTGCTGCTAAGGGTGGCCCAACCAGTTATTAGGTTCAGGGGGCAATTACTTTTTCACACAGGGCCATGTAGGTTTGGATTTTTTTATCTCCCTAAATAATAAAACCCCTCATTTAAAAACTGCATTTTGTGTTTACTTGTGTTATCTTTGACTAATAGTTAAATGTGTTTGATGATCAGAAACATTTTGTGTGACAAAGATGCAAAAGAATAAGAAATCAGGAGGGGGGCAAATAGTTTTTCACACCACTGTATATATATATATATATATATATATATATATATAGAGAGAGAGAGAGAGAGAGAGAGAGAGAAACCAGACCCTAACATTTGCGTTCTGTATGCGGTACTTTTTAAATATCTGAAATGTTTTTAAGCTGAAATGGAATTTAGATTTATCACTGTGCTAGCAACCCTGGGTAAGCCTGAGAGCAAAGCTAGGGATTTCAAAAGGTAGCTTTTACAGTACCCATATTTTGAACATTTTAAGAGCAATATTTATGTTGCTCTATTTGCATTTATGTTAAATGAATGCAAATAATTTGCGATTTCTGAGCACTTTCAGCATTTCAACCACACATGTCCATCTTTAGCTTGATTCACTGTCTTACTAGATTTCCGCAAGTTCTCAATGTATTATGTTGGTTTCTTCTGGGGTTTCAGACTTCCTCCAACCTCCTAAAAACATCTTTGAAGACACTGTAGGTTGGCTGTAGGGTGCAGGTTGGTGATGCTAAATTTCCCCATTGTGTAGCAAGAGGTAGCTAAAGTTGCTATGCTAGTTGGCCTACATTTGCTTAAACTGATGTGAAATATCAGGGAAAATATGCAGTATGGTGACAAAATACAAGCTGAAGAAACAGGAAGTGGTCATTGACGTAAATTTATTTATTTATTATAATAAACACAGGCAGCTTGGTGTCGTAGTAATTAGCAATGTGTGTTCGATTCTCATGGGTTTGTACTGTAAGCCTGGAGTTTGCAGGCTGGTGATTCATGGGTAGGTGATTAATGGGTTTCCTCTGGGTACTTTGGTTTCCTCCAACTGTCCAAAGACTTTCAGATTAGACTAAATGGTTTTCCCAAACTGCCCGGAGTGTGTGAATAAGCGCGTGAGTGTGTTTATGTGTGTGTCTATTCGTGTCCTAAGTCTCCTGGGATCGGTTTCAGGCCTACCAGAACCCCGATAAAGCAGTATAGATGATGAGTGCGTAAATGATCAAAAACACATCTGTCTCTAAGTTTGGACTACTGGCAGGACCACTGCAGTAGATGAGATAATGGATATATTTTACAGAAAAGGACGTCATGTCAGCTGTCAGGAGAGCTGGATATATATATACATACATACAGTATATGTACAGTATATAAAGAAAAAAAATTACTGGGAAAATGTACAGTGTTTTGTTATGACACACCAGTTCAGCAGTTTGGATGGAACACTTTGATGGGCAGCAATGGGCACAAATCCAAAAGACTGACTCTCATGCCAGGGATGCAAAATATACGAGAGGAAAACACGAGCTACAGCCAGAAGCTGAGATGTCGGGGTGGTGTTTTTATATCAGGGCATTTACGATGATGGAGTTTTAAAACTGTCTGACATACTGAGTGTGTGTGTGTGTCTGTGTGTGTGTGTATTTGTCTGTAGCTGTAACATTCTCAAGTCTGTAGTTGTACTGCCAAACCAGCTGTCCCCAACACCTCCACCATCTACATCATCAATAATTCAGTCTCCACGTCCGTGCCACATTCCACTGCTTCCGTTCTCACCGCTCACACCCACGCCCGCACCCAGACAGAGGAGCATATGGTGCGCATTTCAGAATCGCTAAAAACTACTCAAATTGTGGCAACTATATTTAATATAGTTTAAAATCGAGGGCATATACTATTACAAACAACACGTGAGAGTTGTAAGAGAAAAAACAAAGTAAGAGAAAAACAAAACTTCTACAAAGATGCAAATAAACAGTGATGATGATAATAATAACAACAACAATAATAATAATAATAATAATAATAATAATAAAAGTATTTTTGTCATTCTATTCATTCTTCAAATTATGGAAAGTATGCTAAACCATCACCAAGACCAACAAACAAACAAATGCATACGTTATTAACTTTAAATTGCAAATTATATCTGAACCAAAATTAACACAATGTTATAAAAAAAATATACTAAGTGAGTAAATAAATAAATAAATTAATTAAATAAATGAAGCTTTTGGATGACAATTTATATTAAAAATTATGACGATTATGACAAATTCAATTTTTTTTATGATATATAAGGAATCAAATAAATAAATAAAGGAAGACAAATTAGTAAAACTTAATGAACTTAATAAAAAAAAAAGACTTTGCAAATCAAAACAAAGCATTTAAACTATAAACTGCTATATTTAAACCAAACATGAGACAATGTAACTACAAATGAATAAATAAATAAATTAATTAATTAATAAATAAATATTTTTTTTTACACTTAAATTGTGAGAAATATATTTAAACTTAAGAAAGAAAGCAGTAAAATTTTGGGTGAAATAGATTGACATCTTTTTAAAAAATATATTTTTTCTTATACCATCAGAAGCGCTATTAAACCAGGAATAAGATGATACTATTTCAAAGTAAATAAACAAAAACAGACCAAATAAACTCAGAAATGAGTCAGCTAAAAACACATCATATAATTATATTTTAAACAAGTATAAGACACATTTAAAAAACTACAGTAGGCTAATAACGTGAATAATACAACATACATGAACATGCGGGCACACACACACACACACACACACACAATGTTTTTTACATTACCCGCATTACCACTCGTCTGTCAATGCTATAAATGTCGCCTGCTGAGAAAATTCCCTTTGAACGGATTTTCACCCTCATCAATTACTTTACCAAACAGTGCGGTTGCCAGGTTTAATCCTCATCTGAAGAGGTGAATAAGGAAAGTCCCACGCCATTCAGTGGCACTGAGTAAATGATTCCATTCAATTATCGTCGCGTTTGCTCAATAAAAATACCGTCTGGGTGCTTGGAATAGATTAGTTTAAGGCCTTACTAAATTATTAAAGCATTCCCCATCAACGGGTCCCTGAGCGAGTGAGCGAGAGAGAGAGAGAGAGAGAGAGAGAGAGAGGGGTGAAGGGAGTTATGAGTTTTCAAATTCACCTCAGCAATATTCCAGATATGGGAACTTTTATCCCTCCGTTAGACTGTGACAGGAAAGGAATGGAGAGAGCCTGTGTATGTGTGTGTGTGTATGTGTGTGTACAGTATGTGTGTGTAAAATGCTTGAACCAAAAATCACATTTAAACATTTCACTTCAAAAGCAGTTGATTGACCGAGACAAGTTTGGCGACAGCTGTGGCGTATTTCGTCTTTTTTAAACAAAAAAAATACTAAAGTAGCAAAAACTTTGAACGTGTCGTGGTTGTCGCTGCCACACGGGCTGGTCGGAGTATTTTTCCGAAACTGCAGGTCCCCAAAAACTATTGGGAATATACAGAGAGATGTGTTTATCCAAATACAGTATGTTGAGCTCACAAAAAGTCCACAAAAGCATGCTACAGCATCTAAGAAAATGCAGAGTGTAAAACTGAACATGAAGAGCGCAGAGTGCGTTGTAAATAATAAATACACCCCATATTTCACTGACATATTTATTAATGCCATGACTTACTGCTACACTTAAACCAAAACTAATATGAACCGCATGAGACTTAAGAAAAGGAAATTAAAGCTGCGGGATTTGTAAAGATGCAGTTTTGTCTCCTGGGGACCTCCAGGTGGTTATGAGGACTTCTGATGCTGTCCCGTCATTATGAGGACATTTAGTTCTCCCTCCCTCCCTCTCTCTCTGTCTCTTTCAAATATGCACACATATACACACACACACCTATAATTTACGAGCTCTTTTTTATACCACATTCACATAACCAGCATGAAGTAACTCAATTCCAACTTTTTCTGATTCTGATCTGATGTTTTTCTGATCCGAGTAACTTTCATTTACTGGTCCTACAGTAGACTGGATATACAAGGTTGAGTCAAAAATTCTGACTGAAGAATTCATTTTAATAAAATTTTTGACATAATCGTCTTGCTTTTCAATACTCTTTGTCCATCTGACCATCAACCACCTTTCGTATTCTCTCATTAAAAAATGTTTACTGCTGAGCTGCGAGCTACGAATGCACCGCTGTCTTCACTTCTTCATCAAAAGTGAATCTTCTTCCTCATAGGGCTCCTTCCAGGGGACTGAAATCTATAGGGAGACCAGGACTATAGGGAGGATGCTTTAACACCTCAAAACCAAGTCGACAGCGTGGGCGGAAGTGTGCGGACGTACATCGTCATGCGAGATCACAACGGACTCGGATAGCGGTCCTCTACGTTTAATCCGAAGTAGCCTTCAGCTCTCCAATAAGCGTCTCACTGTAACAAGCACTGTTGATTGTTGAACCTTTTCCCTGATAATGTTCCAATACTTCTGGCTCTTGAGAATCACAGAAAACTGTAAGCGTTGATGAATTTTCTGGCTGATGGTCGACTTTTGAACTTTTTCTCGGTTGGAGATTGAAGTTTTCAATTCCATACTCTGCCGTGGTGATGAATCCGTGTCTCGTCACCAGTGATGATTCTCTTTAAGACACTTTCACCCTTCCTGAGAATAAATTTGTAACACAGATACGTGACTTTAATGTGAACCAGATCGGCATTCATTTGTCAGTCAGCACCAGCAGATTCGGGCTTTCATAGCATTGCTAGCTAACAAGGACTAACACTAGGACCTCAACAAAACCGACTAACTACTCGCCGTCCTCTGGAGCAAAATCTCAAGTAGATTTTTGCATCGATTGTATGAAATGAACGAGTGCTCGCATAAACTCATGACGTGTTTTAATCCAGATGATGCAAACAAAGACCTATCGATGGGTACATGACCAAAAAGCAACGTGACTTGTAATTGTAGCCTTAGTCATCACAGAAAGTTAAACAGACATGTTCTGTATGGTCCAGGTGATTATAAGAACCTCGATGACTGATCTGTTATTAAGAGGACATTTGGTCCTTGCTTTCTCTCTTGTTTCTCTTAGTTCGGTACATCTCTTTCTCTCTCTCTCTGAAACACACCAGAAATAAAAAGAAATGCTAAGTTTTAACATATTTAACGCTTTCACATTCTGAGTCATTGTATAAACATTTACAAGCTGCTTTATTTAACTGAGAAATAGATTTTTTTACAAAGCCACTACAAGATTTCAATGAATTTTATATTCGATAAAAACTTTTCAATTAAATACTCATTAGACGCATCAACCTTTCATGTCTCAAACGATCCTGACAAAAAAAAAAAAAAGGAAAATTTAATCTCAGGCATAAATCTCCTAACATCACCTTATATTGCTATTTGGACACTTTAAACTTTCTCTGTGTGATGTCACTGGTATGAATACTATCCCCGCCCCCAACCATTTGTCTAGGGTGGTCATACAAATGACCAGTCATGCATGATATTTCAAAAGAAGACAGACAGGTGATACGCTGGCATCTGATCACCAGGGTTGCCAGGTAGTAATATAAGGTGCACAATAGTAGCCATTCTGATCCATCTTTTGTTCATTTATTCTAACATTTTCATTTACCAAACAAATTTTGTTGTATCAATAAATGTATAAATGTATTTTAACTTCATCTTATCATTCCAGAGCTCTTTCAGACCTGTTCACCTCCAGATCCTCCATTTAGGAAATGACAAAATGATCACATCAGGTTCGAGAACTGACTGCTCACTCATTGGCCAATAAATCCCACTTTTTCAACAGTTTCCACTGTAACGAGTTAATTAACTTTTAGCCTTAATAAGCCTTAAATTAAGATGTATCCACACATACCTGTACAAGCTTGGCACAGGTTTTTATGTCTGATTCCCTTCCTGACGCAACACTCTCATTTTATCCGGGCTTGAGCACTGCATCCAGTGGCTGGGAATCGGGCCCTGGCCTTTGCATGGCAGGCGAAACACGTACCACTCATCAAGGACATACTGTATAACTAGTTATCTAAATCTAGTATGATAATGGTTTTGCCCTGCAATGAGAAACTTGAGGTTTATTCCCCTGCTCTGACATTTAAAACACCTTTACACCCCCGAATCCAATCTGTGGCTCCGCCAAGAAAAGCTATAATCATACAGTATAAAAAGGGCCCAACGATTCAAGGGTTAATATCCGAGTGAGTGTAAAAGGCATGACTCCCACAAATTAAATGTAAAGCCTGTTTGAGTCGCACAGCAGGCAAAGCAAAATCTTCTGTCGATAGTCTCATGTCACTTTGAACAAACTGAACCAAGCCGACAGGAAACACGGGGCTGACCAGTCAAACACAGAGGCACTCGTTCATCGATCAACATCAAGAAAAGTGAGCACACTAGAAGACAGGGACAAAGAAAAGAAAAAAAGCAACAACAAAGAGGTACATTTCATCAAACAGCATGTCGTCAAGATGAGAGCAAGGTAGATGAAGTGAGAGAAGACACAGAGAGAGAGAGAGAGAGAGAGAGAGAGAGCACAAGAGAGAGAGAGAAAACCCTCTCTCCTTAGATGATAAAAATCATTTTTCATGGCCAGGTTGTAATGGAAATTACAAATAGGCAATTTCACCCTTGGGTAGAAATAGGGCGCCTGGGTTCGGTACATTTTTTTGGCAGTAACTCTAAGAAGAGAAAGTCACAAACACAGCAACTAGCATGCTAGCTATGGTGCTCAGTAGCATTAGGACTGTAGACCTCAGAAGGGTTCTTCTTTCCCCTAAATAAATTATTTAGGCTTCTATATCATGACCAGGAGGATGTGAGATTAAGTTCCTGAAGAGCCGCCATGAGACAATTCATCCCTAAACCTGGATTCTGTTTCACTTTACAATTTTCACAAAGACAGCGGCACCTTGGTATATGAATTTAATCCGTCCCGGAGGTGAGTTCTTAAGGTGAAATTTCATATTGTGAAACACGTTGTCCCATAGGAAATAATGTAAATGCAGATAATCTGTTCCAGCCGCCCAAAAATATTACCAATATTATCAATTTCAAAAACTATAATCATATTTGTGCATATAAAAACAATCAAAACATTTGGAAAAGAAATGTAAGTGATGTACAATATGGAATAAATAGACATAAAACTTCACATAACCATAATTTTTTAATCATTTTGGCACTGGCTGTTTTAAAACCCAAACTGAAAGTGGCTCCCTTTGCTGCTAGCTACCCTCTTTAATAACATTCCTGCAACCCATGGAGCTATACTACCTTTCAAAAGTTTTAGATCACTTGCAAATTTCTTTGTTTTTGTTTAGTGATTTATTTTCTACATTCTACAACAATATTGGGAATTTCAAAACTATAAAATAAACACATATGGAATTAGGTAATTATGTAACAAGAAAAACAACAGTTAGTTGTTATTGTAAGACACAGAGGTCGGCCTTTCTGTAATAGTTCTTGCAAGAACAGTTTTGTCAAGTGCATTTTCAAAATCCGTCCAGCACCATAATGAAACTGGCTCTCATGAAGGCCGTCCCAGGAGGACGAGACCAAAACCTACCTCTGCTGCAGACGAGAAGTTCATTTAGAGTTATCAGCCTGAAAAATGACCAATTAACAGCAGCTCAGATTAGAGGCGTTATGACGTCTTTACAGGGCAGAAGTATCAGAAACATCTCAATATCAACTGTTCAGAGGAGATTAATGCATTTTTTGGATGCCTTCAGCATTCCTTTACAATGTAGAAAGAAATAAAAATCAGGAACCATCATGGAGTTAGAAAGTGACCTAAAACTTTTGAACGGTAGTGTATGTATATGTGGCAACACCGTGGTAGGGCAATTAAATATCAGGGATAAGGTTTCTCAAACTCGATTACGCCACCCCGAGGTTAACCAGGGAAATAACACCCATAAAGGAACAAGGTTCGCTAGGCTAAAAGACATGAGAGACAAGGGTACAAACGTACAAAACTTTATTACAATTTACTCTTAAAACAAATTAAAACATTTCTTAGCATATAATGCTAAATGTCAAAAAGGGCCATCACATGCTATATATATAAAAAGGACACAACACTCTGTGTACACACAAAAATAATGAAAAAGAAATAACAATCCAAACAAAATAAAACAAAGAAAAGTTTGGACACGCGTCTTGGCAGCAAGGGCAGACTAAAGGAGGTGCCAATCTTACAAGTGCACTTCACACAATTTCACTCCAAGGAAAACATGAACCCCAGCTGCACTGCACTCCACACCCTTTTACTACCCTCAGCACTCTGAACTAGCCTTCCCCCAACCCGGCCATGCCCGAAGTCAACAAACACAACACAAATACAAAAAAAGGACACCCAAATCAACAAAAAAAAAAAACTATATAAATAAAAGGCAGGAATAGAGAAGACCGTTCTCACTGCCTTAAACACAAAGACAAAAAACACAAACAGCTGTCACGAATTAACCCAACAGCAGAAAAAGAAAAAAAAGAAATAAATGCAAATTTATAGCTCGGAAAGCGTTATCCTCTAAAGTTGGAGCTCCCCTAGAGCTATATTACAACCTTCTCCACCACAGACTCACGAATGTAGAGAGACAACGTCCAAACTAGCCTCCAACCGATAGCCGAGCAGCTCCGAGCTACTAATAGCGTCACAACACATACAATCAAAAAAATAAAAATAAAAAAACAACAGAGGAGAAAACAGCAGCGCCGTCCTCAGCCAACACGGAGGACCGATACTTCCGCCGTCACGAGATCCACCATCAGTGCATTAACCATCCGGAGCTCACTGAGAAAGAGAGCCATGACTAAGTCACATATTTTTTTTAGGAGAAGCCAGAGAAAGTGAAACTGACTTACCCGGACGAATCGTTGTGCTACGCGAATTGCAGCGCCACTCACAGCTCGCCGCGAACCACGCAAGATTATACAGGCACAAAGAATAGTTCACAGCTAAATGGTAAATAGACACCCATTAGCATCACCCAACGGCAGAATACGCAGCACATGAGGAGCATATACCTACGCAACAACCCATGAACAGTCCGTCTCAACCGGATATCGATTTAACCAGCGTGCATCCTAATAGGAAAAAATAAACATCAGAGTTTAAGGTATATGTCCACCTCTTTATTAGCCGCATAGCTACAGATAGCACTCACACACCTTCTGTCCACGCGCACCCCGTGAAGGCAGTCCTAATCGTGACGTATGCCAGGTACGACGAAATCCAGCCTTAAGTACTGTCAGAAACCATATTGATAGGCTGCCATAGGTGACAATCACCTAGCAGTAGGCCAATGGGAAACCCCCATTGCCCACACTGCCACAATCTACCCACAGCTCTTGAATTGTCGACCCGACGATTGCCCAATTATCCTTAAGCCCAAGGCCTGAACAGTGCAGACATATGATTAGACGAGGCCTCAACAGCCTCAACACTTATCACCCTCGCCATGGCCCTAGGAAGATGGTAGTCCGTCTCACTGCCCCATCACCACAAGGGGGACCTGCAGAACCAAGGTTGATCATGGGTGATTGACATACGGCACCCTGGCCTAATGGTTCGGAGTCCACTGGGTCCTCGATGGCCATACTCACCCCCAACGTCAATGAACTGGGGCCTGCCAGAGCCCGGCCCCGACTCTGTAACTCGATGGCAGCGGGCCGAGTCTCCGGTACGACCCAAACCAGATCAACTTCCTCGAAGGAGGAAAACTCCTCCAACAACGTCTCGTCAGCAACCGGAGTGGCATTCTCTGGAGAACAAACTAAAACTTCTCCCCCTACTCTTTCCTTTAACAACGAGTGATGAACATGCTTTACCCGATTCACATTCTTTACTGGTGCAATGGCATAAACTGAACCTCCCATCCCAGGTGCCTTTACCACCTGGTACAACACTGAACTCCAGCAGTCCTGAATCTTATGACAACCCTTGAGACCATAGTTACGAAGGTAAACGTCTCGGGTTACATTTCTGTAACCCTGTTCCCTGAAAGGCGGGAACGAGATGCTGCGTGAAAACGCTATGGGAACCAGTTTGTCGCGTTGCCGGTCGTTGAAGCATGCTGTGAAAACACGCCAAAGTTTGAACCTTGGACCCCAAGGTTGTGTAGCGTGTGCGCACAAAGCCAAGAAGGTCTCAGAGCTATGCCTGGGCAGCTAACTCGGGGGCAGTGAGCCCGGAGTAGCATGAACATCCAGATTTATAAATGTAAGAAATGTGTACGGGGAGGAACCAACCCTTCGCGCCACACAATTACTGCAGGGGATACCTCCTGCTGGTGAGACTGGGATGATCACCCTGGTTGGGTGAGCCCTGCTTCCCAGAGGCGAAGTGAACCCACGCGCCTCATAGGAGAGGGCAATATGCATCTCTCACCCAGTATAGTGGCGCTCTGACTTACGCCACTAGCTGATGCGGTGGACGTGAATCTGAAGAGCACATACTGGATAGTAAGTGAAGTTTCTCCTGCTCCGAAGCTGTAAAAGGCGGAGGACAGAAGGCTTCAAACAATGCAGCTAAGAAAATCCTGAGGGTACTAGGGCACAAGCCCAAGGACAAGCTTTTACTGCAGAAGCTCCAGCACTGAAACATTTTGGCAGTGGACTGGGTCTACCTGCTTGGCACACACTTGTTGCAGGGGAATACCTCTTGCTAATCCAATAGCTGAGGCGATCCCCTGGTTGACTGAGCCCTGATTCCTAGAGGCGAAGTGAGCCCACGCGCCTCATAGGATAGGGCAATAGCATCTCTCATCCAGAGCATGAAGAAGTTGCTCTGACCTACGCCACTAGCTGATGCGGTGGACGTAGATCTGAAGAGCACAAGCTGGACACAGCAAGTGAAGTCTCTCCTGCTCCGAAGCTGTAAGCGCGGAGGACAGAAGGCTTCAAAAGCAATAGGGTGCCTGTTGGGTTTATAGTTAGCTTTTGGAAGATAGTTGAGAAAGGATGCAGTTACGCACGTCCTGAAAGTGCTAGGGCATAGACCCGAGGACGGAAACTCCAGCACTGAAACAATTCGGCAGTGGACTGGGTTTACCTGCTTAGCAGACACTTGCTGCAGGGGAATACCTCTTGCTAGTGCAATAGATGAGGCAATCCCTTTGGCTGAAAGAGCCCTGATTCCTAGAGGCGAAGTGAGGCCACGCGCCTCATAGGAGAGGGCAATAGCATGTCTCATCCAGAACATGTAGAAACTGCTCTGACCTACGCCACTAGCTGATGCGGTGGACGTAGATCTGAAGAGCACAAGCTGGACACAGCAAGTGAAGTCTCTCCTGCTCCGAAGCTGTAAGCGCGGAGGACAGAAGGCTTCAAGAGCAATAGGGTGCCTGTTGGGCTTATGGAGCTTTCTGAAGATAGTTGAGAGAGGATGCAGTCACGTACGTCCTGAGAGTACTAGGGCACAGACCCGAGGAGGGAAACTCCAGCACTGAAACAGTTCGGCAGTGGACTGGGTTTACCTGCTTAGCATATACTTGCTGCAGGGGAATTCCTCTTGCTAATGCAATGGATGAGGCAATCCCCAGGGTTGAAAGAGCCCTGATTCCCAGAGGCGAAGTGAACCCACGCGCCTCATAGGAGAAGGCAATAGCATCTCTCATCCAAAACATGTAGAAGCTGCTCTGACCTACGCCACTAGCTGATGCGGTGGACGTAAATCTGAAGAGCAGTAAAAGGCGAAGCATATCTTAGAAGGCAAGAGGTCCGCCTTGCTACATGAAAATCTCTCCCTGACTACTTCGGAGTGGGGTTACCATTCCCCGTGTGTCAGAGATAGACTGGACAGTACTACTGCTCCCGCGTCCATGCTGGAATGTAAATCGCTCTGAGGGACAGGAACCTGGTGCGCTAGCTGTTAGCGGCGCGAGCACAGTCCGCCCTGGCGATAACATATGAGACTGCCATAGTGTTGTCCCCCGCACTAGGACATGGCAGCCTCTCAACTGCTGGAGGAAGTGCTTTAGGGCCAGAAATAGAGCCATCATTTCGAGGCAATTGCTGTGCCATGCGAGAAGATAGCCTCTCCAGCTCCCTTGGGCTGGACAGTCATCAGAGACCGCACCCCAGCCTATGAGGGAAGCATCTGTCGTTAGCCTCAGCGACGACAAGATGAACTTAGAGTGGGACCCAGAGTAGAGACCGGGGTCTGAACCACGTAGAAAGGGTACGAAGCACCTGGCGCGTAACCCATATTGGGGATTGGCCCTAGTGAATTCCCCTGGTTCTTAGCCACAACTTAGAATGCTCTCATGTGCAGAAGGTCCAAAGGTGTCACCGTGGATACAGCTGCCATGAGAGCTAGGATGTCTGAAAGTGATGGACACTTTCTGGTCTAGCTTGTTTTCCTTGAGGGTGTTGAGAATGGGTTCGATACGAGCGGGAGACAGCTGTGCCCGCTTACGACCGAATCCCATATAGCACCCAATGTGTTGTCCTCTGCACAGGAAAGAGCACGCTTTATCGAACCCATTCTCAACACCCTCAAGGAAAACAAGTTGGGTCCCAGTCCTGAGAACAGAGATGAGCTAGGACGACATGCTGATGTCGAAGCACTAGCCACCGGATGCCCTGGGACTCCCGTAAGAGCCAGGGCTAAATCCGTGCATTTTGTATGTGTGCGGGTGAGCTAGACCAATGGAAGGACCTGATACTGGTAAGCTTCGCCCCCGAAAGCGAACCTCAGGATCTCCCTGTGTTGTGGCAATGTTTCTGTATGAAAGTAAGCGTCCTTAAATCGATTGTCAGAAACAATCGCTTGGTAGGGTTGAGAGCAATCACCTTTACAGTCAAGAACTGAACTGTATTCATTGATTTTCAGGTAGCGGGAGAGCCCGCAGAATCTGAAATATTGGACGCAGCCCCCGTTCCTCTTGGGAACCAAGAATACCGACTGTAGTAGCCTGACTCACTGTCTGGTGGGGGAACATGTTCCATGGCCCCCTTCCCCGGCAGCCTGTCAGCAAATGCGCACTTTCTGGTTTCATGGAAGTGGAGGCCACGCCATTGAAAACACAGAAGGTGAAGTGAGAACTGAATCCTGTAGTTCCTCTCTCCAGTGCTTAGTACCCAAGGAGATATACTTGGTAGTAGCTTCCACGCTGCCAGTTTCTCATAAAAGGGCAAAAGTTTCGGCAGCTTGGTTAAACGGGGGGGAGGATGTTAGATGTTCGGCATCCTGAAGCATGGCAGGAAAAACCAAAGAACTAACAGCCTATTGGAGACTGGTGTTGCCCGAACACCAGTGGTGGCGGAGCAAAACACCGACCTCCTGGGGGTGCCAGGGAGAACACATATTCGTTAAAAAGGAATTCTGGGTGCCTTTCCCTATTGGGGGGGCCACCCCCATTTATTTTATTTCATACACACACATGTGTGTGTATATATATATATATATATATATATATATATATATATATATATATATATTTTTTTTTTTTTTTTTTTTTTAAATCAGTCTGACCTCCTGTGTGCAGTGGAGCACCAAGCTGACCCACTGCCTGAAAAGCTTTTCCCTCTAGGGCAGATAAAAGTCTACACAGCTAGAAAGGAAGTATAAGCTTACCAGGGAGGATGATGTCCCAGGAGAGAGATAGCCTGTGAAGCGTCTCTGCTATCTGGGCGTCATCATACAATCCCGCGTTTCCATATCGACTATATTTAAATAAACAAATAAGTCGATGGCATGAAAAACACAGCATGAATACAGCCTACTCCATGAAAGGGTTAACTCATATGAAGAGAGCTGAGAGGGGGTGGGGGGGGGGAGAGAGAGCGTCATTGAGGCTCCGCCCCCCGGCCACCCAACAGAAGCTGGCGTCTACTGCTTGTTTTAGTGCTTAAGGCTATTTTCATCTCCGGTAAACAAGAGAGGAATCCTCGTGATGACAACGCGGAAGAAAGGAGTTTTCTTACCTCCGTCTGCCGCAGCTCTGTCAGATGCACGAGTTTTAAGCCAGGAACGCGCGGCGGCTCGCAGCTTCTCACGGAATGCGCGGCGTGCGCAGCACTAGTCGAAGCAGTGTAGAGATCGCACTCCGATATGGATTATCACACACGGAGGGATTAAACTCGTCAAATCGGTGAGTTAAACACCTTCTTATTTTGCTGGTTTATCACAAGCACGCTTCACAACTAGGCTCTGAAGACAAATGATCTGAGGTCGTTGCCGGCTCACCTGTTTTTATAACCTCCACCTACATCTAATCAGATGACGTCACCTGTCGAGGTTATATATAGCCAAAAACTTTGGCGTGTTTTCACAGTATGCTTCAACGACCGGCAACGCGACAAACTGGTTCCCATAGCGTTTTCACGCAGCATCGAGTGTAGCCTTGCTAGGGAACAACATGGCCTACACCCAAGGGTGCATCCCGGACATGAGAGTCGTACCGTTCCTTACGGCGTTGAGCAGCCAACTGTAACTGTTCCCGGGCTCCTTCATAAGCCACCTGCAGTCTCGTCTGATGTTCTAGCACCCAGTTATTAACACTACCAGGACCCTTTTCCTGGCCACGACCCAGCAGAAAATCAACGGGCAATCGTGGTTCTTGCCCAAACATCAGAAAATACGGAGACTCCCCAGTCACTTGATGGGGAGTGGTGTTATAGCAATAGAGTAATTGAGGAAGTGCCGAAACCCAATCATCCTTCCGCGAACTGGGCAAAGTGCGCAACAGATTGTGCAGCATCCGATTAAACCACTCGCACTGCCCATTACCCGCAGGGTGCCACGGGGTGGGACGAGATCTTTTTACCTGGTACAAGTTACATAGCTGTTGAACAAGGGACGGCTCAAAACTGCGACCTTGGTCTGAGTGGATACGAGCAGGAACACCAAACTTGCAGAACCACTCAGACACCAACACCTGAGCCACAGTTTCAGCCCGCTGGTTCCGAGTAGGGACCGCTGCGTAAATTTTGTGAAAACATCAGTCATTACCATTACGTTCTCAACCCCAGATCGCGAGGGTTCCAGCAAAGTAAAATCAATGGCCAGGATCTCATTTGGCCTTTCTGCCAACAGGTGACCCATAAAACTCAGAGGCGCCAGCTGTGTATCCTTGGCAGCCTGGCACCTCTCACACTCACGGCACCACTGAGCCACATCGGCTGTCAGGCCTGGCCAATAACAGCGTTGACGAACCAGCTCAGTGGTGCGGTCGATACCCTGGTGCCCATGTCCTTCGTGAACACTAGCCAAAACCTCACCCTGCAAAGCAGATGGAAGAACCAACTGCAAGCTTTCCTCGCCTCCATCTGGTCGAAAGACACGGCGATACAACACGCCCTCCTTGTCCACCAATCGATTCCATTGGCGAAGCAACACCAGGGCGGTTTTGGACATCTGTCCACGCTCTGCCGAAGATGGGGGCGCCCCTTGTCGCCAAAGCCTTAACCTGTCCAATGGCCGGGTCGTCCTGCTGACACAATGCCATATCAACCCCAGAACCGGGCAGCACAGAGACCGCCGCCTGAGTCGCCGGTGGATGCAATTCTGCCGCAACCACCTGCTTAACACTAACTGGCACCTCAACCCCCGCCAAGAGTGCACTCATTCGCCCTGGCCGGAGGGATCCTGCCTTGAAAGGGCGTCCGCATTTCTATTACTCCTACCCGATCGATACTTGAGGCTAAAATCAAATGCCGCAAGCTAGGCTGCCCAACGTTGTTCGGTGGCCGCAAGCTTAGCTGTAGCCAAATGGCTAAGAGGATTATTGTCAATATAAACAATACACTTATGTCCCAACAGTTATTCGCGAAACTGTTCAGTCATGGCCCACTTGAGCGCCAAAAACTCCAACTTCATGGAGCTATAGTTAACCATGTTGCGCTCAGTGGGCCTAAGACTCCGGCTAGTGTACGCAATAGGTCGCACTTTCCCATCCTGCTCCTGGGAAAGGACGGCCCCCAAACCACCATAGCTGGCATCCATCTCTTGAATAAAGGGAAGGGAGAAGTCGGCATAGGCCAACACCGGGGCTGTTGTAAGCCTAACCTTTAACTCCTCAAAGCTCTGTTGACACTGTTTTGAGGCCTAACGGCAGCACACTCAGCCACCGCCCGATGCAAGGGGGCTGCCAGCTTTGCAAAATCTTGCACAAAACGCCGATAGTAACTGGCAAACCCCAGGAATGAGCGCACCTCAGACGCACTGGTGGGACACCGCCACTGTGACACTGCCTCTATCTTACCTGGGTCAGTGGATACACCCTGAGCAGAAATGAGATGACCTACAGTAGATACTTTACCTCTTTCTGGAAAAACGCACACTTTGCCAATTTGGCCTTCAAACCCTCATGCTCCAAGCGCCCCAGCACAACCTCCAACCGCTGCAAATGCTGCGGAAGAGGAAAAGACCACAATATCATCTAGATACAACAATAAGGAACTACCCTGTTGATCCCCAAACAGCCGTTCCATCAAACGCTGAAACGTACTTGGAGCATTACACAGCCCAAAAAGGCATACGATTGAACTCGAATAGGCCAAAAGGTGTACAAAATGCCATCTTAGCTCGATCCCTTTCGAGGACAGGTACTTGGTTGTACCCACTGGCCAAATCCATAGTGGAGAACAACCCAGCCCCCGTCAGGAAATCAAGCGACTCTTCAATGCGCGGAAAGGGAAAGGCATCCTTCCTCGTCTTTGCGTTTAATTGCCGATAATCGATGCACATGCGCAGTCCTTCTTCCGGACAAGCAATATAGGCGACGCATATGGACTACAACTTTCCCTGATAACATTGGATTCTAGGAGCTGGTTAATGTGCGACTTAACTACTTCACACTCAGATGGTGGAATTCGCCTGTACCGCTGACGAACAGGCACTGAATCCAACAACGGTATCTCATGTGAAATCACATCTGTACAACCCAGATCACCCTCGTGGGCCGAAAATACAGACAGATATCGCCTCAACAGCGCTCTGACCTCACCTTGCTCCTCCTGCGACAAAACAGACAGATCAACAGCTTCAATTTGATCTTCAATCGAAACAACTGTCTCCGCAACTTGCAAATGCACTGAAACCATCGCTGGCTCATCCTCAGTTAGTCCTGCTGGCAAACTCACCACCTGGACACTATTAAGTGTTCCTAACATCGCTCCAGCATACAGCATCACGTCGATGGTCCCTACATTAACCATAGGTAAATAAACTGTGCCTTAAGTACTGTCAGAAACCATACTGATAGGCTGCCATAGGTGACAATCACCTAGCAGTGGGCCAATGGGAAACCCCCATTGCACACACTGCCACACACACATATATATATATATATATATATATATATATATATATATATATATATATATATATATACACACACAAATATTCATGAATAGAAATTGTAACATGAGTACCAGTACTGCCCGTACTTGACCACAAACTGTTGAACGGTAGTGTATGTCTTCACCAAATCTTGCAAACAATGCAAAAAAAAAATGCAATGCACTGCTAAATGCAAACAAGTTTTGAATGGCCCCGAGGTTGTTCAGAAGTGCTTCATATGTCAAGGCTTATTTCTTGCAAAAGTTCAGTTCTTAAGGTGAAAATTGTGAGGCAGGGTGTTCGTATGCTGATGCTTGTTTTGCATTCATGTCGGGATTTGCCAAAATGCAAGTACTTTGTCCTATTTGAAGACTAGAATGTGATGTATGAAGAATAGATGAAGTGTTATGACAAAGGCTTGGAAAAGTACACTTTTGGAACAGTGTAATGTGTGAAATGACACACTGGAAGATGGAAATATGCAGCAGGCAGCGTTCAAATTACTGTGGGTTGAAGGGATGCTAGTTCTATGCAGAATCCCCTTGTGATTTCCAAAATAATGACCTGAGAGAAGTCAATCTAGATTTACATTTCTTGCTAAAATTTATTTCCAATAAAACTGAATCACATTTTTAAACCATTTTCCATGCAACTTAGTGGCTTAGTCGTTAGCACTGTGGTCTCGCACCTCCAGGATCTAGGGTTTTATTCCTAGCTCGAGTCTCTGTGTGTACTGTATCACTTGCATGTTCTCCATGTGCTTGGTGGGTCTCCTCAGGGTACTCTGGTTTCCTCCTAAAGTCCAAAGACTTTTTGGACTCATACCTTTTGTCATAGGTACAGTATGATTGGCACCCTGTCCATGGTGTTCCTGGGTTGTGCCTGAAGTTTCCTGGAATAGGCACCAGGATTAGCTGAACAATTGAGAGGCGATTAAAAAATATGTTTCTTGTGTGGTTTTTGGTCAAGGCTCCAGAAGAGGTAGATTGAAGAGGTGGGGTTTTAAACTCACAACCTTCTAATAGTAATACAATTAAAACAAAAAAATAAAATCAGAATTCTGACTTTGATCATTATTCTGAAATTAAAGTCAGAATTTTTTGAAAAATGGCATACTGTAACTTAAATATCCACTTCCATAGTAGCCCAAAGACCTCAAAACACTGACCTGTTTAAGTAACAAAGTGATGATTAAGTATGATTTCAGCAACAGTGCAAATCAGCATGTGACATTTTAACTGAGATTTTCTCAATTGTTATTGCAAATGATTTATGATTCTGTAAAGTGACAAATACCAAAGTAAATCCTTCTGTAAATCCCAGGTACATCTCGAAGGTTTAAACGGTATCCTTAAGCTCAGAAAACTGCCAAAGTAGCTTATATTTCTTTTTCTTCCAAGGATGAACATACATATGTTTGTTTGGATTATCAAGAGAGACACTAAAAGACTTTTAACCTTTCTTATCCCATCTCATCGTAACCTGTAAGCTGCTCTGTATGAGGAGAGAGAACCTATTCCATATCGAATTAGACTCACAGATAATAAACACACTGTTTATGCAGGGGACTGAAACCCCATCAAGCCACACCGGAGACAGAATCAATCTGTAATCTCGAAGAAATCAATCTCGGACCATTACGCCCATTTCCTTAGCCGGAATATAAAAACGGACGACGCTCACCGCGCAACAGGCCGACCTTTCCATTTTGAGACATGTCTGTGCAAATTAAGCCCAAATTGAATTACATGCCATTTCGTCCTGTGATTTATAAGCAAACTGCGGGGATGAAAGCAAAAAGCTGCGCTGACAGTATTTATTCAGGTCTTCGATGCTTTGTATTGGACCATTTGAATATTAATTTGGTATAATTAATAGACTCAAGCTTTTCAAAAGCTTCTGGGTTTAAAGGCATGGATGTGCGAGCTTCTCTGCTGAGCTCAGCTGCTGAACACGAAAAGAAATTTGCTTCATTCAGATTTCTTTTGAGTTATGGCTTAAGGAAACACATCGTTTGTATGTTCTACTGCGACCCACTTCCTGGATTATAGGACAGGATTTTTTTTTTCTTGCAAACTGTTCGTGTGGAGTACCAATAACAACTGGGAATAATCAAGTTTTCTATCTAATTATCATTCCTGAGATCTCCTGAATCCCCTGCTACACTAATGCACTCATGCACTAGTGCTTGGACACCATCAAGGTAGAAAGTGATCAGTAAACCAGGGCCATGATCAGTCTGCATGCTTCATGTCTGAAGCGCCGGCCCTTCTAGGAACTCCTTTAAATGTCTTGGAGAGATGTCGGGACTGTATGGTGGATGTGGCAATAACACCCAGGTGTGTTCCTGTAATGTGGAAGTTGTGTTGATGAATGATAGTGTGTACAATTCCCACAGACGTTTCCTCTGCAAAAGTTAATTATTGATTTTCAAGGATCAGGTGTTCCACTCGCTGAACGTTCATGGGAACGACTGCAGTGGGCTACGAACCACCTCGGGCTGGGAATATTATTCACGGATGTACAGTACAGCATTCTTTAAAACGTTTGCACCATTCCAATGTTTTACTGCAACTAAGAGGCTCTTCAACATACTGTGCTTGAAGTCTTCTGTAATTGTCAACCACTTTTACACCTTAATTCACCAGAATTTTTATCACATGTCCTGGTTTGACTTGAACACCCCATACTACTGGACATGGTCTTCCTTGCTTTCAAATCAGCCTCAGTTCTTCATGACATGGATTTCTCAAGATGTTGGATGATTCAAACTTTTCTTTGAGATTCTGGTCTATGTTTCTCATGAAGGCATCATACAGTTCCTGCAGACTTTTCAGGTGCACTTTCATGCTATTCCATCACATTCTACTGGAGTTTGATCCAGTCACTGGGAAGACCACCAAAGAACAGTCAAACCATTGACATAGCCATGAAATGATTTTGAAACTTATGCTTTGTGACATGGTGAAAGTAAGCTTTAGAAGATTCCAAGAAAGCATTCCCACACTCTTACACCACCTCCAGCATGGACTGTTGACACAATGGGTCAATGTATTCATGCTGTCAGTGCCGCATTCTCACCCTACCATCTGGGTGCCTCAAGATTTATCAGATATGTTCCCTTTCAAAGGCTTCACTCGATGCTGCGTGAAAACGCTATGGGGAAAAATCTTGTCATGTTGCCGGTTGTGAAGCATGTGTGTATAAACACGCCAAATTTTGGCCTATACAACCTCGGTCAGGTGATGTCATCTGATGAGACGCACCTGGAGGGTTATAAATAGGAGTGAGCTGGAACCATTCCTCAGATTCTTTGTCTTCACCTTGTTGTGAGCGTGCTTGTGTTTAAACCGGCAAAATAAGAAAGTGTTTAACTCACCAATATGGCGGAGTTTAAACTAGATATCCCTCCGTGTGTGATAATCCATATCGGAGGGCGATCTCTACACTTTACTGCTTCGGTTAAGTGCTGCGCATGCGTCGCATTCCTTGAGAAGCTTCGAGCCGCTGCACATTCCTGGCTTAAAACTCGTGCATCTGACAGAGCAGTGGGAGACGGAGGTAAGCTCCTTTCTTTCGCGTTCTCATCACGGGAATTCCTCTCTTGCTTCCGCGGAGATGGAAATAGCCTTAAGCACTTAAAAACATTAGAAAATGGCAGGTTCTGTCGGGTGGCCGGGGGGCGGAGCCTCAACGACGCTCTCTCCCCTTTCTTAGCTATCTCCATATGAGTTAACGCTTTCATAGAGTAAGCTGTATTCATCCCGTGTTTTCCTGCCATCAACTTATTTATTTATTTAGATATAGTTGATGTGGAAGCGTGGGGTTATATGATGACGCCCAGATAGAAAAGACGCTTCACAGGCTATCTCTCTCCTGGGACATCATCCTTCCTGGAAAGCTTATACTTCCTTTCTAGCTGTGTAGACTTTCATCTTCCCTGGAGGGAAAAGCTTTTCAGGCAGTAGGTCAGCTTGGTGCTCCTCTGCACACCATGGTGGGTTTGCAGGCCTACCAGGCTGGCCTGCTCAGAGACTTGAGTACTGTCGGGGCTCTTCAAGATAAGGCGAATTGGAATTATGCCGAGCTACAGACTTGTCTCTTCGTGCAACAAAGCAGACAGCTCGTGCTATCAGCCGTTTTATGGCTGCTATGGTTTTCGCAGGAGGCACCTGTGGCTAAATCTCAGGCGCATCAAGGATAGGATTGTGCATTCCTCCTTAATGCCCCTATCTCACCTTCTGGCCTGTTTAGCGATGTCGTTAACTCGGTCGCCACTAGGTTCTGAGGCGAAGTTATACGAACAAGCTTTTGGAAAATTCCCTCCCCACCATGCTCAAGAGTCGGGATTGTCGGCCACCCAGTCTCGACCGGGTCTGACTCTTGCGAGGCGTAAAACACAGGAGGGTGTTTTTTGGAGCCGGGCACCCCCTCGTAAGATTGGGGTGCACCGCGTTGCACTATCCGCCTCAAAGAGGTCAGACTGATAAAAAATAAAAAATGGGGGTGGCCCGCCCCAATAGGGAGAGGCAACAAGAATTCCTTTCAAACGAATGAAGTGTTCTCCCTGACACCCCCAGGAGGTCGGTGTTCTTGCTCCGTCACCACTGGTGTTTCGGGCAACACCAGTCTCCAATAGGCTGTTAGTTCTTCATTTTTTTTCCTGCCATGTTTCAGGATGACGAACATCTAACATTCCCCCCGTTTAACCAAGCCGCTGAGACTTTTTGCCTTTTTCTGAGAAACTGGCAGCGTTGAAGCTACTGCCAAGTATATCTCCTTGGGTACTAAGCACTGGAGAGAGAAACTAAAGGATTCAGTTCTCACTTCACCCTCCGTGTTTTCAAGTGGTCTCCACTTCCATGAAACCGGAAAGTGCGCATCTGCTGACAGAAGCTGCTGGGAAATGGGGCCATGGAACATGTTCCCCTAACAGACAGTGAGTCAGGCTACTACAGTTGGTATTTCTTGGTTCCCAAGAGGAACGGGGGCTGCGTCCAATTTTTCTGATTTTGCGGGCTCTTCCGCTATCTGAAAATTAATAAATACAGCTCCAAATGTGATTGTCAAAGTGATTGCTCTCAAATCCTACCAAGCGATTGATTTCTGACAATCGATTTAAGGATGCTTACTTTCATATAGAAATACTGCCACAACACAGGAGGTTCCTGAGGTTCGCTTTCGGGGGCGAAGCTTACCAGTATCGGGTCCTTCCATTGGTCTAGCTCACCCGCACATATACAAAATGCATGGATTTAGTCCTGGCTCTTACGAGAGTCCCAGGGCATCTGGTATCTAGCGCTTCGACATCAGCATGTCGTCCTAGCTAATCTCTGTTTCTTAGGATTGAGACCCAATGCCACAAAAGCGTGCTCTTTCCTGTTCAGAGGACAACACATTAGGTGCCATATGGGATTCGATCGTAAGCAGGCACAGCTTTCTCCTGCTCATGTCAAACCCATTCTCAACACCCTTAAGGAAAACAAGCTAGACCAGAAAGTGACCATCACTTTCAGAGATCCTAGCTCTCATGGCAGCTGTATCCACGGTGACACCTTTGGGCCTTCTGAACATGAGAGCGTTTCAAGTTGTGGCTAAGAACTAGGGGAAATAGGGGCCAATTCCCAATAAAGATTATGCGCCAGGTGCTTCGTACCCTTTCTATGTGGTTCAGACCCCGGTTTCTACTCTGGGTCCCACTCTAAGTTCGTCTTGTCATCGCTAATGCTAACGACAGATGCTTCCCTCACAGGCTGGGGTGCGGTCTTAGATGACCGTCCAGCCCAAGGTAGCTGGAGAGGCCATCTTCTCTTGCGGCACATCAATTGCCTCGAGATGATGGCTCTATTTCTGGCCCTAAAGCACTTCCTCCAGCAGTTGAGAGGCTGCCATGTCCTAGTGCGGGTGGACAACACTATGGCAGTCTCATATATTATCGACAGGGCGGACTGTGCTCGCGCCGCTAATAGCTAGCGCACCAGGTTCCTGTCCCTCAGGGTGATTTACATTACAGCATGAATGTGGGAGCAGTAGTACTGTCTAGTCTATCTCTGACACACGGGGAATGGAAACCCCACTCCGAAGTAGTCAGGGAGAGATTTCATGTAGCAGTGGTGGACCTCTTGCCTTGCAAGATGTGCTTCGCCTTTTACTGCTCTTCAGATTTACGTCCACCGCATCAGCCAGTGGCGTAAGTCAGAGCGCCATTATACTGGGTGAGAGATACGTTTGCCCTCTCCTATAAGGTGCGTGAACTCTCTTCGCCTCTAGGAATCATTCAACCAGGTGCTGGAGTTTCTGTAGAATGCACCTAACTGCATTGTTTTGAAGCCTTCTGTCCTCCGCCTTTTACAGCCTCGGAGCAGGAGAAACAGTGGCGTAAGTCAGAGCGCCACTATACTGGGTGAGAGATGCATATTGCCCTCTCCTACTGTATGAGGCGTGTGGGTTCACTTCGCCTCTAGGAAGCAGGGCTCATCCAACCAGGGTGATCGTCCCAGTTTGCACCAGCAGGAGGTATTCCCCTGCAGCAATTGTGTGGCGCGGACGGTTGTTCCTTCCCGCACACATTTCTTACATTTATAATATGGATATTCATGCTACTCCGGGCTCTCGGTCCCCGAGTTAGCTGCCCAGGCATAGTTCTGAGACCTTCTCGTCCTTGCGCGCACACGCTACACAACGCTACACAGCGTTGGTATTCTCGGCATCCCAATGCCGCACTGCCTACGTGACCGGACGTCCGTTCAGACAAATCAATCTGAGGAATGTTTCCGGCTCACTCCTATTTATAACCCTCCAGGTGCGTCTCATCAGATGACATCATCTGACCGAGGTTATATAGGCCAAAATTTGGCGTGTTTATACACACATGCTTCACAACCGGCAACATGACAAGATGTTTCCCCATAGCGTTTTCACGCAGCATCTCGTTCCCACCTTTTCAGGGAACAGGGTTACAGCAAAGTAACCCGAGACGTTTTCCAGTCCTGTTTTGGTCATCCTCTACCCACTGCAGCCTTACCTCTGACTTTCTGCTGTTGTACGTTATTCGCCTAAAGGTTTGACTTGTAGAGCCTTCTGAGATGCTTTTCTCCTCACAACAGTTGTACAAAGTGATCTGCTGACCATTCTTATCGACAATGCAGTTCTGTCACTTCTGCGATTGCTTTTTATCCCTATTCTGATTATCTATGTAATCATTCTCAAAACTGCTGTCCTGTATCTGCATGCCACACAATGGGCTCATTTGATAACTGCATGAATGAGAAGATGTACTACTTCTTCTTCTCCTTAAGAATCCCTGCTCTACCTAAAAGTAGTTCCCAGCCCAGGGCAAGAATTTTTAATCTCAGAGTGCACACATTATCATTGACAAAGGAATGCTTTTTAAGCCTGACGCATGCTGTCACATTATTCTTTTTGTCATGCATCTTTAAATCTGTTCATGCAGTCACACCTCTGGAAATTTGTGACAGATCCTTTACGTGATTTGCATTCCATGTGTGTTTTGAGTGCTTTTTAGAAACACAATACATTCCTGTTAATATACCAGTATAATCTCATATGTAAATATAATTTTTTTATTAATTACTTCTGCCCAATGCTAAACATTTCCTTGGTCGAACTGACAAGGAAACAACATTTCTTGCACTTTAAGTGTTTCGAAGGAGAAGATTTGTTATGCAAACCTTACAGTACTATGTTATTCTTTTCTTGGAAATCAGTAAGAAGTTGGGGTCAGATTGATGGGTCAGCCAGGATACACCACCCCAACAAACAGGACCCAGCATTTGTAACTCTGTGGAGATGGGGCTTGAACCGCTGAGCTTCTGATTAGTAACTTAGAGACTTAACCAGCTGAGCTACGAAAAAATAAACACTATAGGGACTATAAATAAACACAACAGGGACTATTACTATGAACTCTGAGCTAGAGCTAAGTGTTAACATTCTCAAACAGAACAGAAACAAGTGACAAACTTAACAACCCTGCAACTTAAATAGCCGAAAAGGGTAATGATGGGCACAGACTGTTGAAAGGTGTTGTCCACTCATGAATGGCAACACACACACACACACACACATAACAATGATTGTCACTGCTCTGTAACTTAGTATAGAACATGGCATAAGTAAAAATTCCTGACACTTGAAGCCCACCGGTCTCCTGAAGCACTTTTAACAGTTCGTCCCAGGCATTCTGTAGAAAGCTTTAGAAAGCTGCGAAAGGCTGCACATGTTTGAAAAGCAAAGCAGGATGCACAATTCCTGATGTTGGAGGGAGATGAGGCAGAACAATGTTTTCAGGAGGAGATGGAGGTGTTATATAATATCCTCAGAAGTGTTGGATGATGCGCTGATATCAGAAGCAGGGCTGGAGTTTGTGATGACATCCACATTGGAATCAGGTGATGCAACGTGGGTGGAAGGGTAAAGACATCTTCACCCAATCCAGGGACTGACATGGCCTCTATCTCACCATCTGGCTTGGATGTCACTGGCTTGCTAGTATCTGTAATGGGCTGCTACGCCATGGTGATCTACCATACGTACATGCATACTATGGCTCTTGGTGTGAGTGGGAAATACTGTACCTAGTTTACAATTAATGTTGACGCTCTCTCTCTTTCTCTGTCGAGCTACACATTGCACTTGAGCTACGCATTTGCCAGTGATCTAGACCCCTTCTGCCATCTGGACCTGTCTGGTGCCCTGCTTCTGGTTGGAGACCTCGTTTGCGTGGAGGCCTCTGGCTTGCTGCTAAGGATGGCCCCATGTGGCCAGTATAGTTGGTAAAACACTCACTCACGTATTCTCTATATCGCATATCCTATTCTGGGTGATGGGAGGCCTGGAGCCTATCCCTGGGACTCCCACTATGGGCAATTTAGCGTACGCTGCATGTCTTTGAACTCTGGAAGGAAACTGGAGAACCTGAAGTAAACCCACATGAATTTGGAGGCACGATTCGAACATCTGAGCCTGGAGATGCAATGCGACAATGCTAACCACTACACGACTCTGCCAGCAAAGGAAAACAAACAGTAAGTAGTAAATGTACAGTAAATATTCATTCATTCATCTTCTATACCGCTTAATCCTGTGTTCAGGGTCACGGGTACAGTAAATATAAACAATTAAAATGTATAATTGTTTTTATTGCTATAAGAGAAATAATACACTTTATGAAAATGTATTACACCCGCCGCCCCCTGTACCCCCCAACCCCACTAGTTGTTATTTTCTCATAAAAGCATGCCACAGAGTGTTCTAATTGCTTGAACTAAAGGCTTTCCTAGTATAACAAGCTTGCTTTTTTGAAAAAAGAAAACCTTGTATTTCTCATAAACTGGGTAGATATTAGATGCATTTCTGGAAGAAAAAAACTAAAGAACTATCCGTGCCCTCACGAACACACACACACACACACACACACACACACTGTCCTTAATGTCCGTGTCCCAGGGTCTGATTATGCAACATTTAAAATTTGCCCATAACCCGCCTAGGAATAAGTGTGTGAGAATGCATTATCACGTTCCAGGGCGTCATGAATAATGCATAGCTGTGAAAGTTTTAAGGGTGTCAGGAGCGTTCGAGGCATAGCATCGCTTTAATCGTGTGTAATGCAGGCAGCTTCGGGATAAAACACTCTGATTTGTGCAAGCTGCACAATCCTGATTTCCTGTCTCTGCAGATGCATTATTAATCTCGTTACAGGCTTTCGGTGACCTGATCAAAGAACTACAACAACATCCAGAAACCTCTCAGCAGGTTTGGTCTAGAACGAAAAAAAAACCAAACTAATTTTAAATTACGTCGCTGATTTTTTCTGTTTGTCAGGAGCCGTGTTTTATTTTGCTGTGCAACTTAGAAATGTAGTTGGCATTCGAGAAATGAATCTGAGTGTGTATTGAGACTGTTTTTGTGTTTTTTGGGTTTTTTTTGGGAGAGGGAAAAAGAAAAGACTTAGAATTGAGGGTCGACAACCATGTGGAGGAAAAAAAAGGCAGAGAAGTTGCGGAGGAGTTGTAAACGGTTTTGAAAGATTGAGTGAATTTGTGTCAGGAGCTAGAGAGGCTTGCTCACCTCGTCTGCACAGGATTCTCACAATCAATAACAAACACACACACAGTGAATGAGCCTCCTTAGAAATAAATCATTCCATCAAAGATCCAGCGGTTTTCTGCCAAAAAACTGTTTGTCGATCAGAGCACAGTGAACAAATGCTTACCAGCAGGCAGCAAAACAGAAAATGGAGTTAATTTTTTTTAACCCTTTAATTAATTTATTTATTTTACTTTTCTATAAAAACAGAAACACTTAAACTGCATATTTAAGTAAAAGTGTTATGGCGTGCTGTAGTAGAAGTTTTTTTTCTACTAAGGTGGAGATTTTTAACTGAAATTAGCTTTAAGCAACAAATCATCTATTGATTTAGATTCATTTAATTAACCAATGATATTAACTTTAGATGTTGTGATGAATATCAGCATGACTCGCGGTCATAGCTATCACAAGCCATTGTAAGATATCACAAACGTGTTGATATTCAGCACAACAGCATGTGATATTGCTTTTATACAACAGTTCCACAAACAGCATTTATTATCATTTGTTTCTTTAAAAAAAAATGTTCTGCAACTGAACTGGGAACATAGAATTAATCTGGCAACCCGACAGTTGTTGACTGTAATTAATGATTGTCAGAAATACTGTACATATGGATGACTGCAGCGTTATGGATTTGACATCTGGACTTATATCAGTTAACAAGAAGCATAAAACAAGAACAGATAAGTTCAGTATCAGTATGAATTAATTTATGCAACTTTTAACGTAAGTTCTTCGGCTAAAAGCAAACTTTTTCTACAAACTTTTCATACTTCACACTCATACCGACATGCCATATCTTTCCCTCTAATACCCTTTTTATTTTGCACATTTCATATAATTTATACATTTTATACTTTTAACATTATAGTGGAACCTTGGATTACAAGCATAATTTGTTCCGAAAGCGAGCTTGTATTTCAAAACACACCGAATTTTCCCATAAGAAATAATGGAAACTCAAATTATTCATTCCACAGCCCCCCCCAAAAATCCATGAAAATAATTAACACAAAATATAAAGTAAAAATAAAACAAATTAACCTGAAAAAAATCACGACAGATAAGTGTTTCCATTTGTGTGTGCAGGCACTGTGTGTGTGTGTGTGTGTGTATGTGAAGCTAAAGTAAGGAGCCCCTCCCCTCTCCCCCTTCTTGTCTTACACAAAGACCCTTCCTTCACTCTTTTAACACATGCGCATTTTTATTGGAAAAATAAACAAGAAATCTCTCTAATGACACTAGATTGAGTGACACACTAACAGAATCACTGCTGTAAAGTACAAATAAAATAAATTAACCTGCACTTTACCTTTAAAAAGAATCGCCACAGAGAAGTGTTTCTGTGTAGAGTAGAGAGAAAGAGTGTGTGTGTGTGTGTGTGTGTGTGTAGGCGAAAGTAGGAGGGGTTTATGTGTGTGTGTGTGTGTGTGATGTGCATGCACACAGACACAAAGACCCGCTGATACAGAGATAGAAAATAGAACTTTAAACTCTCTAATGAGACTTTCTTTAGCTTTACACGCGCGCTGTACAAACACACATACAGACACACACACACACGTGACACATACTGTAACAGTGTTATACTAAACAGTACACGCGTGCACGTATGTTGATTATACCAGTAAGAGACGAGCACTAAGACCCAGCAGGGGAGACGATTACCCACAATCCCGCAGTGCAAGAGAGAGAAAAAACGTTGGCTCAGTTGTGATCACATGACACTTGGCATCAAAACAAGAAGCGCATGCGTGATACATGATACTCCGTGCTCGTAAACCAAGACAATGCTCGTTTTTCAAGTCAAAATTTATTAAAAATCTTTGCTCGTCTTGCATTTTATACATTTTATAGATTTCTATTTAGAATTAAATTTTTTAAATAAGATTTTATATTTTTCCATTCCTTTTCTAGTGCAATTTACCTTTTCTTACCTTCTTATTCCATTTATTCTTTCTTATTTTCAGGTCGTATAAGCATTTCACTGCATATACCGGCGTATGGTTGTGCACGTGACAAAATTAACATTTGAAACATTTTATGAATGTACTGTAAGTAATAAAACGAAACGAAATAACTGATTTCTGATAAACTGGTGTTTTGAATGTGATGCTTTGTAATCACTCCGATACACACTCTATTACACTATGAAACATTTGAAATAGTAATTATGAACAGAACAAATTATTTATTCAATTAAATATTTTTTTTCAGGTCTGTTTCTCTGTCCCTTTGTTTTTTCTCTCTTTTTCCTTGCAGTTTTCATCACTTTTGTGCCTCATTATGGTTTTTCATGCTCAGCAGTGAACTCTACTCTTTAATTTACAAGTTAAAGTTCAGTCAGTAGAAGCAGATGTGGCATTCTTAGCGTATCGAGAAGGTTTCGTATGAACTCTATAAATTATGCTGACTTTTCCCCCATGGTGAGGTTGACCTTTGCATGGAATTGCCCATATAGTTAAACGTCCCAGTGGTTTTATGCTCCATATCAGCACTCATGGAAAGCCTCTTGTCCAATTAAATTAATTGGTCAGAACTAACTGTTGTATAAAATGATAATGAATTAGTCACATTGATGAATTGTGTAGGGTTAATAAAGTAGAAATAAGATCATGAAGTAGACTAACAGGTTATTAGGTTAGCATAATGAGGTTTTCAGTAGGTCAAAATAATGACAGGCATTTTTTAAAAATAAGAATTCATTAATAAGTTTTGATGTGTTCATTTTATTAATTTCTTTGTCTGAAATATACTTAAAATACATTTCAAGCAGAAGGGAAGGTATTGGTGAAAATTTCTTTTACACTTTCGAGGTTGTTGTGACCAAAATCTTTTGTTAAACATTATTAGTTCATCTTCTAATTATGTTTATACTGTAGCACTCACACTCTTGATCGTTCTCTTATCCTGTACAGGGTCATGGGAGGCCTGACCCTGAGCCTATCCATCACAGGGCACACAAGCACACATACATCCACATGGGAAATGCTAATTCGTCAGCAATCTGCATGTCTTTGTATTGTTTATTACAATTATGTATTATTATATCAGAATTCTGAGTTAGGACAATGGACTCTGGTCTATCTTGTAGTGTTGACTCTTTATAGTGTGAGGTAATTCAATCAATTGATGATTTTTTTATCATTCAACATGAAATCTTAATAGATTTTTAATAGTGATTACTTTTTTTTATATATAATCAGTAAATAACCTGAAATAAACATCCTGTTGAGAAGAAATAGCACTTTAAGGAAATGATACACACACACCAAGCAGGAAGTAAAAGTGTGTGAGTGTGCGCGCGCAATGCATGTGTGAACATGTGTAGAGAGAGGTATTAAATGGCCTCATTACATTCATGCGCGTTTTATGCGTGTAATATTACGTTGCAATGCGTTTATTATATCCGATGACTTTAGAGAAAACTACAACAAAAATATATTATCATACCAAAGAATAAACTACCCGCCAAAGTGGCTAGTGAGAGTAAAGTTATTACCCGCCACAGCCCAATTTTATCCGCATTTGGCGGGTGGGCGGGTGCGAATGTCAAACCCTGGTACTGTATACTGTACTTAGCAACCGAAGCATATAATTTGCAATAAAATAAATATGGATAGTGGAGTTTTGTAGGAGGGCCACACCCTTAATTGGAAGATGGCACTAGTTAGTGTAGGTTGAAGTCATATTTACAAAAGCAATACAATGCACAACTTTAAAATCGTCAGTTGAAATGTTCAGAGCTCTTTTGAGAAGAGAAACCAGGCAATTAAAGCTGGATTCATGCACATACAGATACAGAGTGGATAGCTACAGTAAGATGCCTTAGGGAAGAACGAAGGGTGTAGACGAATATGTGTTTACTGATGAGGGTAAGTAAACACATAACTAAAATAATAAATAACAGCAGAAGTCAATAAAAAGAGTTAGAGTGATCATAATAAAAGAAAAGCAGGAAAGTTGATTTGGTTGTATAAAGGGAATTCTGTGATTTGAAGTTCCTGGAAATCTGCTTTGAAAGGTTATTCATCTACTGTACATATATTAGCAAAAGCTACTACTATTACCACTATCATATATACATATCTATATTTGTGCTCAAACATGATGTATAAACAATGTAATCTATTTAATTGTATTTATATCCTGAAGTTTTAACTTGCATTTTCAAGCTAAACAGAACACTATAAATAATCTTATTGTATCTATATGCTTAAAGCTCATGAAAGTCCTAACCTTAAGTTTATTCAGAATAGTTTGTACATTTTGGGAGGATTTTGTTACTGACAAATTGTCATGAGGTTCACATGGGACTCCTGAGATGCCAACATTCCTGACACCTTCTGCCCTCCGGACATGCCTGGTGCTCCCTGCTGCTGAGGATGGCTCTGTGTGGTCTGCTTAAAGACGTGATGAGAACAGTTCCATTTAATATTCATGAGGATGGCTTAGTACTGCATTGGGACAAAGCGTTTTTCTGTAATGGTGAACAGTTGGTAACTTTCATATTAACTTAAACACAGTTTCTGTTATGCAGTTGCATTTTTCACCTTTTCCCTTTTGAGTCTGATTCCACTCAAGATTTCTGTTTCATGTTGTCTCTGAGGGTTTTTCCTTACCACTGTTGCCAAAATGATAAAGAAAAACAAGTATGCATTTTTTTTTTCATTTTACTGTATATACAGAAATGTTATTTCTGTAAAATGTCCTGATAGTTTACTTTAATGTGTGGGCAACACAATGGGGTAGTGGTTAGCACTGTTGTGTTGCACATTGAGGGTTTGAGTCCCACCTCATATCTGTTTGCAGGCAATTTGCATGTTGGTGGGTTTCCGCCAAGCCCACACAAATTAGACTAATTCAATTCAATTCAATTTTATTTGTATAACGCTTTTAACAATTGACATTGTCTCAAAGCAGCTTTACACAATCAAAAGAGTGTGCACGGTTAACAATGTGCAACCCATGCAGTATCTACGTTGGATTCATATCATATCATGTTTTAATAGATAATAAATAATCAGCATTAATCTACATTAGCCTCAATTGATATTGATTATCTACATATTTGTGGTTAACGAGAGAGTGCTTGGTGTCCCCTCTTCATTTCATGGTTTCCACTTTATCAGATGTCACCTTCTGCTGTGAAACCTATTAAATATGCAGATGACCTCACTGTGTCTGAACTGTTAATGATTCGTACGTCGGTTGGAGTTGGACCAGATGTTCAAATATTTTTGCTCTTCAGACTCTTAGATGCCCAGATCAGATGAGATCTAGCCTGGGATAACTGCATTATTAATGAAGTTCAACCACAGACACATTACAGTATCTAAGAGTAGCTGAGCATGCACCAGACATGCTGTTTCATATTTACTTTCATCCTCTTCTGAAGTACACTTCATCTGTCTGGGCAGAGTTACCTAAAGGTCATAATTCATATTCTTCATGTAACAGGAGGAAATTTGTACAACTGGTCAATCAAGCTAAAAAACACCAGTTGTCTTTTTTCATTTCACCAAGAGCTCTTAATTTATCTAAATAAAATGTCAATAAAATAAAAACATACTTTAGCATAGGAAATGATGGAAATTCAGATAATCTGTTACTATAAATCTGTTATCTGTTACTGTTACTATCAATTAAAAGTGGGATTTTCAGTTTTTCGTAGCCTGAAAATATTATATTATGTAAGCTATAATACTATATGATTGACTAGTTATGTTAACTACTGGAATCTAAATGATTTGGCAACCCTTCCTGGGTTTGGGACTGGCACTTTGAGTGTGCTGCCTTGTCAGTCATCAAACCCTAGTTTTCTGTAAGACACATAGCGATACCTCACTGTAATCTCAGAGCAAATTTTCCTCAAAATCCTTTTTTTTTAAATAATGCCTTTTTAAATGCATTTTAGTGTTAGCTTAGCTACTGTAAATGCTATGGTGGCTAATGTTAAGTTATATGCTAATGCTTTTGATCTTCTTTATCCATACCCTTCAAACTATCCCATGTCAAGTACATTACATACTGTAAGTTAAACTACAACAATTCCAGTTGAGGCTGCAGCTGTCACTCAAATTGCCCACACTTCTAATTATGCATAACTTTATGGCTTAATCCACATTTTACTTAATTAGTTTCACCTAAAAATTCAAGCTTTCGAGACCCACTTTTGGAGCCAGTCCCCAGTGGACATTTGTAGAACTGCACATTTTATCATTTATGCGTTGGGTTCCCTTTTCAGAACCGCAGGTTGCTTATTGGTAGGAATGGACCATTTAAAATGTCCAGTTTAGCACCCCTAGTGGAAGTTAGAATAATTAGGGATCTATAAATAATGTCTTTGGGGCATTGAATTGGGTCACTGCTTAATCTGTAGCCGATTGAATTAAGATCTGTATGAAAAGTAACCAAACACATGCTTGGAATTTACCTTGTGTGTTTCTCAGGTGCTTCACATTCACTTTGACTGTATATACCAATTATAAAGTTAAACTTGAAAGTCAATTTCCTCACTGCTCAAGTGTCTAATTCATGACCCATCGACAGCTATATATATATATATATATATATATATATATATATATATATATATATATATATATATATATATATACTCAGCAAAAAAAAAAAAAGAAACGTCCTCTGATTTTCAACTGTTTTTACTTTCAGTAAACTTAATGTGTAAATATTTGTATGAACACTAAAAGTGTCAACACCATAAGTCATAAACTAAAAATGTTTCACAATGTGTCCTTGAATGAAGTGAGGCTCAAAATCAGTCAGTAGCAGTCAGTATCTGGTGGCCACCAGCTGCTTGAAGTACTGCAGTGCATCTCCTCCTCATGGACTGGACCAGATTTGTCAGTTCTTGCTGTGAGATGGAGGGATTGTGTGTTCCTGGTGTGACTCGGGCAGTTGTTGTGGCCGTCCTGTACCTGTCACGCAGGTGTGATATTCGGATGTACCCATCCTGTGCAGGTGTTGTTACACGTGGTCTTCCACTGCGAGGATGATCAGCTGTCCTTCCCGTCTCCCTGTAGCGCCGTCTTAGGCGTCTCACGGTGCGGACATGGCGATTTATTGCCCTATAGCCACATCAGCAGTCCTCATGCCTCCCTGCAGCATGCCTAATGCACGTTCACGCAGATGAGCAGCGACCCTGGGCATCTTTCTTTGGGTGTTTTTCACAGTCGGTAGACAAGTCTCTTTAGTGTCCTGCGTTTTTATAACTGTGACCTTAAATTCAATTCAATTAAATTTTATTTATATAGCGCTTTTAACAATGGTCATTGTCTCAAAGCAGCTTCACAAAAATGAAAGAAAATTAACAATTTTTTTTTTTAGAAACGACCATTCCACAGGTGCATGTTAATTAATTGATTATGGTTAATTGAACATGCATGGAAAACATTGTTTAAACCCTTTACAATGAAGATCTGTAAAGTTATTTGGATTTGTACAACATTATTGTTGAAATACACAGTCCTGAAAAAGGGGCGTTTCTTTTTTTGCTGACTATATATAAAGTATTCACTCACCTGCCTTCACATGCATAAGAACTTGAGTACCACCCAATTCTTAATCCATAAGGTTTAATTAAATATGATTTTGGCCCCGCCCCCTTTGCAGCTTTAACTCTTTTGGAAAGGCTTTTCACAAAGTATACGAGTATGTTTATGGGTATTTTTGACCATTCCTCCACAAAGGCATGTGTGAGGTCAGACACTGATGTTGGACGAGAAGGCCTGGCTCGCAATCTCCGCTCTAATTCATCCCAAAGGTGTTCTATCGGGTTCAGGACTCTGTGCAGGACAGCCAAGTTCTTTTCACCTTGCTCAGCCATGTCTTTATGGCCCTTGCTCTGTACACTGGCGCGCAGTCATGTTGGAACAGGAAGAGACCGTCCCCAAACTGTTCACACAATGCTAGGAGCAGTAAAATGTCCAAAATGTCTTGGTATGTTGACGCATAAAGAGTTATTTTTACTAGAAGAACTCCTGACAAATAATCCCACATCAATTATAAACAGAAAACATTCCTCTGAACCTGCTCGGGTACTGGTACAGGTACTGGACTGAAAATGAGAGCCAAAGAAGTCCTCCAGGAAGCCTGCAAAACTATTACTCAAGACTATATTAAAAATATGAAGAAAATAAGAGTGGCTCCAGACTTTTGCACAGGACTGTATATAGTTTCCCACAGTGATAAACTTAATTGTGTGCTAAACTGAAGTGATTGGATGCTAAACTGAGCCAATTCTATTGATATATTGCTTACAGTCATTTGCTTGATGAGAGACCTTCATGATTTGTAACAAGCATTTTGAAGGTCTAAATAAATCTGTATCAAATATGTAAAACAGGTGCAATTTTCCCACATGGAAATGTAATTAATTATGAGTAGAAGTGTTCAGTTTCATTAATACCTGATACTTAATACTAATTATTTAAGATTGCATCAGTACAGTGTAAAATACTGTATGGCAAACTGATACGTAAGTATTTTACAAACACTTATAGTAATAGTTATCACTGATTATAGTAATACATAAAAGTTTCACTAAAGATTTTGTACAAACGTAAATGTAAAAATACACTCAAAAATTATTTTTTACTTTGTGTTGCTTTAAAGTACTGATATTTTATTTGACTACAGTTTATGTTAAACAGTAGAGTGTATGTATGTATTTTTATGATTATTTCCAATAATTTATTGTTGTTTAACGTACATATTGTGCTTAAGTGGGAATTCTGGCCTTAATTTAAGTAAACACATTCTTATTTTCAGTTTATGAAAAACAGCTATAAACAAACAACCAAACAACCAAATTACTTTGCTTATACCACATGTTCAGGCACTCTGCTGCAAAGTAACATACGAAGATGAAACTCTTATTTTACGTAAAGTTAAATATTGTAAATGCAATTCTATCATGTATAGTAATGTAGTAAAAGGGAAAGAGAAACTATCCTCGGCTTGTAAAGAAAAACAGGCAATGCCTCTATGGAAATGGTGAAATGCCACATTGTTCTAGTCAGTTTCAAATATCTGGGCACAGGGACTTCATCACGTTCATCCAAAAAAATGAAATTAGGCACTCTGTATTGTATGGCCCAATTTGGATCCGTGGTACAATCCAGCAGTGTTTTGGATGAGTCTGCTGAACACATCATGATGTTGGCAACTGTACGGTCTACTACGGCCATTTTCCCCATTACAATCCATCCCTGGTGGTGTCTCGCAGCCAAACCGAATCCTCATCCACATGGAGTGTTTGATTGGACAGCAGCTTAATGACTGCGAGGAATGAAGCCTGTGAATTTCAAATGCAATTCAGTGCTGAATTTGATAGGAATGAAGACATAATTCAGGTCCATTTATGAGCTTTTCATGTCCACAGTGGTTCCACGGAGTCCGTAAAGCAAGATGAACCTGATTTTATGAAATATTTTTTACGGACTGAATGTTTGACAGTAAAGGGTTTAGTTGATGCATTTAATGGGACGTCGTAAGAAATTGCGTCAAAATGCCCTGTCCTTGAACTGCTGTGGTCTTGGGGTAAATTCCAAAACAAGCTGGTTGTAACAATGATTTATAATAATATTTGTTCAGATATCATCAGCGTCACTCACTTTGCTTTAAGCTGGTTTCATCGTGCTGCTTTCTAGCTTAGCTGCAGTTATATTACTGTATAAACAGGGGGATCTGTGGACCAGTTCATAAGGACACATTTCAGGGACTGATCACGCCAGGTTGTGTCACCTGGGCAAGGGTGTCTGTTGTGTAAAGGCCAGAAACACCCTATGACCCCAGGCTGTCCACTGAAAACATGTCCTAGTATCACCAGTAAATGTATTTCCCAGCCTTAGATTTT
Source organism: Channallabes apus (assembly GCA_030522415.1). Lineage (NCBI taxonomy): Eukaryota > Metazoa > Chordata > Actinopteri > Siluriformes > Clariidae > Channallabes > Channallabes apus. Next base: position 3,518,339 of record CM060117.1, on the reverse strand, counting down.
GAAACATATAACTTAAATTCAAATCATCTCTTTTAAAACATTTAATCACATGGCACACAAAGATATAAAAGATAAAACTTAGCTTTTAAACTCATCGTGTGTTTTTTTTAATGTTCTTTGTTATAATTTACACTCCCTAATCAAAGATTCACTGAATACTGCCAAATTATCTCTGGCTTCATTTTAAAGTCTGAGTCTGAAACAAATAAATAAAAAGCCCCTGACTCTGGCTGTTATCTCAGCTTGAAGCGTTGTGATCTTTTACAGTTTCATCCAACAAATATCAAAGTCGTCATAATGATCAAAAGGGTGTAAGTCTGCCAAAGGACCTGTGCGTTGTTACAGATTTCATTACTATGAAGATATGACGTCATATTGAGAGTCAGACTGGAGGGGGAGAACTTCGAGTTTCCTGATCCTCAACCTCACTGAACCATCACATTCGGGATGAAATGAAACTGGAGCCTCAAGGACATCTGACTGTGAGGATCATGTGTGCACAAACAGTTTGCCAATGAGCAGATGTTGGGAATGTTCATATACAGTACAGTGCAAAAGTATTTCCCCATTTATAAATATTTTGCCTCTAAAGAGCCAGACCTTCTTGTATTTTGTATAATAAAATCTCCTGTCACCCTTAATTTTTTTTCTTGTCTCACTCCAAGTTTCAGAGATGAATGTTTTTGGTTTGTTAAGCTACAAAGTGGCGTATGAACAATTTAAGCTTAAAAATAACAATCTTACTTAAGGCATGAACCGGTGAGATGCAGAAGATGGCAGATGATCAGGCCAGTGATTAGTACTGATTATACTGTATTCGTGCTGCTGAATGCTGAGTGGTCAGAACAGACGAGAGGGGAAACGAGGTCGCTGCTGAGCGTTTTTTTACATTAACAACCAATTTTTAAATTGTATCTTCTTTAGGCACATTTGTTCCTGTTTCTTTAATTGAATCTACATCATTTCATTTAATTTATTCCATTATGAAGAGATGGGGGCTCAAGACATTTGCACAAAACTCGATGTACATTGTTTTGTCATTTGTATGCTACAGTATAATTGAACTGATTTTGAATTTGTACAAGTGATTTAAATTGTCAGTGTGGGACTCAGAGATACAGTATAGAGTAACAGTACAAATATGAATGTTGCCATCAGAACCCCTAAGATGCAGATAAGGGAAAAAGAAAACCTCAAAATGTATACCACAAAAAATAAATGAATAAAAAAACAAAACAAAAAAACAACAGGTTTCTTATTTTTCATTTCATCCGGTTACTGTAACTGCTTGGCTCCATCTCTCTCTTTAGGTACCATGCAGATTAACTGATCACATGGTTCCACAGAGTCAACAGTGTGTGTGTGTGTGTGTTCTGGCGAGAAAGTCACTGCCACACTGGATTTTAACCGCATTATTTTCCTCTCTGGCGAGCAGGGACGTGGGAAGGCATTTCACATTGTGGTTGCTTGAATTTTTAACAGGGCACATGAGACACGTGCGGCGACACGCTCCTCTTTAAACAAACAGTGTGTGTTGATTACAATGATTTATAAATTATACTGAGAGCTCAAATTTAAGGTTATCTACTGTATAATGGTATGACTGACTGTAGTTACAACTGCAACATAAATCACAGGGTTAAAAGTTGTGAAGAAGCCGCACGTCCGTGAATAAGGTGGCTCGAGCTCACTGCAGTCGTTCCCGTGAACATTCACCTGATCCTTGAAAATTGACAGGTGACTTGTCGTCGGCTTGCGGAAGAGATGCGTCTGTCTGTAGGAACTGTACTCACAATCATTCACCAACACCACTTGCACGTTACAGAAACTCAGCTGGGAGTTCCCCTGTACAGTCAATCCAAACTGTTTCCACATTAAAGGAGTTCCTGGGAGGCCAGCGTTTTGGTTGAAGCACGCAGTCTGATCACACAGCGGACTGAGAAAACCTTCTACCTTGATGGTGTCCGAGCACTAGTGAAACGCTGGGATAAGCGCATTAGCATAGCGGGGGGATTATATAGAGGAATAAAAGGAGTTTTTAATAACTGCGGTCTGTTGTTCTGCGCAATCAAAAGTCTCTGTTTGACTTGAACGCCTTGCACGCGGACCCTGGTATTTCACTAATAATGGCAATAACCACGTCATATGGAACAGACTGACTTGATCCGATTAGAAGGTGTACATGGAGGGTGTAAATCTTAAACTGTTCAACAGGCGTTTTTCATGTACAGTACAGTCGGTGGCACAACTCAGATTATCAACTGTGAAAATTTCAGCATTTATTTTTACCTGGTGCATTCGATTACATAAACCCTTGAGTTTTCGCCTCTTACTCTGTTTATCGGACCTATAATTTTGGCTTTGTTCCGTTTAGAAATTCACTCTGCACTACAACCCGAGCTAGCTGAAGAGGCTCAGCAATTATGCCGCTACTGATTTCTGTGAAAATAAAAAGGAAAAAAATGATAACTTGCATGTTGGACAGTTGGACAGTTCCAATTTTAAAGGCCATGTGTGAATGGGTGATTCATGACAGGAGCTCTTATCACACCTGAGACAATTTAAACATCTCTGTTGAACATCACCACATGTTTGCACTCCTTTCCTTTATTCTCTCTCTCTCTCTCTATCATGAAGACCTTTCTTCTATGGTCAGCCATTGAGCTGATTTTTTTACCACAGTGGACAGAAGGTGTACTGTATTTGATTTTTGTTTGATCACAGCATGGCATGGAGACTAGCTCCGACAAATTTATAATAAAATGCTCATTTTGAAATGTTGTCTCCATAGTAACAGCACATACGTACTGTATAAACTTGTACTGCTTATACCTTGACGTAATCATCAACATAATTATAGATGTGTTATTTTCTGTGTTATTTAGGAGCCATGTTAAAAAAACCAAGGCTTGGTTGGGCATTTGTGGCTCAGTGGTAGGCTTCTCACCTGCCATCAGGTTCAATTCCCAGCCAATGCCCAAACCCAGCCACTGGATGCAGTGCAGCATCTTTAGTGCCAGTCGCAAGCCAGGATAGAACGGGAGGGATGTGTCAGGAAGGGCATCCGGCGACAAACCTGTGCCAAATCTCATGACATGAATAGCTAAAAGAGCAACGACAAAATTGAAAGGAGTCTTGGTTGCCAGCGCACTGGGAACAATCATGTAAAGCTTCACAGCATGGAAAAGAATTCAGGATCACTCACTCACTCATCTTCTATACCGCTTTATCCTGTATTCAGGGTCGCGGGGACCTGAGGCCTATCCCAGGAGACTTGGGGCACGAAGCAGGGTACATCCTGAACAGGGATTCAATCCATCACAGGGCGCACACACACACACACACTCTTAAACACTCATGCACTCATTCACACACTAGGGGCAATTTGGGGACACCATGCAGTTAGCCTCCCAGGTTAGGTCCCAGGTTCAAATCCCACAAGCACTAAGTTGCCACTGTTGGGCCCTTGAGCAAGGCCCTTAACCCCCAACTGTTCAGATGTATAATGAGATTTAAAAAAAAAGTAAGTTTCTTTGGATAAGGGCGTCTGCCAAATGCCTAGATGTAGCCTAATCTGCATATCTTTGGACTGTGGGAGGAAACCGGAGTACCCGGACAAAACCCACCAAGCACGGGGAGAACATGCAAACTCCATGCACACAGAGATGGGAATCGAGCCTGGCCAGGAACCGAACCGGGACCCTGGAGGTGCAAGGCGACAGTGCTAACCACTACACCACTGTGCTGCCTAAATGTCTCTTTAATGTAATGCAAATCATTAATGTAATGTGTGTGATGATTGTGTTACTAATCAGGAAAAAAGAAAACATTTAGGTGTTTTAGAGCAACTCAGGTTTTATATAAATGCTTATTTCAACATATGTTTTACTTTGTGCTTTACTCTTGCGTTAGTGTCCCCAGTGCGAACACATACATATTGTAAATTCTCACTTCCCGAGTCCCTTATGTTCAAGCATTATTGTCTCACTGCTACTGTACACACTTGAAGTTTTATGTCCGGTTTATGTTTATGCATTAGCTCTGGTACTTTGCAAATTAAATGCCTTTTTATGTCAATAAAAAAAAAATCGAATGAATCTACAGATTACTACTGTGCTGTGTAAAACATTTCTGGGTGAAAAAGAAAAAAAGAAGAACGATGGTGGTGTAAAATAAAATCAAAGAGCGGATGCAAATCGTGTAGGTAGGAATGTATTATTATGAAAAATGGCTTTATGGAAATAAGACTGTGATTGTAAATAAGTAAGTAGAATCTTGTTACATTTGCAGCACAGGGATGCTGATGCTCGGTCCTTGTTATCGTCCGACGCGAGCCTGCATCGCTTTGCTCTAGAGTGTAATACCAATTCGAAATCAGTATTTCTGCTGACTCTGAATTTGATCTGACTAGAAACAAGGTGGAATTTTGGAGATGCTGTTTTTCGTTTGGCTTTTGGAATCCAATCCAAGCCAAGTAAGCATAAAAAATTCCACTGTCCTAAGGATAGCAAAAAAAGCTATAGTGTCATCGATATGTGTCACTGTTATGAATTATTGACACTGGAGACTCCTTCCATAAATAAACATTAAAAACATTACCACACACATTTTTTTATATGTTTATACGGAGCATCAATTGACCCAATCTCTGGCAATGAGCTGTTATTATACAGTAACTAGTGCAAGTACGAGTTGTTGACCCTTATAGAGTTTGTAGAAATAGTTAAAAGTTTAAAAATCATCTGATGATCTTTAATGTTAAGCCTTTATTAAAGTTAAGCGTTTGTCACATATACATTACAGCACAGTGAAATTCCTTCTTCGCATATCCCAGCGTAACTGGGGTCAGAGCACAGGTTCAGCCATGATGCAGCGCCCTGGAGCAGTTAGGGTTAAGGGCCTTGCTCAAGGGCCCAACAGTGGCAACCCAGTGGAGCTGGGGATCGAAATGTCGATCTTCCAATTAGTAACCCAGTGCCTTAGCCCTCTGAGATACCATTGTCCTAAAAGTTAATGCTGTGGCCCAGACGGGGATCGAACCTCCGACCTTGGCGTTATTAGCATCACGCTCTAACCAGCTAAGCTAACTGGCCAAGACAGACAATGACAATGTAATCAATTATATTATTATTATTATTATTATTATTATTATTATTATTATTTGAGGTTGAAGTCCACATCCATGTTTGTGTGTATTTCTGTACAGCAGAACTCTCTGTCTAACTTATTAATATAGAGAAGTGACATTCTGTAAGGTTGAGTATCTGACGCCTTGTTTACACTAAGTTGTCCTTCTTTGGTGCTCAGACAAATACACTCCCTGTTCGGTAATCGGAGAGAGAATCACAGATGAGAAATGGAAAAAGTAGATCAGATAAAGATGAAGTTTTGTCTTAAAACGACTCCAGCGTGTTAAAATTCACTTATACCACTTCAGCGCTGTTATTTCAGACAAAGTGAAAATCTGAACTAATCCCAGTCAAAATATTCAATTCAATTCAATTCAATTCAGATTTTCATTTCTAATTAATATATATTGGTGCAGGTGTTTGTTTACATTGAGACAGTAGCGCAGTTTTTTTTTTAATAACACTATAATCCAAAATCCAAAACAGCACAAATTCCAGATCAGATACACTGATCAGAAAATCAGATACACTGGAATAGATCAGATCACCATAAACACACGTAAACATTAGATTTACGAAACCATTCTGAGCTCTCACGGCTCTATTCTTATCCTCGTATCTTCTGAAGCAGGACGTCATCCTTGAGGCTGAAAACCGAGTCTTTGCTTTGTATGTGATGCTTCTCGTTTTTTAATATAGAGAAGGCGCATTAAAAATACATGGCACCTTTGCTATATAAACACGCACGGCTAATGACAGCGGCACGGGTCGGTATCGCATCATAATAGCACACAAACCCGCTTTCAGAGCGAATAAACTGAGCACGGGGAGGGATTTAATTACCGTAAATGTGAAGATGGAAGCACAGCGGTGAATAAATAAACATGATGTTTCTGATAGGAAGAAAACAAAGTGTGGTACATAGAACAGGAAGATTAATGATGTTTCAAATACGCTGTGTATCTGTAAAACAATAGAATCAGAATAAACACACACACACTAAGAGTGTGTATGAATGTGCATTTCCTTTTAGCCGTGAGATCTTACTCTGTTACGCTATAAATAGCTAAAAAAAAATTAAGTGCTGTGTTTACATTTTAAACAAAAAAGCGAGGCTAAATCTGGTCAATTGAGTTGAACCAGTTGAAAGGATGTGCGTCTGGCTTCGCTGTTTGCTGCTGATTAAGCATTCAGGGTCTAAAGTGTTGCCTTTCAGCAGCTTTATTTGGCTTTGCTTATTTAGAAATTAAATAATTTAAAATGTACTGCCTTATAATTGGCTTACACTGTACCAGGCCTAAATCATTTTCTTTATGATTTAATAATACAGTACTTAAAAAGTAATATTACAGTGCATACTCAAGCACTGTAATGAGAGTACTCGAAAAAGAAATGAAGGCCATATGTAATGTTTATATACAGTACTGGTGTGTTGAGTCAACATTAATACAAAGATTGAAAGTTTATATTCTTTATCCGGTTACTTTTTTGCTGAACCATGTTAGCATAAGCGCTAATTTAAATACTGTATGTTGACCAAAATAAAATAAACTATTTAAACTGAAAAGTTATTCATGTGTAATTCTATTATTGTATACTAAAATAAATATGCATTATTTATAAGTATTATACCTATTAAAATTTTAATAAAGAAAATTAGCAAAAAATTCTGTCTGTCTGACAGAATTGAATTAAGTCAAACCTGCACCATAAATTAAATCAAAATGTTGAAAAGTAAGCAGTTTTGTGGCATATTACATACATCCTTTTGTGCTTTTTTTGGACAAATATAACGCTTGTGCCCTCAAGAAGGGTGCGGCTATACAGTACATCATTCAACAGAGTCAATCAATGCAATAACAACCATAATGCACTTACTGTATAAGCCACCAAAATCTTTGATACACAAATAACAGCAGGATTCATCATGGTTTACTCCAAAAAATGATGCGTATACTATGAAAACTGAACCTTGCAACAAAAAAATAAAAGTAAAGTAGAGTTTGTAGTTTGTAGAGTAGAGGGGAAGTACAGGTACAGTACTTATGTTAGAATGTCTATTCATGTAGATTTGAACACTTTCTAACTCCATGATGGTTCCTGATTTTTATTTCTTTCTACATTGTAAAGTTTTGCTGAAGGCGTCCAAAAAATGCATTAATCTCCTTTGAACAGTTGATATTGAGATGTTTCTGCTACTTCTGCTCTGTCTTTCTTTGTCTTTCGGCTGTTCCCTTTCAGGGGTCGCCACAGTGAATCATCTGCCTCCATCTAACCCTATCCTCTGCATCCTCTTCTCTCACACCAACTAACTTCATGTCCTCTCTCACTGCATCCATAAATCTCCTCTTTGGTCTTCCTCTAGACCTCCTGCCTGGCAGTTCCAACCTCAGCATCCTTCTACCGATATATTCACAATCTCTCCTCTGAACATGTCCAAACCACCTCAATCTGGCCTCTCTGACTTTATCTCCAAAACATCTAACATGGGTTGTCCCTCTGGTGCTACTTCTGCTCTGTAAAGACTTCATAACGCCTTTAATCTGAGCTGCTGTTAATTGGTCATTTTTCAGGCTGATAACTCTAAATGAACTTCTCGTCTGCAGCAGAGGGAGGTTTTGGTCTCGTCCTCCTGGGACGGCCTTCATGAGAGACAGTTTCATTATGGTGCTGGACGGATTTTGCAAATGCACTTGACAATACTGTTCTTGCAGGAACTATTACAGAAAGGCCGACCTCTGTGTCTTAAAATAACAACTAACTGGTGTTTTTCTTGTTGTTACGTAATTACCTAAATCCATATGTGTTATTTTATAGTTTTGAAATCCCCAGTATTGTTGTAGAATGTAGAAAATAAATCACTAAACAAAAACAAAGAAATTTGCAAGTGACCCCAAACTTTTGAAGTGTAGTGTATATATAATGCATCCTGCTTCTCCTGATCATCCTTGAGATGTTTCTCCAGCTTAATTGGAGTCCACTTGTGATAAACCCAGTTGATTGGACATGATTAGGAAAGGCACACATCTGTCTATATAAGGTGTCACAGTTGACAGTTCATGTCAGAGCACAAACCAAGCATGAAGTCAAAGGAATTGTCTGTAGACCTCCGAGTCAGGATTGTCTCGAGGCACAATTCTGGGGAAGGTTAAAGAAAAAACATATGGTAAAGTGGCCAGAGAGTCTCATCAGACCTGAGAATTTGTTGCTCATAGTCTAAGAGTCCTTCAGGTGCATTTTTGTAAACTCCAGGTGGGCTGCCATGTGCCTTTTACTAAGGAGTGGCTTCCGTCTCACCACTCTACCTTATTGGCCTGATTGGTGAATTGCTGCAGAGATGGTTGTCCTTCTGGAAGGTACTCCTCTCTCCACAGAGGACCACTGGAGCTCTGACAGAGTGACCATCGGGTTCTTGGTCACCTCCCTGCCTAAGGCCCTTCTCCCCCGATCGCTCAGTTTAGATGGCCGGTCAGCTCTAGGAAGAGTCCTGGTGGTTTCGAACTTCCTCCACTTACGGATGATGGAGGCCACTGCGCTCATTGTGACCTTCAAAGCAGCAGAAATCTTTCTGTAACCTTCCCCAGATTTGTGCCTCGAGACAATCCTGTCTCGGAGGTCTACAGACAATTCCTTTGACTTCATGCTTGGTTTGTGCTCTGACATGAACTGTCAACTGTGGGACCTTATAGAGACAGGTGTGCGCCTTTCCTAATCATGTCCAATCAACTGGGTTTATCACAGGTGGACTCCAATTAAGCTGCAGAAACATCTCAAGGATGATCAGGGGAAACAGGATGATGCACAGGAGCTCAATTTTGCAAAGGCTGTGAATACTTATGTACATGTGCTTTCTCTCTTTTTTTTTTTCTTATAAATTTTCAAAAATCTCAAGTCAATTTTTTTCATGTTGTCATTATGGGGTGTTGTGTGTAGAATTCTGAGAGAGAAAAAAAAAGAATAAATTTTAGAATAAGGTTGTAATATAACAAAGTGTGGAAAAAGTGATGCGCTGTGAATACTTTCCGGATGCACTGTACAGTATATAAGTGGTGCGAACATTTATAGTACATACTGCAAATTCCCAAGTCCCTAGTCACCTGTCTCGTGACTTGTGAATTTGCAGTATGTACTGTAAGTGTACTGTCTCAAATGTTCAAGCATAATTGTCTTACTGCTACCGTAAGCACTTAAAGTTTAACTTTTGATTTATGTTTATGCATTAGCGCTGGCACTTTGTAATCGGAATTCCTTTTTACATGTATGTCGATAAAAAAATCAATTCATTGATTTCTACTGTTCTGTGCAAAACATAAAATAAAAAAAACATAAATTGTCTGAGTGCATAATAAAACAATATTACATAATAATAATAATAATGGCTCTTAAAAAACTTCTAACTTGAAGCAGTGAGGCATGAACCAGTGAGAAACATGTGGAGATGATGATGGCCGGTGATTAGTTATACTGCTGATGCTGAATGCTGAGTGGTGGGAACAGACGAGAGGGGAAATGAGGTCGCTGCTGAGGTTCTTACTGTACATAAACAACCCTCTTAAATCCTGTGGAAGCGGTAAGGGGGTACTTGCCCTTGGGAGAAGTTCATTTAGAGTCACCAGCCTCAGAAATCAGCAATTAACGAGCAGAACCTCAGATTAGAGCCGTTATGAAGGATGTACAGAGCAGAAGTCACAGATATACATCTCAATATCAACTGTATAAAGGAGATTATTGTGTATTTTGAATAAACGCCTTCAGTATTGTTTTACAGTGTAGAAAGAAATAAACACCAGGAGAAGCCATGGAATTAGAAGGGGTGTCCAAACTTTCGACTGGTAGTGTATACAGTATATTCCGTATACTGTACTGTATATATGTACACTACCATTTAAAAGACAAGCTAATATATAATTAATTTAATTAACTTCTAAGTAATTCCATTTCATACCAAAAAGGTAAAATACCAAAATGGCGTTGGATGAGAAGATAAAAGTGTGTTATCTAAACACACACTGTCTATTCAAGTAACATTTATGCCAGAAGACAGACAAGAGCAATGTAATGTAGACGTTTAGTGGTTTGGGATTTCAACACAAGGTTATCTAGATCCATTATGGCATACAGCATATAAAAATTGACTGTATCTTGTGTGTGTTATTGACCATATGCTACAGCATATACAGTATATTGTTCATTTCTTTGTTCATTACAATGTTATGTGCCTTTAATTTTCCACCTTTCTCCAGAACAAATGCTGAAGTTCTGCTTTAATTCTCTTTACAGCTCACTGGGCAGACATTCGGCAGGACCATCTGCTTCAGGCTCTCGCTTTGTCTTCTCAAGGGTAAACACTTTCGCTGCGGAAGAAGGACTCGAGTGAGGGAACGAAGAAGAGAGAGAACAGAGAGAGAGAGAGAGAGCGAGAGAGAGACGCACACAGAGAAAGGTGGGGTGCAGATAAATAAGGCATAGCACTTTATGGACAGTTTATTCAGCACTTTATCTCCATACACACAGTTAATAATTTAGTGAGAGGTTATACTGTATTTACAGTGACTGTGTGTGCAAGACAGAGATAGGAGAATATATGAAATGGGGACAACGATTAAAATAAATAAATAAATCACCTGCAATTGAACAAACCTGTGTGCCAAAAAAGAGACAACAATTTTAAAAATAAACATCATTAACCATGTTGTGTAATATTTTTCAAATAATGGCTCCACTGCTTCCTGGTTTTGTCTTGACTCAGCTTCACCCTGATCATTGGTGCTGTAGTTTATGTATATGTATATGTATATGTGTTATGTATAGGTATTTGGCAGATGCCCTTATCCAGAGCGATTTGCGTTCTTTTTTATTTATTATTTTATGATCATTATCCATCTGAACAGCTCAAGGGCCCAACAGTGGTAACTTGGTGGTCATGGGGTTTAAACCTGGGACCTATCACAGGAGAATATCACATGGCATGAGGCAGGGTACACCCTGGATGGGGTGCCAAGCTGTTGCAAGGTGCACATACACACACACACACACACACACACACACACTTGTTCACACACTACAGGCAATTTAGGAGATCAATTAGCCTACTTTGCATGTGGGAGGACACTGGATTACCCGGAGGAAACCCACCAAGCACGGGGTGGGGGTGGGGGTCCATGCACACAGACCTGAGGCGGGAATCGAACCCGCACCCTGGAGGTGCAAGGTGACAGTGCTAACCCATAAGCCACCGTACCGCCCCTTCACATGGATCAATTTGGACATTTCTACTAAGATTTTTCTTTTCAAATGAACTTTAAATTAAAGGAAAAAAGTAGTGCTTTCAGCTTTACTTCCCTGTAAAAGAGGAAACAGGAGATTTCATTACAGCTTTGATGCATCACCATTAAAACAGTCTGATTGCAAACTGAATGAACAAGGAATATGTCAGTTTCATTGCAGCACTGTACAAAAGTCTGGAGCATTTCTACATTCATTCATTCATTTTCTATACCGCTTAATCCTCTATTTAGGGTCGCGGGGACCTGGAGGCTATCCCAGGAGACTTCGGGCACTAGGTGGGGTACACCCTGGACAGGGTGCATTTCTACATATTAAATGAAATGATGTAGATTAAATGAAAAAAAAAAATATTGTAAGAATCAAGCTGCAAAGTGCCTAAAAATACAATTTAAAAACTTGTTGTTTATGCAACAACCTCAGCAGCGATCTCATTTCCTCTCTCATCTGTTCCAAACACTCATGATTCAGAATCAGCATTATCACCAGCCTGATCATCTCTTATCATCTGCACCTGTTTTTCACTGGTTCGGCATTAAGTTAGATGCTTGAATTATTCATACAGTAGATCACAGTGTGGTTTAACAAACAAAACACATTTTTCTGAAACTGATCAGGTACAGGGACTGGACTGAAAATGAGCAGAAGATGAAAACATGCTAAAAAACAAAAGCTTAAAAAGTCCTTCAGGAAGCCTGGAGATCTCTCTCTCTCTCTCTCCCTCTCTCTCTCTCTCTCTCTCTCTCTCAATACTGCATTAAAATTACAAGTAAGTTTGTCACTTTGGAAACAGATTATGAAGAAATAAGGGCTGTACATTTACATTATTTTATTGGTTGTGCACTAAGCACCAAGTTTATTAGTTAAGCATCCATTGATGACAACCGTATAGCCAGATGTCTGTGATGTCATTCCATTGTTACACATAGTTGCATAACTATGTCACTGTGAAAAAAAGTCAGTCTAGATTTGGAAGTTGGGGAGAACACAAGCTTTTGACCGTAAGAAACCGTAAGAAAACGTAAGCTAATATAAGCTAACGTAAGCCAACTTAAAGTAAAGATACAGCAAATAAGTTGTTGTAAACTTAAGGAAACAGTAATGAGATACAGCGAATAGGTTGTTGTAACCACTGTGGATTTACTCAAGATGACTGTAAGAAGTGTTGAATCTTTGATGCTGAAAATAAAACAAGAGACAAAGAGATCAATGGACGTCCGTGTCGTGAGTAACCTTTCTATCTTTACGTTATCTTAAGGTGGTTTTAAAGATAGCACTGTAAGCAAAATCATCAGTGCTAGTGATACGGTGCAACCAAGTTGGACTTCAGCTTCCCAAAAACTCCATCAGACTACAACCTGATCACATGTCCCATGTGACTGGCCTGTATTTCCCCCTTGAGTTTTGCCCTGTTTAATGCTGGGATCCCTTGTACTTTGGGCGCCGAAAAACCCAACATGTAACAAGAATAAATGCAACAAAGAATTCAACACTGACTTTCAAGTTGACAAAGTCTACCCTGAGTAAAAGTGAACGTCGTCAACCAGCATCATCATGAGAGTATTTGTTCTCCTACTTGACTGTTTCCTAAGTGTGTTACCAGAGGATTCCAGTATTGGGCACATCGGAGAAAGCAATCAGACAGTTTTGAATAATATAAACAAACAACAAATAGCAGCACTTGAGGATCTTAGTTTCCATGTCGACATTTAAAACAGTACCGCCAACTGTTTTGTTGCATATTTGTCACTGTGCAGCACATCATATAGACCCATCATACAGCACATGTGCGGTTAATTGTGGAAGTGTTTTCACAACATTTCCACATAAAAATTCCACCATTCTTGATGTGCCTGATGACTACAATGCCTCTAACGTTTAAAAGACGGGTGTGTCATGCTAATTTCTCACAAGCAAGAACATTAGCCAGTAGATTTCCGCCTTACAGTAAGTTCTTTGACAAACTAACCGGATATGATAACAATATGATGACACACATTCAATTACATTCTGCTGGAGTTCTAACACTATAAGACAATTGTCCATTGAGAGACACAGATACGACCCTAGACTTTTACCAGCAAAGATGAACATAAAGCATTAATGATAATTCATGTAGACCTTTTAAATGTTTATTAAATTCAGAAATAATGTGTAGAAATTTGACAAATTTGCTCTAAACTTCCATGTTTTCTGAAATTAAGCCTTAGTATACGTTCTGTAAAACTGATTTTTTTTTATTTATTTCTGTTCATATTGTACAGAAAAGCATTATCTTCAATTTCCTTCATCTAGTTCCTGAATGTCTACATGTCTACTAGTCTAGTTCTTGAAAGTTACAAAGTAAATCCTTTCCTGAATTATGCTTACGGTTTCTTAAAGTCTTAGAGTTTTATTTATTTTTTTTACTTTTCTGTCTTTCACAGAGACATGTAACCTGAACATCATACACACATACCTACTGTACATAGAGACCTGCAATAAGTGGAAGAGCTAGGCAGGGAGCAAGCATGCAAACTAAGCCGTAGAGTTATGTAGGGCAAGCTGGCAATCATAATCAGAGATCTAAGTGGGAGACAAAACACATGGCAGAGAGGCTCAACATAGGGCAATCCACAATCATACTCATAAAATGAGGTCAAAAAAAAAAAAAAAAAATCGGGGGTTCACATACACATGGATTTACTTGCCACAGCAAAATCCCCAGTGTTGAACAAGCACCCAGAGTACTGAATTAACACCCTCCAGGGTTTATCCCCTAGCAGAATGAACATAAAATCCCCATGGTCCTGCTTCAACATCTAGTGAAAAGCCTTTCCAGAAGAGTGGAGCGCATTATAACAGCAAAAAGGAAATAAATATGAAACGATATGTTCAACAAGTACATGTGAGTGTGATGGTCAGGTGTTGTGCCTAATTCTTTTATAAATATGATAATCAAGATTAACTGATTTTTTACATCCTGCAAGTCAGTGTTGTTTTTTTTTAATACAATGCTTATATGTATATTTATATAAGGTATATTATATTATATAATCAGTACTCTATTCATATCCTTACTATTTATAATGTCCGCGCATTACAGTAACTGATATAAATATTATTGATTTCCTCATTTCCATGCTGGATTCATGTAATATACTTTACATTACAATAATTACAGTAAGCAACACTCATTACATTTAATTAGTCATTATCTGTTATTAATAAAAAATATATATATATCTTGGCTGATTTAATAAAACTTTAGCAAATCTTTATCATCATCTATTAAGTGAACATAGCAAGCTAAATGCAAACTGATATTTAAGAGAAATCCCATGAAGTGAGCATGGACAAATCTATCTCTTTTGACTTTCATGTCCATGGGTAATCTTTGGCAACATTATTCATATGATAGGGAACCATCCATCCATCCATCTAGGAACATCTGCAGTCCAACCAGGTGCCAGTGGTGTCCACTGTATTTATTACCATTTTGTATGACCATGGTAGGAACGCCGGGCAACATTCAAGCGCACATACACACACCACGGGCAGTTTGGGAACGCCGATTAGCCTAATCTGCATGTTTTTAGACTGTGGAAGGAAACCGGAGTACCCGGAGGAAACCCACCATGCACGGGGAGAACATGCACTCCATGCACACAGACCCTGAGGCCGGGACCTGGAGGAATAGGGCGACAGTGCTAACCACTAAGCGTGCCACCATGGAAGGGAACAGGTATTGGAAATTAACAATTGAACAAAATGAGAACTCCATTTTTGCAGATCTTTTTTTTTTTTTTTTTTTAGTAAAGCAATAGGTATTTTTGTACACAAACTGATTTGCATCACAAGGGTGTTAAAAAGACCCCTTTTTTTGGTTTCTTTATTTGTTTGTTTTTTTTTTGGACAGGGAATTAAAAAAGACTTTAGTTTTGACTTTGAATTTTTGTTAAGTACAGTATATAACGTGGTGTTTGAACAACATTCAAGTCTCATAATGTCCTATTTTGTCTCATGAACAGTAACAGTGTGTAACTGCCCTTTTCTTGGCTTCAACATTTTTCAAAAGCCAGTTCAACACATTTAAACCACATTCAGTTTAAAGCTTCTAAAATAAGATTATATACAGTAGCAATGTTTAAATTAAACATTTTGTTATAGACGTGTTCTGATTTTGAAATTAGTATATTTGAGACAAATTTTTTTTAAATTGTACACTAAATATTTAATTATGAACCCATTTATAAGACTATCACATTATTTTCTTTTATTTCCTTACTGCACATTATTTAACAATTTATTTTGCACTTTAAAGTAGTGCAGCATGAACAGTTTTATATACATTGAATTAGACTGTAATAAAACTCATAAATACCAATATAATGTCTGGGAGAGAGAAAAGAAAAGTGTTTTACTCTCTTACGCACTACCTTATGCCCCATGTGCCTATCACATCTCAGTGATTCTAATGGGTCTTTCAGGTGAAATAATGGATGAAATAAAGCAATATTGAGTGCACGTAACTTCCGAACAGTGAAATAAAGAGATAAAATCATAAGCTAATTTAAAAGACAAGGGCAGAGACCTTCTCTATAATGACTCTGCGCAAAAAAAAAAAAAAAAAAGATTAGGTTTCCAAAGTCATAATTTATTATTATTTTTTGTCTCTGGAATGCAGCAACCTATAATTTAAGACGAGAAAGATCAGCTTTTCAGAGGCTGACCCTAAAAACCGGCCTTGTCCAAGTGCTTAGGAGAAAATGCTTTTAATGGAAATAATTTTAATTGCTTGTGCAATTACAGGGTGACACATTTTGTGTTGAAATCAGAAATGGTTTTAACACAGAATGAAAAGAAATGGTTCACTGATATGAAAAAAAAAATACAGAAATATTTTAGGATGAGGTTTCATGGGTTACTGGTGTTAAAAACCAATGAGAAATGAGTAATTTTCAAATATTCATTATAAAATATCTACTTTATCCTTAGGTCCTAGTCATCAAGTCTAGGGCGGAATTCTGTCAGTCGCAATATATCCGAGTCATTGTATTAAACAATAAGAGCCTATAAAACATTTAAAAATATAAAACATGTAGCAGCCACCATTATCCAGAGAGATTTTCAGAAGTCTTCGCTAAAAACACATCCTCATCCCAGCTCACTAGGTCAAGGACTTGAGCGTTAGCCTTATCACTGTAATGTCAATTTAAATGTTTGTCATTTACTGCAATTTCAGTGTCAATTTTTCTTTTAATTATAATTTTTTTTTATAATCTCTTCCTGGATTGTCTTCCTAATTTCTCCTAACCAATTCTCATCCGTTATTAGGGCATTCCCACAACAAGGCTTCTACTTGATAGTTACCTCCGAGCCATGTGACGCCAAGCGACCATATCTTTTTGAACTGCTTGCTCACACACCACTGGGAGCGGCGTAACACGCTAGGAGGGAATCGGTATCCGCAACTTCTGCTTACGTTAAATCGCAGACACATGTGATTGGCTTAGAGCCATGATTGATGTAAGAACGCTAGCTGCCGTCCATCCCTCCCCTCTGAAACAGCTTGGCCAATCAGCTCTCTGTTTTAGCCCCAGGCTGCAAGAGGCTACAGCTTCACCCGGGTTTCATAATTGCGATCTCTGGATGACAGGGCGAGGACTTCCCCCTGAATCACTTGATGGCCAGTCTCAGTTGTTGTTGTTGTTGTTTTTACTATAATGCAAGTTTGAGTGTTTATATTGTTTATTCTAATGCTAGTTTGAGGGTTATTCTGTGTAATGCTAGTGTGAGTGTTGAGGAGGTCATTTACTATAATGCTAGCTTTAGTTTAAGTTTGTTTACTTGGAATGCTTGGATTGTTTGTCATACTGCTAGTCTGAGAGATATTACATTTACTGTAATGCTAGTATGAGTGTTAGCCTGTTTTATCAATGCTACCTTGTTGATTATAGCGCTAATTTAAAAGTTAAGGCCTTTACACACCAGGAACGATGTGAATAAACTGTACAATTTTTTTTTCCTACATCAAGCAATGTTCTTTCTATCCGCCTGGCCACTCCCCCCCCCTTCTTTCTCTTCTTCCATTACATAGGTATCGCTCAGATTTTTTCATGCAAACACATGCTACATGTACTGTAGTGTGTAATGCCACACTGCAACAAATTGCTGCATTTTTTACAGCAAAATTATACAGAAACTTACCGTTTTGCCATTTTACAGTTTATTGCTGTAATTTGCAATGCATTATGGGTTATACAGGGTTTTACAAGTGTTAACTGTATATTTCACTGTTAGCTGTAATTAATTTACAGGTAGGAGGTGCTTTCACTGTATCTTTAATATTTTTACAAGAATTTACTGTGCTGTTGCATTATGGTATTGCGCGGGCTGATATGGTTTGAAATCTGGTGGACTGAAGCACAGCGACAACAGCTGAAGAAGTTCAATTACCTGATGAGAAAAACCATCTTACTAAAGTTGAGCAATGTGTTCATGACATAAGAAATTGGATGCTAATTAACTTCCTTCTGCTTAATCCGGATAAGACAGAAGTTCTAGTCATAGGACCGCATACAGCTAGAAGTAAAATCTTAGATCACACCGTAACTTTAGATGGCCTTTATGTTCCGTCAAGTGCAACAGTAAAAGACCTCGGCGTGATTATAGATTCCAGCCTTTCATTTGAAGCTCATGTAGATTATATCACCAGGATAGGATTCTTTCACCTTAGAAATATCGCCAAAATAAGAAATATATTGTCGCTAAATGATGCAGAAAAACTAGTTCATGCTTTTATCACTTCTAGGTTGGACTATTGTAATGCCTTACTGTCTGGTTGTTCAGTTAGGTGCATAAACAAGCTTCAGCTAGTCCAAAATGCAGCAGCGAGAGTCCTCACTAGAACCAGAAGATATGAGCACATCACCCCTATCCTATCTTCACTGCATTGGCTCCCTGTGAAATTTCGCATTGATTTTAAAATACTACTCTTGACATATAAGGCATTAAATGGTCTCGCGCCGCAGTATCTGAGCGAACTGCTAGTGTCTTACGATCCGCCACGCCTACCTCAATCAAAGGATGCAGGCTGCTTATCAGTACCGCGTATTATGAAAACTACAGCTGGGGGCAGAGCTTTTTCTTACAAAGCCCCCAAAATTATGGAATAGTCTTCCAAATAGTGTTCGGGACTCAGACACAGTCTCAGTGTTTAAGTCTAGGCTAAAAACCTATTTATTTAACCAAGCATTTTATAAATAGATTTGCCATAAGGTAAAGGAGCAGATCTGGGGGACTCATGGACGTAGAGTATTATGGTGAACTGGTATGTTTAGATGCTGTCTTCCTCAGTCTCATTTGATCACTCAGGTTTGTTGACGGTGAGGTGATTGTTTGCTTTACATCTCAGGGAGCCCTCATGTTTGTGTTTCCTTCTGGCTCTCCCTTTTAGTTATGATGTCATAGTTAGTCCTGCCGGAGTCCCTGCTTGCACTCTACAGTAAATATACATTCACATTAGACATTGTGACTGTGACCATACCTAATTACAATCTCTCCTCCTCTTCTCTTCCTCCCCCTCTTTCTCTTTCCTCTCTCCCCCTGTCTCCCCCTTTCACTCTTTCTCTCTCTCTCTCTGTCGAGCTACACATGTGGTTCCTGAGCTGCCAGTGATCCAGACTCCCTCTGCCCTCCGGACCTGTCTGATCCATCCTGGTGCCCGGTTTCTGGTTGGAGGTCTCATCGCATGGATGCCCCGTGTGTCTCTTTAGGATGCGTCTGGTGTCTGGGGATGATTCTCTATACTTAGAAGATGGTTCTGGCCCCGACTGGTGTGGTCAGCTGTTTCTCTGAGGACTTGACAATTCTATAGTTCAGGACTGGAACTTTCTACAAGTCTATCTGAGTCTCGAATAACTACTGGACTCCATTTTACATCAAGTATTATAACATCAATTGACATCAACTATTATAGCTGAACCTAACACTTAACACTGTATAAATGCAGATCATTTCCTGCTATCTGTTTCACCCAGATGAGGATGGGTTCCCTGTTGAGTCTGGTTCCTCTCAAGGTTTCTTCCTATTACCGTCTCAGGGAGTTTTTCCTTGCCACTGTCGCCCTCGGGCTTGCTCGCCAGGGACTATCTGAACATTTTGATTCATACACATTCACATTCCATACAAACTTAAATAATTCTTTTGATTGTGTAAAGCTGTTTTGACACAATGTCAATTGTTAAAAGTGCTATACAAATAAAACTGAATTGAATTGAATTGAATTGAATTAAATTTAAGTCCATAAGTATTAATTATTTCTTTTAATATAAAGTAATTCATATATATGGGGAATATCCTGATAAAACTTATATAACGTTATATAAGTTTTATCAGGATATTCCCTCTAAACGTTATACAGTATTTAGCTACTTTGTAATGGGATGTTTAGTTAACTTTATTTATCTGTTGCTTCAGGCGAGGAGGAGAAATACGATGCGCGTCGTTTCAGAAAGCAGCCTAAACTAAAAGGTAAATTGTTATTGTCATGTTAATGTTGATATATGCTGCAGTTAGCTTTTTTTGCCTTTATTTTCTAGAGAGTATTTGTAGTTTGGCAGGAACAGCATCACTATGGAAGTCCGTGTGAGACAAAATTAGCGTTACATGAAGTGCTCAGTTGTCTTTGCTGTTGAAAAATGTAAATATTAACATCGTTGGATGAGTTTCTCTGAAACCTGGAGTATATTTTGTAAAGGAATGTGTCGTTAATTTCTTTTTTTTTATTAATTGTTTTGTCAGGCAAGCCGAAACATAACGGAGCTCAAAGGTAAAAACGTAATGTCATGCCGATGAATGCTGCTTTTTGTTACCGATTTATTCACCTAGCTCTCGATAGAGTATTTTTTAAATAATTGCATATAAACAGACACAACAGACTGAAATGCTGACCATCTTTATTTTTAGGCAAACAGTCCCTTTAACTTTTATTTAACTATTGCTTTATGCTTTAATCTTGAGTTGTTTGTAGTTGTTTTGTAACAGCTGATTTTCCATAAGTTTTTCTCTAGTTGAAAAAGTAAAATGATGTTACCAGTGACGGTGTGAAGTGTTGTCAGGTGTCAGCGTTAATAAACAGTTTACTTACAACAGCTTTGAATTTGAGTGATTATTTTTCAAAATCTTTGTTTTAATGCATTTACATCAGTATAATAGTAAAGTACAGTTACAGCACAGTACAGTTACAGTTAAAATACAGTGGTGTGAAAAACTATTTGCCCCCTTCCTGATTTCTTATTCTTTTGCATGTTTGTCCCACGTAAATGTTTCTGCTCATCAAAAACCGTTAACTATTAGTCAAAGATAACATAATTGAACACAAAATGCAGTTTTTAAACGAAGGTTTACATTATTAAGGGAGAAAAAAACTCCAAATCTACATGACCCTGTGTGAAAAAGTGATTGCCCCCCTTGTTAAAAAATAACTTAACTGTGGTTTATCACACCAGAGTTCAATTTCTGTAGTCACCCCCAGGCCTGATTACTGCCACACCTGTTTCAATCAAGAAATCACTTAAATAGGAGCTACCTGACACAGAGAAGTAGACCAAAAGCACCTCAAAAGCTAGACATCATGCCAAGATCCAAAGAAATTCAGGAACAAATGAGAACAAAAGTAATTGAGATCTATCAGTTGGGTAAAGGTTATAAAGCCATTTCTAAAGCTTTGGGACTCCAGCGAACCACAGTGAGAGCCATTATCCACAAATGGCAAAAACATGGAACAGTGGTGAACCTTCCCAGGAGTGGCCGGCCGACCAAAATTACCCCAAGAGCGCAGAGACGACTCATCCGAGAGGCCACAAAAGACCCCAGGACAACATCTAAAGAACTGCAGGCCTCACTTGCCTCAATTAAGGTCAGTGTTCACGACTCCACCATAAGAAAGAGACTGGGCAAAAATGGCCTGCATGGCAGATTTCCGAGGCGCAAACCACTTTTAAGCAAAAAGAACATTAAGGCTCGTCGCAATTTTGCTAAAAAACATCTCAATGATTGCCAAGACTTTTGGGAAAATACCGACAAGACAAAAGTTTTTGGAAGGTGCGTGTCCCGTTACATCTGGCGTAAAAGTAACACAGCATTTAAGAAAAAGAACATCATACCAACAGTAAAATATGGTGGTGGTAGTGTGATGGTCTGGGGTTGTTTTGCTGCTTCAGGACCTGGAAGGCTTGCTGTGATAGATGGAACCATGAATTCTACTGTCTACCAAAACATCCTGAAGGAGAATGTCCGGCCATCTGTTCGTCAACTCAAGCTGAAGCGATCTTGGGTGCTGCAGCAGGACAATGACCCAAAACACACCAGCAAATCCACCTCTGAATGGCTGAAGAAAAACAAAATGAAGACTTTGGAGTGGCCTAGTCAAAGTCCTGACCTGAATCCTATTGAGATGTTGTGGCATGACCTTAAAAAGGTGGTTCATGCTAGAAAACCCTCAAATAAAGCTGAATTACAACAATTCTGCAAAGAAGAGTGGGCCAAAATTCCTCCAGAGCGCTGTAAAAGACTCGTTGCAAGTTATCGCAAACGCTTGATTGCAGTTATTGCTGCTATGGGTGGCCCAACCAGTTTTTAGGTTCAGGGGGCAATTACTTTTTCACACAGGGCCATGTAGGTTTGGATTTTTTTTCTCCCTAAATAATAAAACCCCTCATTTAAAAACTGCATTTTGTGTTTACTTGTGTTATCTTTGACTAATAGTTAAATGTGTTTGATGATCAGAAACATTTTGTGTGACAAACATGCAAAAGAATAAGAAATCAGGAGAGGGGCAAATAGTTTTTCACACCACTGTAGTTATTTACAGGAATTTCATAGTAAAAATGTTACAGCTACATCTTGGCTTTTGTTGAATTCACAGGATTTTATTGGCAACTTTTGTTGCCAGGTAAGTACTGTAATTTAGCATTATTACAAAAAAAACCTGTAATGCCTTTTTACAAGTTTAATTTTATAATCCTGTAAAAAATAAAATAAAATACTGTATTCTGCAAACATCAATTTATTGTAAATTGCTAAGCAGTATTATACTGTAATCCATTTTACAGCAATTAACGGCTATTTTACAGGATTTTATTGGCAACGTTTTTGCCAGTAAATTATTGTAAATTCTACAGTATGTTCTTTACAGTGCAGTACATATACAGTAGCATCTTTCTGTTTTAGCAGTGCAGGTACAGGAAGTTTGATGACCAGATTCTATCACGATTCTACTGTATAAGGTAATAAAGTGTAACATTATGTTTTGCATTGCTCATCATTGTGTACGGTTCACTGTGTACAACGCTCGGCCTGACGGACTGATGAGCCACAAATAACAAATCAACATAGTGTTCATATAGCGATATTCCCTGTACAGTGGGGCAAAAAAGTATTTAGTCAACCACCAATTGTGCAAGTTCTCTCACTTAAAAAGATGCGGGAGGCCTTGAGGTAATTTTCATCATAGGTATTTCCTCAACTATAGACAAAATAAGAAAAAAAATCCAGAAAATCACATTGTAAGATTTTTAATGTTTTAAGTTTATTTGCAAATTATGGTGGAAAAGAAGTATTTGGTCAATAACAAAATTTTAATCTCAATACTTCGTTATATACCCTTTGTTGGCAATGACAGAATTCAAACGTTTTCTGTGAGTCTTCACAAGGTTGCTGGTATTTTGGTCCGTTCTTCCATGCAGATCTCCTCTAGAGCAGTGATGTTTTGGGGCTGTTGCTGGGCGACACAGACTTTCAACTCCCTCGAAAAATTTTCTATGGGGTTGAGATCTGGAGACTGGCTAAGCCACTCTAGGACCTTGAAATGTTTCTTACGAAGTCACTCCTTTGTTGTAGTGTGTTTGGGATCATTGTCATGCTGAAAGACCCAGCCACGTTTCATCTTCAATGCCCTTGCTGGTGGAAGGAGATTTCCACTTGATATCTCACGATACATGGCCCCATTCATTTTTTTTCCTTTACATGGATCAGTCGTCCTGGTTCCTTTGCAGAAACACAGCCCCAAAAGCATGATGTTTCCACCCCCATGCTTCACAGAAGTTATGGTGTTCTTTGGATGCAACTCAGCATTCTTTCTCCTTCAAACATAAAGTTCTATTTTGGTTTCATCTGACTATATGACATTCTCCCAATCCTCTTCTGGATCATCCAAATGCTCTCTGGCGATGGAGTGTGTTACTGATGGTAGACTTTGTTACTTTGGTCCCAGCTCTCTGCAGATCATTCACTAGGTCCCCCACAGTTGATTTCTTCACACATTGCAAATTCAGTCTTCCCAGCCTGGTGCAGGTCTACAATTATGTTTCTGGTGTCCATTGACAGCTCTTTGGTCTTGGCCATAGTGGAGTTTGGAGTGTGATTGTTTAAGGTTGTGGACAGGTGTCTTTTATACTGACAATTCCATTCAATTACATTTACATTTAGGCATTTGGCAGACACTCTTATCCAGAGCGACTTACATTTTTTATCTCATTACACATTCTATTTGTATAGAGCTTTTAACAATGGTCATTGTCGCAAAGCAGCCTTGCACAATCAAAATAATTATTTAAGTTTGTATGGAATGTGAATGTGTATGAATCAAAATGTTCAGATAGTCCCTGGTGAGCAAGCCGAGGGCGACAGTGGCAAGGAAGAAACCGTAAGAGGAACCAGACTCAACAGGGAACCCATCCTCATCTGGGTGAAACAAATAGCAGGAAATGATCTGCATTTATACAGTGTGTTAGGTGGCAGCAGTTCAGCTATAACAGTTGATGTTAATTGATGTTAAAATGGAGTCCAGGTAGTTATTGGAGACTCAGGTAGACTTGTAGGAAGTTCCAGTCCTGAACTATCGAGCAACTGCAGCCAAGTCAAGTCCTCAGAGAAACAACAGATGCCATTAATACAGGTAACAAGTGAAGGACAGAGGCGCCTCTTAAAGGAGAAATTACAAGTCTGTGAGTCAGAAATCTTGCTTGTTTGTAGGTGACCAAATATTCATTTTCCACCATATAAATATATATTTTTTTAAATCCTAGTGTGATTTTCTGGATTTTTTTTTTTTATTATTATTTTGGTACTGAAAATTACAGACCTCTCTCATCTTTTTAAGTGGGAGAACCTGCACAATTGGTGGCTGACTAAATACTTTTTTGCCCCACTGTATATGAAGTATACACAATACAACAAATAAAAATGAAGGTAATAAAAACTACTGAGTAGGGTTTAAACACACATTTGTCATAACGAAGCTCTTTGGCTATCCGTCCTCTTGCATTGTCCTAGTCTTCTTTGTTTTTATCACATAAATATCTGCATTAGCTGGAGTTATAGTTGAATGTTGTTCCAACATGCTACATTATGATTAGTTAAAAGGCGTTTCTGTCTCCAGCAAAATATTTGTATACAGCAAAATGCCCTCACTGATGTGAAATGTTCTATTGGAAGGTTGCCGGTTTCAAAA
Organism: Channallabes apus; assembly: GCA_030522415.1. NCBI lineage: Eukaryota > Metazoa > Chordata > Actinopteri > Siluriformes > Clariidae > Channallabes > Channallabes apus. The sequence goes on along the minus strand of CM060117.1, from coordinate 3,493,430 downwards.
ATATTATTGAAAAATTGCCCGGGAAATTGGCCTCTGGTGTGTAAAGACCTTTAATCTGATTTCTTGGATTTAAGCCTGGCTATTCTAATGATAGTTTGAGGGTTACTCTATTTACCCTAATACTAGTCTGTTTTATTTATGCTAGATGAAGTGCCACCTTGCGGACTATAATGCCATTCTGAGAGTCTGATTTCTTGAGTTGCAGCCTGTTTATTACATTCCTGGCCATGTCGAGTCCTTATTTAGGAGATTTCTTTTATAAAATATTTCAATGATAAATGCTTGGTAAAGTTATGGGTCTTCATTCACGTCTTGCGTATCAGCTGTTTAAACAGTCAGGAGGGTTTGGGTGGTGGTGTTGGTTGCTCCACCACCTGAGCACCAGAACAAAGCGAGTCTTGATTCATGTCTTCCTTGTACTGTACGTACTCCTTGAGGGAAGGTGGGACCAGTGAAGCTATGAGTGGGCACTGGTGCATTTTTCGCCTTTGGAGGTAAGCATCAGTTATAGAAATCTGATGTAGGCAGCTACAGGAAGTCGCTGGAGGCAGTGGAGCTGTGGGATGGTGTGGGAGAACTTTGGGAAGTTGAAAACAAGTGCAACTACTTTCTGAAACAGTTACAGACCTGCCTGGAGCAAGTTACAGTATTCCGGTTTGGAGATGACTGAAAGAGACTGAACAAGCACTTGCACCTGAGTGGGCTCCATGAATAGAAATGACCAGATCCTCCTGATGTTGTAAAGGAGAAACCTGCAAGACAGAGTCAAACTAGTGATGTGAGAAGATAGACAGAAAGGCAGCTGGTTGTCCCAAAGTTGTGTAAAGTGTCAGATAGTGTGATCTGAGTATTGTCCATGGAGATCACAACATCTTGACATGAGGAAGCATCTCTGGGGATACACATCAGCTCTGTCTTGCTGGGATTTAGGTTCAGCTGATGAGCTGCCATCCATGACAAGATGTCTGCCAGACATCCTGATGAGATCCGTCTAGAAACATGAGTCATCAGCATAGCAGCGGTATGTGGCGATATCTCGAAACTGGTGAGACATTCGTAATGAAGATGCAGGATAAAAACAGATTTTTTTAAATTTATACATAATAAACTCAAACTAGCATGGATGATAGAACGGAACATCCAGAGCTGATTTTGTGATTGATTTTGACCGGGATAAAGTGCTTATTGAATTTAATGAATTGATACAAATTGATTTAGGATTCATATTTTTATCATGCATGCTAAAAAGGTTTTGATGAATCAACATAAATCAAAAAACATGTCAAGTATGAAGGATTTAATTGTTGCATATAATCAATTGGTGCCCGTGTCTAAAGTTAGGTTTCAAATCCATCTCCCTTTATCTTTTGTTATTCGAAAGATTACAATATGTGCATACGGAATCAGTATGTACAGTTGCTTAAGTCAATTGTCTAAAGAATTATCTGATTCAGATTGTTAAAAACACCTCTGCGTAGTTTGCACCTGAGAGGTTGGCAGATTTTACTTGATTGTAAGCATCCGAGATGGGGTTTTGCAGTAGCGTCTAGTCGACAACCTTAAACAAAAACACTTTAAGCTTGAAGTATTTTAACTAAGATTCTCAGATGTCCAGGTGAAGTTGTCTGGAATTTGATTCATGTCAACTAAACTTTTTTTTTTGTTTTTGTGGTTCATTGCTCATTCAAGTAGCCTTTTCAGTCTGAGAAATGTTGGCTAGGGACCCCAGATTCTGTATAAGCCTTCTTCAGGGTTGTTACTCTCCTGACCTGAACAAGATCGTTGATGGAAAATAGAGTAGGTGAGAGTGAGGGGTCAAGGCATTTTCTTCCTCAGACTGAAGACATGGCTCAATGGTTAGGGCTGTTCAAGACCGTTCAAGGCTGTTCAGAAGGTCAGGGGTTCAAGACCCAGTGCTGTCAAATTGGGCCCTTGATTGAGGCCCTTAACCCTGTCTGCTGCCGGTGTGGTACTGTATGCTTCCTAGCAGGTTCTGTGCTGTTACTGTAGGTATGTGTGATAATTAGAAAATATCACTTGATCTTGAAAATCTTTTATAAAGCACTTCTAGAGGATAAGCATTGTGTCTCAGATTAAGATAAAATAATACTATAAAGGGACAATACTAATACATAATTAATAAAATGTCATCAATATTTATGTATAGCTCTTCTTTCTTGCTTGAGTCGATAACATGTATGAAAAGTCAAGGACTGTAAATGCGTATAACTGAGATGTGCTTCTCATTGATTTTAACTCCATCCGAGCATCATAGCTCCATTTGAGGTCTGAATACCAATTTTTTGTTTTATTCAATCCTTGCTACACATGGATAATGCTAAACGCAGCCAAATAGCTACTTAGTCAGTCACTTAGTGTTCCCTCATGCCATATGCTAGGATTTAGAATTTGCATTAGCTGTTAACTCATCTTTCAAATCTACCAAATATATCCGGGTTGGAATTCGCAATTGTGATGCTAGTCAAACCAAAATGAAATGCTAACTCAAATATTAGGTGAACGTTTTTCTCACTTTACAAAGAAAATGGCTGGTGACGAAGGAAGCAATTCCATTCTTTTATGTTTCTTTGTTTAAGCCTTTTCAAATCCATCTCCTTTTATTTGCTCTTAACACTCGACCCTTCTTTTCTGATCCATACACACACATGTAAGGCTGAATGAACACACTCTATTCTTTGTATTAAGTCTTTAACAAGCCATTACACACACCAGTCACAATTACCAATAACAGTGCGCGATCTTTTCCGTCTCCTGCTTTAAGTACGGGTGATGATTAGAGGAGTAATAATGGGGCTCTCCAGTTCCGTGGCTTGAAGGTAGTTCTACACTGGCTTGTGCTTTAATGTTAGATGTGTTCATTTAACTTACGTCTTATTAAAGTGTGTGTCAAGGCATTGTGGTAATAATTGGGAAAAAATACAGAGATGCCTGGTCACTTTAAAATTGCAAACTGGCAAAAACGCTGTTGACACTTGATTTATTTTTGTAATAGTAATTTAGTTTCACTAATTGTATAGAGATTTCTTGTGTTTTTAAGTGTGTACAAATGTTCCCTCCTTGACTGTCCTCCAGCCAAAACATTCTTGTTCTGCATTCACATTTAAAATGCATTCTTGAATTACTGTGGTGGTTATAATTCTTAATACTAAAGTGGGGCAAAAAAGAGTTTTTAAAACTTCTTGAGACATTTCCAGTAACGTTCACAAAAGTTGGAGTCAGTAGTACAGTACAGTTTATTTGTTTGTGAAACTCTAATAACATTGGGCACTTTCACAAATCGGCTATATAGAGAGAATTCTGGACATAAATTTAGAAATTTAGGAAATGTATGAATTTATGGCTTAAATAAATTATTCCTAAAGAGCAAGGCAGAGATGATGAAGGCAAGGAGACATGAGGAAACCCCTTCAGAGGAACCCATTCTCATTTAGGTGCTACAGAATTAAGCTCAATTAAAACCCTCCTGTAATTGTGTGCCATAAGATCAAATGCAGTCCAAAGGCATCAACATGGTTTCTAAGTGGTTTTTAAGTTCCTATCAATTAATGAATTAAAGGCTAGAAGGATATTCCATGACTGTCAGGCTTAGTAAAAGAATGTATATTTTAGTCTTCGTTATACAAGGTACACCAGCGGCACGGTGGTGTAGTGGTTAGGCCTTGCACCTCCAGGGTCTGGGTTCGATTCCCCGGCCAGGTCGGCCAGCTCGATTCCCGTCTCTGTGTGCATGGAGTTTGCATGTTCTCCCCGTGCTTGGTGGGTTTCCTCCGGGTACTCCGGTTTCCTCCCACAGTCCAAAGATATGGTTAGGCGTTCCTAAATTGCCCGTAGTGTGTGATTGGGTGTGTGTGTGTGTGTGTGTGCGCATGTGTGTGTGCCCTGCGATGGATTGGCACCCTGTCCAGGGTGTACCCCACCTAGTGCCCGAAGTCTCCTGGGATAGGCTCCAGGTCCCCCACGACCCTGAACACAGGATTAAGCGGTATAATGAATGAATGGATATACAAGGTACCAACAAATATCTTGAACCTATTGATACCAGCAGTTCACTCAAGTATTGTGACATAAGACCATCCAGTACTTTATAGGTCAAAGTGTTAAAGCCAATTCAATATGAGGGGTCAGGGGTAGCTCAGTGGTTAAGGCATTGGACTACGGTTCGGAAGATCCCAGGTTCAAACCCCACAACCACCAAGTTGCCACTGTTGGGCTCTTGAGCAAGGCCCTTAACCCTCAGATGTATAATGAGATAAAAATGTAAGTCGCTCTGGACAAGAGCGTCTGCCAAATGCCTAATTGTAAATATGATTTGATTATCTTTTGGTTCTAGTAAGTACTGCTGCATTCTGAACTAAATGACGCCTATTCATTCACCTTAGTTCATCCAGCTAAGACAGTAAGACAGTACAGTAGTCCCACCAAAGCATGAACTAGTTTCTCTACATTGTGTAGTGAAATTATATTTATTATTTTAGGTATGCTTATAAGATTAAAGAAGACTACTGTATAATGTTACAGTTGTAACATTATCTACATAAGCTTCAAATAAAAGACTGGAATCAATAATCACATCAAGGACTTTTACTTGCTGCATATGATGAAACAGAAAGGCCATCCAGACTTACTGTGTAATGAGAAAGCTTTCTCCAAGCTGCAGTACAGGTACGTCTGTTTGTCAGAATTAAGGAAACGAAAACGAATAAGAATCCAGCGTCTAATATCTTTACACATTCTTACACTTGTTTGTTAAACTGGTGTCTCTCATGACTGTAAATTTAAAGACTGAATTTCTAGCCTGATATACGTACATTCATTCATTCATTCATTCATTTTCTATACCGTTTAATCCTGTGTTCAGGGTCGCGGGGGACCTGGAGCCTATCCCAGGAGACTTCGGGCACTAGGCGGGGTACACCCTGCACAGGGTGCCAATCCATCGCAGGGCACACACACATACACACACTCACACACCCAATCACACACTACGGGCAATTTAGGAACGTCAATTAGCCTAACCTGCATATCTTTGGACTGTGGGAGGAAACCGGAGTACCCGGAGGAAACCCACCAAGCACGGGGAGAACATGCAAACTCCATGCACACAGAGACTGGAATGCCTGATATACAATATTTATTTATTTATTTATTTATTTATTTATTAAAAAGTCCATGAACTCATCTCAACTATAAGTTATTGGTCTGTGTGTTTCTGTGGTAAAGACGATAAAGGGATGGAGAAAGGAAAGAAAAAAAGTATTCATATCAGATCAGCAGCGTGACCAGCATTATGACACAGTCATTACATTTTGATTTACCCCTAATGAATCTAGAATGGACATACTGTAAAGACTGTGCTCACAGGCGCTTGTGGATTCTCAAAATGAATATTAAAGTCTCTGACAGTTTAAAGAAACTATATGATTCGAGATGAATTCTGCAAATTCAGAAAGAAATTCAGAGTTTGGCCCTCTAGGTCTGTAAATATTAATAAGCAGAACTGAGTGTGCATTTGCATTTATGCATTTTGTTCGTAAATCAAGAAACTTTTCCAGGATTGATATCCACTTAGACCACTTGTGTCATTCATGCTAGTGACATCCTTCATGATTTAGACAAATCCATTTTCTCTTGATGTTCCTTTCTTTTTTCCCCCCGCAGAACTAACATAACATGCCAGGGATTCTCAATGACTGCTTGATTGGACAATCACATATGACATATTGCCACGAGAGAGATAATAGCTTCTGACCTTAGCTCACTAGTTTTCATCTCCCATCCTGGAGGAACACCTCCCGCACATTTGTGTGTTTTTTCTCAGCCCCCAGAACACCTGATTTAACTAAACAGATGTTCTGAATGGAAGTGGGTGTGATAGAGTAGGGAAATCACTACATGTGCAGGACAGGTAGTCCTCAAATACCATAATTGTGAACCATTGCCTTAGCTGACTATGGCGCCTCATGCTGAAGTGCTTAGAATGCAGCTTGTGTTTGCGCTAGGTTATAAGATTTGCCATGAAATCTACTTTGTGTTACATGAAGCTTCAACGGTTGAGTAAAAACACACACCTTGTCATGTAATACACAAACATTTGCTAGCAGAGGACCATTAAGCTGAAACAAATGCAACATGTCAAAGTGATAAATAAACAGGAAGAAACACCCAGGGGAAAAAAAGTGAGGAAAACAGGTGTAACATTATTGGTTTAGATGATGAAATTAACCAACATCCGCAGATCATGCTAAGGTCTTGTCTCAGACACCCACTGTATATAACTGCAAATCCAATTGTTGATCCTAGCCCGAGCTGGTTGTTAAGCAAGCGTGGGTCAGTAGAAGAGTGCTTCCTTTCTTCAGATGTTAATCCCCTATTTTGCACTTTTGCATTTACATAAATCAACATACGGACGCTGAAAATTCGAGGGAACTCTGGGTGCAAGGTGGGGTAGATGGTGAATATGGTGAAACGTTATAAACAAATGTCAAAGTCAAAGATAAACATTCTTTTAAGAAATCATACAGTATATACAGTGGTGTGAAAAACTATTTGCCCCCTTCCTGATTTCTTATTCTTTTGCATGTTTGTCACACTTAAATGTTTCTGCTCATCAAAAATCGTTAACTATTAGTCAAAGATAACATAATTGAACACAAAATGCAGTTTTTAAATGAAGGTTTACATTATTAAGGGAGAAAAAAAATCTCCAAACCCCCATGTTAAAAAATAACTTAACTGTGGTTTATCACACCTGAGTTCAATTTCTGTAGTCACCCCCAGGCCTGATTACTGCCACACCTGTTTCAATCAAGAAATCACTTAAATAGGAGCTACCTGACACAGAGAAGTAGACCAAAAGCACCTCAAAAGCTAGACATCATGCCAAGATCCAAAGAAATTCAGGAACAAATGAGAACAAAAGTAATTGAGATCTATCAGTCTGGTAAAGGTTATAAAGCCATTTCTAAAGCTTTGGGACTCCAGCGAACCACAGTGAGAGCCATTATCCACAAATGGCAAAAACATGGAACAGTGGTGAACCTTCCCAGGAGTGGCCGGCCGACCAAAATTACCCCAAGAGCGCAGAGACAACTCATCCGAGAGGCCACAAAAGACCCCAGGACAACATCTAAAGAACTGCAGGCCTCACTTGCCTCAATTAAGGTCAGTGTTCACGACTCCACCATAAGAAAGAGACTGGGCAAAAACGGCCTGCATGGCAGATTTCCAAGGCGCAAACCACTTTTAAGCAAAAAGAACATTAAGGCTCGTCTCAATTTTGCTAAAAAAACATCTCAATGATTGCCAAGACTTTTGGGAAAATACCTTGTGGACCGACGAGACAAAAGTTGAACTTTTTGGAAGGTGCGTGTCCCGTTACATCTGGCGTAAAAGTAACACAGCATTTCAGAAAAAGAACATCATACCAACAGTAAAATATGGTGGTGGTAGTGTGATGGTCTGGGGTTGTTTTGCTGCTTCAGGACCTGGAAGGCTTGCTGTGATAGATGGAACCATGAATTCTACTGTCTACCAAAAAATCCTGAAGAAGAATGTCCGCCCATCTGTTCGTCAACTCAAGCTGAAGTGATCTTGGGTGCTGCAGCAGGACAATGACCCAAAACGCACCAGCAAATCCACCTCTGAATGGCTGAAGAAAAACAAAATGAAGACTTTGGAGTGGCCTAGTCAAAGTCCTGACCTGAATCCTATCGAGATGTTGTGGCATGACCTTATAAAGGCGGTTCATGCTAGAAAACCCTCAAATAAAGCTGAATTACAACAATTCTGCAAAGATGAGTGGGCCAAAATTCCTCCAGAGCGCTGTAAAAGACTCGTTGCAAGTTATCGCAAACGCTTGATTGCAGTTATTGCTGCTAAGGGTGGCCCAACCAGTTATTAGGTTCAGGGGGCAATTACTTTTTCACACAGGGCCATGTAGGTTTGGATTTTTTTTCTCCCTAAATAATAAAACCCCTCATTTAAAAACTGCATTTTGTGTTTACTTGTGTTATCTTTGACTAATAGTTAAATGTGTTTGATGATCAGAAACATTTTGTGTGACAAACATGCAAAAGAATAAGAAATCAGGAGGGGGCAAATAGTTTTTCACACCACTGTATGTATAAGGCTTAAACAAGAAGAATGTAAGATGCAAATAAATTGTTAAGAAAGTAAAATGCAAAGCGTTGTAAATGATGTTTATTCAGTATTCACATCATGCCGTGTACGCACAGATGCGTTAGGCACAGTGACTAGTGATGCAGCTGAATAAACAACACATCAATAAAGCGATGCTTCGGTGGGTTTGAGCATTGGATTTTGCCAGATACGTACCATTGATTCATCTTGTCTGGAGCTACAAAGCAAGGAAGGCAAAAACCAAAAAAAAAAAAAAGAAAGGAAATGAGGAATCCCAATAAAATAAACGATAAGCACCCTTTCACTGTTTGACTGGTGCTAATTTATTAATGTTGCTAACTCTTTGGATTATTTAACAGTCCAGTAGATAATGAAACCATTCAAGGTTTGATATTTTAGTTTACCTTATCACACTAGACCATGTTCTTATAGTATCTGCAAACAATTGGGTGAATGCAGAAATAACTTGTAAGGATGAAGTACTCTCTTAAAGGAAGTATTAGCGATGTAATTGACCAGTTAACGACACAACTAACACCTTTTAGTGCCTTCATTAATGCAGTGGTTCTCAAACTTTCAAGCCAGCGACCCCTAATTGAAGATCGACAAGATCTCGCGACCCCCACTATCAAAAACAAGCAATAAACATAGGGTGTACTTGTTTTTGGCAGCACAAAAGCTTCATTCGTGGCCTGATGGTGGATACAGCTACCCGCAGATCATCTTCGACATCATGACGTGTGCTGTATTTATTTTTTATATATGTACTGTAACAGCGGAAAAATACTGCTCACACAAATATGTAGATCCAAATTGAAGCAGTACATCCACTGCTGCACGGGACAACTCGTGTATTCGGTTGCTACCGCAACTTACTGTATACTGATACTGACTGCACTTTATGAATTCTTCCTCATATTTCCGACGTTTCCTACTTTGGTCTGATGGGTTCTTGCTCTTTTGCTAGGTCGATGTACATGGTTCCGGTGACTCAGGCAAACAATTTCCTTAACATTTTTAGATTTGCGAATAACAAACGTATCCATCTCGGCAGTTGTGGTTTTCATGTGCAGTTGTGCGCTGTAGCAATAACTAGTGAGTCATATCTATGAGTCGCAAATTTTTTTTTTAACACTCAAGTTAAACACTCAATCAGTAATATCTTTACAAATCAGAAAGTATTTATTTATAGCATTTACTTGTAATACTGAAAAGTGTGTATTATAATCACAAAAATTTTTTATCCCTCTCGCGACCCCTTGAAATTATTCTAAATTAGACCCCCAGTTTGGGAACCACTGCATTAATGTACTACAAGCACAGCACAAACAGGAAAGTTTTAATAAATAATATATTGCCATATGCTTCAAACATCCAAACAAACATCACATTAATTTAACACGTAGACGACCATGCCCACCATAGAATGCAAGTTCATTCATTCATTCATTTTCTATACCGCTTAATCCTGTGTTCAGGGTCGCGGGGGACCTGGAGCCTATCCCAGGAGACTTCGGGCACTAGGCGGGGTACACCCTGGACAGGGTAGAATGCAAGTTATTGTATTTAAAAATGATAAAGTATTAAAAAGAGTGTACTCATATGGAACTAAAAACAAACACATTCTGACCAATCAGAATCAAGAATTCAACTGAGCTCTAGCTTTACTATAACTAACTTATAACTTAAATAAGTAGTAACTACTTAACTAGCTTTAGTATACTTATACAGTAGTATACTGTTTGCAAAAATGCGCTAGAGCACTGACACGATCCTGTAATCGCAAGCAAAACATGAGAAAACTTCACAACAGATTAAAAATGTTTCTTTTGTTATAACTTATATAACATTATAAAACAGGATAAGGACAATTTAAAGCACTCTGATCATTGTACACTCAAGTGTGTCTCCTTTTGTTATGTCCTTTCTGAACTTTACTCTTTCAAGTCTGTGTCTCTCCGGTTTAAATTGAGCATCAAAGTCAGAAAGGGTGAATGCGAAAGCTTAATTAATCATTCTTGACAAACTGCAAGGGCTAATTAGCTTGCCAATAATAAAGACACCTTTTCATGGCTTTCTGAAGAAAAAGGAAAGTGAACTTAACACAAGGTCAAACCCTAAAAAAAATATTGTACTTCATTATACCCATATTACAGGTTTTATCCAAAAATATTAGCTTTTTATATTTAAAAAAAGAACTTTTGAATTGAATTATAGTTCGTCTTGATTTAGTATTAAAGTGGTATTAATGATCACATGACTGGAGAAATTCACTTTCAGTTTTTACATCATAAATAACTTCTATCCACCTTAAAAATCTGTTTTTGACATGTTAATGATATTGAACTACTCCATATCCTATTGCGATACATCAGAACCAGTGGCTGACCATTGGGGTCACTAATAGTGTAGCTTCTGAAATCACTCAGAGTGCAAATGCAAATGCTAGATAGTGTATAAGTGGCCTTCGTTAAGTTTGACTCACAAGGAGGTTAACCTTAGTTCTTATTAACCAGGCATATAGAAAAATAAAACATAAATCCTAAATCAATTATTAAATCTACACTGACCTGCCATGTCATTACGTACACCTTGGCCTAGTACTAAGTTGGACTCCAGATTTTCATCCATTTTGATCATACAGTCACTGCAGATTTGTTGGCTGCACATCCATGGATTTGAGATCTGGTGAATGTGGAGGCCATGTGTACAGTTCAAGAAACCAGTATGAGATGATTTTCAGTAGTTTTGATATTTAAGTATTTGAAAGTGAGTACTCATACTTTTACTCAAGTAGAAATGTAAATAGAGGACATCTACTTTTACTTGGTATCACTTTACCTCTTTACTTTATCTTGGGCGATCTCTATTCATGTACAGGATTAACGCTAGTAATGCTACTCTTGCCTCCGAGTGGCGCAGTGGTAAAGTGCTCGCCCTATCATCCGGAGATCGCTGGTTCGAACCCCGGGTGATGCTGTTTTCCTCTCACAGCCGGAGGCCCCGAGAGAGCTAAATTGGCCGAGCTCTCTCAGTGGGGAGGGATGAGAGGTATTAGTGCTCACACATTAATTGCACGGCTCTACGCCATTCGGGGCATCTGCGAGCTCTCGCACGTGGAGGGAGCGGATAGCGCTGGCCTCGAGTGTGTTACGACGCCCCCAATGGTGCGTGAGCGAGCAGTTCGAAAAGGAAGGCTGGCGTCACGTGGTTCGGAGGAAACGCGTGATAGTCTTCGGCCCTCCCGACTGAGTGGTAGTGTAGTAGCCTTAATGTGGGAGCCCCCTAGTGACGGGAGGTAATTGGACACGACTAGATTGCGGAAAAATCATGGAAAAAGAATTGGACAGGACTAAATTTATTTAAAAAAAAAAAAAAAGTAATGCTACTCTTACCTCACTACATTCGGCTACACTCGACTTTTTACTTTTTTAAACATTTATTCTACTAATGCAGCCAGTGGATCTACTGCATGACGCAGCAACAATCAGACGCAGCAACAATAATCACATTACTCTGTTTGACGAATCAGGTTTTCAGCCGGTGTCCTATAAATTTATTCTACCTTTGAATCCATCCTACATATGCAAACTTATACATTGTAATTTTGCGTAATGCTCATAAATCCATGCTGCTACTAGTGGGATCTTGAGGTTGGTATAGAATGCATTTTTCATGTTTGTGTGATCATATGTTAACTTTGATTGTATATATAATATTACTTTAACAGTCTATGAACATATAAGTATATTTCCGTACAGAATGAATCGCCAACACACGTGTGATATTATTTGGAAGTATAGCTACTCTTACTTGAGTACATTTTTTGGCTACCCACCTCTGGTTTGTGGTAAAAGTAAGTGTGAATGAATAAACCATGATTACAGCCCATGATGAAAACTGTGATGCTGCCGCCACGGTCACTGAATAAAAAAAACATTAGAAAGAGAAACAACAGAGAAAGAAGAATTGAAGGAACTTGAGAGATTCACAGCTCAGGCACTATAGAAGCGGTGCCAAGACAAATACACAGTAGACAGGACAATCCAAAAAGAGGTGCAAGCCAAAATGCATGTTGGAGACTGAGCAGATATCTTAGCAGATAAGCGTTTGTTGGCCTGATGAATGCAAAATTGAACTCTTTGTTCTTGCCACAAAGTGCTGGAAATCCAACACTACTGGATCCAGGGTTTGACGTTGGCACCCGCCCATCCGCCAAATGCGGGTAAAATTCGGCTGTGGCGGGTAATAACTTTAGTCTCACTAGCCACTTTGGCGGGTAGTTTATTCTTTGGTATGACAATATATTGTTGTTGTAGTTTTCTCTAAAGTCATCCGATATAATAAACGCATTGCAACGTAATATTACGCGCATAAAACGCGCATGAATGTAATGAGGCCATTTAATACCTCTCTCTACACATGTTCACACATGCATTGAGCGCGCGCGCACACACACACACTAGTGATGCGCGGGTCGGGTATTTTTCCAACCCGCGGGTCCCACTTTTATGAAATTATTTGGCCCGCCCCAGCCCGCCCCGCACCATTGTACTGTATCTATTTTTACAACCCGACCCGCCCCGCGACCATTAAATGATGTAAATTCCTGAACTCAACTTCTCCCGCACCTCGTCTTCCATCTTCACTTTTATTTTTGTTTTTGTTGTGACTGGCAGCGGAATTGCACGAAACATACATGGATTTTTTATTTTATTTTGTTTTTAATGACCCGCCCCGCCCCGCAAATAAAGTGACAATTTATTTACCCGCCCCAACCGAACCCGACCCGCGGGTTACCAGACGACCCGCGCATCACTAACACACATACTTTAACTTCCTGTTTGGTGTGTGTGTATCATTTCCTTAAAGTGCTATTGCTTCTCAACAGGATGAGAATGTTTGCCCCTTTCGCAGGTTATTTACTGATTATATATAAAAAAGTAATCACGATTAAAATCTATTTAGATTTCATGTTGAATGATATAAAATTCATCAATTGATTGAATTACCTCACACTATAAAGAGTCAACACTATAAGATAGACCAGAGTCCATTGTCCTATAATAATACATAATGAATAATAATACCTGATAATAGAACACAACACACTAAAATGATAAATGCTCTGAGTTGCTGTATTTTTTATATCAGAATGAGTTCAGTTGTACTGAATCTGTTATTTTTCAATGTCATGTGGTAAGAGGCTTGAATTTAAGTTCAATAAGCAGAATATACTGTTCATGTTTACATGTTTTTATATTGGGATCTTAACAGTACTGAATACGTGACTATTACTATAGTGATACAGTGTATGCTGTCATTTATAAGGAAATCTAGATATAACAAACATTAACGTATCATGGGGAAGAAAAAACTGTGATTTTCTGGTAACAAAATGGCTAATAAAAAGGCTGAATGGTGAGTGACTCCGGAAATCCACTAGCCACATTGGCCAGTGAGCAAAAAAGCCCTGTACTGATCATCCTAAGGACGCTGCCCCCAGGGTGTGGTGTGTGGTGGTGGTAGCACCAATTGGAAATGACTTTCCTCATATTGGGGTGAGTCCATGTTAGAGTCAAAACCGTAAAAGAAAAAAAAAGTCTAGTTGCATTTCATGTTGAAGGAGGCGGTGAAAACTTATGTAAGTCAGTGCATTTTATGAAACATGTGAGAGCATGGATGAAATGTTACAGTAAATGCAAATGTGAAAATGCATTTATGGCACGTGTAAATGAATTAAGGGCATGCTCATTTGCAATAGTACATTCTGTCTGTCTGTCTGTCTGTCTGCTTGTCAGGCAATCTTTTTGTCTCTCTCTTTCTCTCTCTCTCTCTTACACACACACATACATTACACACTCACACACATTCACAGTGTACAGTACACTGTCTGACAGCATCTCCGCATCTTCATGTTCATCAAGATGATTGACAGGTCAGGACAGTTTGGTTGAACTGCGCCAGCAAGAGGAACACACCTTTGGATTTCTGCCTGTCACAAGGCCCTGATGAAGCTATAACACACACACACACACACACACACACACACACACACACACACACACACACACACAGGCTTATTCATTATTCATTAACATACTTGTCTCTCTCATTGTCTTCCTCTTATAGTTAATTCCAAACTACTGTACAGGGTGTCCCAAAAGTCTCTGTGCATATGGGAAAAGAAAATAATTAAGCGATTACATGCAGAACGCCAGATGTGAACACGAGTTCATCATGAGTGGGAGAGACGACACTGCACGCCTTTACAAAGAAATGCCATCTTTCCCAATGTATGGAGACTTTTGGGACACGCTGTAGTCTTGACAACTATGCAAATATGTAGAAGTCACACACACACACACACACACACACACACACACACACACACACACACACACACACACAAAGTATGGTGTTTGCTGAAAACAGAGGCGAGATTCTGACCTTGGATTTAAGCCTGTTTTTCTGTCATGATATTTTCCTCAGGGAAGAACGGGATTAAATCCAAAAAGAACAGGATTAAGAACAGGATTAAGTCCAAAATGACTTGCTGACTTGTTGATGATTCGCTGTGGCGACCCCTGAAAGGGAACAGCTGAAAGACAAAGAAGAAGAAGAAGATTAAGTCCAAAAAAAACTGCCTTTTCTGGCTAAAATTAGACCCTTAAAATTAGACCATAATCAGAGGCATATATACAGTACACTTATGCAGGGTGCCAATTGAAATGAATAACATCTGAATGTGCTTTATAGAAGAGTACATAAAATGTACAGAGGAAAATCACTACTAATAAATAATTCTATTATTTTCATAATTTAAAATAGAATAGTACAGTGGGTGTTCAGGTCAATACATGACATTTGATTGAGCAGAATAACAGAACAGGTTCTGAGAGTAAAAACTCCCTTTTATTTCTCTATATAATCCCCTGCTACGCTAATGCACTTATCCCAGTGTTTCAATAGCGCTTGGACTACGTAGTGTTTCACTACGCCGGAGCCATGATCAGACATGTCTGAAACGCTGGCCTCCCAGGAACTCCTTTAATGGTTTTCCCAAACTTGTGGAAGTGGCTTGGAGCGAGGTCGCGACTGTACGGGGGACGTGGCAACAACTCCCAGCCGAGTTCCTGTAATGTACCAGTGGTAGCCGTCTCGGCGGCTAAAAGTCTCATCACCGAACTTTGCTAGAAGTCTTGTGTAAATGTTGATAGCTTTTACACCTTTATTCACCAGAAACTTCATCACAAGTCCCATTTTGACTTGAACGCACATTGTAAATTTAAGATAAGATAAGATATACCTTTATTCGGCTCACAGTGGGGACATGTCTACTGTATGTTACAGCAGTAACGAAAAAAATTTGCAAATATAAAGTACAGTAGGGACAGAACAGTGTTAAAATACAAAGGAAAATGAAAAACAATACAATAGTTACAATTTCAAACGAATTGCACTAGGTAATGATATTGCATGATTAGAGCATGATGAAAAAACATTTACTTCTTGTACACACACACACACACACACACACACACACACACACACACACACACACACACACACACAGTCATTTACTTGATAATAAGTCACATTTCAGAAGCATCATACTGTATAATTGGCCTGCTTAATGCTACGAAAACACTTAAGGAGATTACTGAATAACCTGCAGTCATGTTAAGAACTGGCTAACATATTATCAAAAACTGAAAGGATAGTCCTAGAATTAATGTGATCCAAAAAAATCATCCCTCCCTGTTAAAAAAAAAAAAAGACAAAAACCGTCCCCTCTATAAAACCTCCACCCTCCCCTTTAGATTAATAATGCTGTGTATTATGTAAAATCTGTCATGAAAATTAAATATTAAAACTCTCTGTATTTGATCATTTACGAACTATAAATAACGGCGTTTAGCCAATCAGAATTTAATATTGTAACGCGCTGCTCACAAGCTCACGCTAGTTTGTGTCATTTTTCACGCTGTTTTTTTTTTCTCGCCATGGCCAAGAGAACAGTTCAAGCACAGCTTTTAACATATTTCAAAAAGAAGAGAACTGAATGTATGATCCAGACACACAAATCCTCTCAGCGATGACGCAATAAAAATTAAGGATTCAGTTTAATATGAGAGTTTTCTAAATGACTGACAGCTTCAAATATTATAAAAGACGAGTTCTTTGTGTAATTTCATTCTCACTTTAAAGAAGAGGTTTTGTCTTTTCATCAGACTTTTTCACTTCATCTACATGCAAAAGGGTATGAAAGGGCAAAAGATAGATTTTTAAATGCCATAATAGTAATTTAATGATTTGTGTGTGTGTGTGTGTGTGTGTGTGAGAGAGAGAGAGAGAGAGAGAGACTGGTGCATAGTCATACAAAACTACTATTAAGAAACATCTCCCGGATGCACTGGGACGCATCATCAGTGATGTTTTCCTGAGGTCATCGGGTGTTTCGGGTCTCGCAACATCATACACCCTCACCCAGACGACCCAGCCGGGGGTGATCAGGCCTCAACTTGCGTCCCAGTAGCAGCCCACAGATCTGCCCTTTTTATCCAAAGCCACCGGGTGGCCTTCTCAGCGGCTTCGCTTGCGGACTTGATGGCCCTCTTCTTTGCTGCTCCTATGATGCCCAGCCGGCTCAGTACCTTGCACAGAGATCTTCCTGCAAATCCCCTGCAGCCTACCTCTATGGGCTCGTAGAAGGTCCTCCAGCCTCTCTCCCTGCACTCCTCCACCAGTTCCTGGTACTTAGCCCTCTTCCTCTCGTTGGCCTCCTCCATGTTTTCCTCCCAGGGCACTGTCAACTCCAGTATGATCAGCTGTTTTGAAGACTGAGAGGTCATGATCATATCTGGCCGGAGGGTTGTTGTTGCAATGTGCTGGGGGAACTTCAACTGTTTCCCCAGATCCACCTGCAGCTGCCAGTCAGATGCTGTGTGGAGTAGGCCTGTTGTCATCTGTTGGTGTGCCCTGACTTTTTCTCCAGCTTTAACAAAGGAGATTGCCTTCTTCGGAGCATGTTGGTTTTTGCTGGACCTGATGGCTGAGGCTAGACTCTCAGCGACTGCCTTGAGCACCTGGTCATGGCGCCACCGATAGCGGCCATTCGCCAGGGCCTTCACGCAGCCACTGAGGAGATGTTCCAAAGAGCCTCTGCCGGAGCACAGGGGGCAGGACGGTGTCTCACCTTTCCCCAACACATGGAGGTTCGCTGGGCTTGGTAGGGCATCGTAGACGGAATGCACCAGGAAGCGGACCCGCTGGAAGTCTGGCTGCAAGATGTTTGCCCAGGTAATCCTTCGCTGCAGTACACTCTCCCATCCCTGTTGCCGTAGTCCCACTGCCCTACTCACTCGCTCTTCCTCCACACCTGCCCTAACTTCTTCCTGGATCAGGTGGTGTCTTTCCTTTCCTCGGGTCTGGCTGATGAGGGTCTTTGGAAAATAGCCCAAACCTGCTCTGCCTGTTGCCACTGTGCCCAGCAGTGCCTTCTGTCTTAGGCGTGACTCTGCCAACTCCACTGCTTCCCCAGCCCTCCACTTCCTTCCCGTCCTCACCTCAATACCAGCTGCTGACACATTGCAGTCCTTTGAGTCCCTGTACTGTAGGGCTTCCCTGGTGCGTGCCACCATAAACTCCTCTTTGAGGCCACTAAGAGGCAGCTGCAGAATGTTACTTGTTCCATACAGGGCAGCGCTGGTGAGGCTTCGAGGAAGGCCCAGCCACTTTCAAAGAAAGCTGCTGATCCTCCTCTCTAGAGTCTCAACTGCTGTCTTTGGGACTGCATAAATCAGCAGGGGCCACAGAATGCGGAGTAGTACTGAATGCTGGTAGATCCAGGCTTTGAACCTACCAGGCAAGCCAGACTTGTCTACCTTGGTGAGCCAGGTGCAGAGCTCTAAACTGGCCTTCTGGATGGCTGCTGAATCCTTCAGGCTGGAGTTGAACAGTTTCCCTAAGCTCTTGATGAGTTGCTCTGTGATGGTTGGGATGACAATTCCTGAGATGGAAAAACGGAACTTGTCAATCACCTTCCCCCTCTTCAGCACCATGGACCTTGATTTGGAGGGCTTAAAACTCATCCTTGCCCAGCTGATGATTCTTTTGAGCCCTTGTAAGATCCACCTGCACCCTGGTACCGATGATGTTGTTACTGTAAGGTCATCCATATAGGCTCTGATGGGGGGTTGTCGCACACCAGACTTAGTCAGAGGCCCTCTGCACTCCACCTCGGCTGACTTAACCACCATATTCATGGCTAGTGAAAAGAGGATAACAGAGATGGTGCAGCCTGTAATTATCCCTTTCCCTATACAATGCCAGTGTGATGTTTCGGACCCAGAAGTGACTCTTTTCCTGAAGTTATTATAATAATCCATAATCAGGTCCTTGATCTTTCCGGGAACATGGTGTACGTGCAGAGCGAGCTCTATCAGCTTGTGTGGTATGGACCCATAGGCGTCCGCCAGGTCCAACCACAAGACAGCTAGGTCGCCTCTGTTCTCATGGGCCTCTCTGATCAGTTGTGTAACTACGCCCGTGTAATACAGTACTATTAAATTATTTCATTACTAATGTTTACGTACTGTAGATTTTTATTCTACTCCTATATATTCCTCCCCAGATGAAAATCATGAAACGGGTCAAATAGTAGATGTTTAAATGCGTGTTTTTTGTCTTGAAGGTTCAAGTTGATTTAGTTAAGCTTATATTTTGTTAATAAAACTGTTCTTTAAAATGTGACATATCATATTTTGAGCCCCCCCCCCTTTCCACCCCCCCTTCACCCTTGAATTATTTTTACAATTCGAAGACTGGAAGTCAGTTGTCTTGTCCAAAAAAAAACTTTTAGAGAGTAAAGTAGACTTTCCCCGCAATACTCAAAATATTCTCTCTCTCTCTCTCTCTCTCTCTCTCTCTCTCTCTCTCCTTTGTCTCTCTTTCTCTTCTTGTAAGCAAAAATAAATTATTTTTCTCCTGCCTTTCGGTAAAATAACCATCAGCCATCTATTGAGATATAATGTATGCGGACCATCTGTGAAGGTGCAGGGGTGAAAAAAAGAAATCCTGTTTTTTACTTAGAAATAAAATAATATAGTAAAATGCAGCACTGAATGATTGATTTTGTCTATTACATCTCTCTCTTTCTGTCTGTCTCTCTCTCTCGTCATGGTGTTGCGCTGATCCAGCAGTACAAATGGAAACGCACACGCAGACTGAATCATTCCGGGAAGGCCATGAATAAATATGAAATGAAAAACATTTCCTTCTTTTTCTTATTGAGGCACTTTTTCTTTCTGCCGCTGCCGACAGACGTTTACCTGACGGGAGTAATCAATGCGTGCGAGTTAAACAAAAAGACACATATACACACCTCACCCACCCCACCACCCCAGGGCGAAGCGACCTGCCACTGAAATCCAACCTATGCCGTTTTTATGGCTAAAATAAACTCAGTAGGCCAAAAAGCATTCAAACACAGTTTGCAGAGTCAATAGGTATGTTTTCTCGTGGGGAATCAGACCATAAAACCTGGCACGTTTAAGCAGAAACTCATGCAGTGTGCATTATAAGTAAGTAAGTCCATAATCAGGGACATTCATTTTATTTCATCATTTGTCATGTGCTAGAATTAAAATTAGATTCTAGCCTTTTTTTCACTAATAAAACTTAAACAGTGGAGAGGATATTGGATATACTGGACAATCATGAATTGTTTACAGGAAAAATGGTACCAATAAAGATCTACTTAGCTTGTGGGAAAATATATCCTGTGAGAGTTGTTGAGTTTGTGTAAAAAGTATGAAGAGTAAGTGCCCTGCACTAAGGTGGAGGTTTATGTATTTATGTAAACAAAGGCTGGTGTATTAACTGCACTGTCGTTGGGAGTCATTGTTCTGCTGCTGTGGAATTTTTAACTATTAAATGTATAGACCCTTCTATCTACCGAGGGAGTTTACTATTACAGTTATAATTGCTGCATACGTACATACCACTGTTTGCTAATTCTAAGAATGCTATGAAAGAGATGCTTATCCTGAGACTGCTTTAATTGTTGCGGGGCATTTTAATCACTCTAACTTGAGAACAGTACTCCCCAGTTTTTATCAAAAAGGTAAAGCAAAACTCTGGATCATGTCTATACAAACATAGATGAGGCATACAAAGCTTTAACCCTCCCCAACCTGGTATAGTCTGATCACCTTTCATTGTTCTTACTCCCCAAATACACTTATGCTCATTAAATGTGTGAAGCCTTCAGTTACATCCATCAGAGTGTGAACTGAAGAGACTGACACTATACTTCAGGACCGATTCCATCATACGGACTGGAGTACAGTAGGTTTGCCTCTCAAGCAACTTCTGACTCTCACATGGACATTAATCTGTACACTTCTTCTCTTTGCATCACATTAAAGCCACCATTGACAGTGTAACAACTGTGAAGCAGATTACAACATAGCCTAATCAGAAGCCATGGTTGAATAGGGAAGTTAGTCTCCTGTTCAAGGACCGGAATGCTGCCTTCAGATC
Source organism: Channallabes apus (assembly GCA_030522415.1). Taxonomy (NCBI): domain Eukaryota; kingdom Metazoa; phylum Chordata; class Actinopteri; order Siluriformes; family Clariidae; genus Channallabes; species Channallabes apus. The sequence continues at coordinate 3,472,724 of CM060117.1, read as the reverse complement.
AAGAGATGCGCAGGCCTACAGTGCATCCAGAGTTGACCTCAAATGGGGTATTGATAAGGCCAAGTGGAGCTACAAGCTGAGGATTGAAGATCATTTCAACAACTATGATCCTCGGCGTATGTGGCAGGGCATACAGTCCATCAGTGACTACAAACCCGCCCACTCTGCACCTATATCCACTGAAGTCTCTTTCCTCAACAAACGTAATAATTTCTATGCTTGTTTTGATCGGAGTCACCAGGAGACAATCACTATGATGATACCACCAGTGAACTTTCTGCCTCTTTCACTTTCCACCGCAGAAGTCTTTGCTGCCTTCAGCAGGATAAACAAATGGAAAGCTGCTGGCCCTGATGGAATACCTGGGCGTGTGCTCAGAACCTGTGCTGAACAGCTGTCTGAGGTCATGACGGACATCTTTAATCTGTCCTTATCCCAAGCAACAGTGCTGACTTGCTTTAAATCCACCTCCATTGTGCTTGTGCCTAAACAATCCAAACCCATGTGCCTTAATGATTACCGACCAATTGCACTTACACCCATACTCATGAAGTGCTTCAAGCGGTTAGTCCTAGCACACCACAAGAAAAGCCTACCACCCACACTGGACCCTCATCAGTTCGCCTACCGTGAGAATAGGAGCATTGAAGATGCTGTCTCCTTAACACTACACACGGTACTATCTCACCTGCATAATAAGAACACTTACACAAGAATGTTTTTTGTTGATTTTAGCTCTGCGTTCAAAACAGTAATCCCCTCCACACTGATTACGAAGCTTTCTGATCTCAGAATCAATACCTTTCTATGCAGCTGGATACTGGATTTGCTGACCAACAGGCCACAGAATGTTAAATCCAATAACATTATCTCCTCAACCATCATCCTGAACACTGGCGTTCCACAAGGCTGTGTGCTGAGCCCCTTCCTGTTTTCACTGTATACACATGACTGCAGTCCTATGTATGTTTCCAATACCATAATTGAGTTTGCAGATGACACAATGTCTCGGGTTACATTGCTGTAAACCTGTTCCCTGAAAAGGCGGGAACGAGATGCTGCGTGAAAACACTATGGTCCTGTCTGGGCACAGTCCGCCCTGGCGATTAATATATGAGACTGCCATAGTGTGGGCCAGGGGTAGCTCAGTGGTTAAGGCGTTGGACTACGGTTCAGAAGATCCCAGGTTCAAACCCCACAATCACCAAGTTGCCACTGTTGGGCCCTTGAGCAAGGCCCTTAACCCTCAACTGCTCAGATGTATAACGAGATAAAAATGTAAGTCGCTCTGGATAAGAGCGTCTGCCAAATGCCTAAATGTAAATGTAAATAGTGTTGTCCCCCGCACTAGGACATGGTAGCCTCTCAACTGCTGGAGGAAGTGCTTTAGGGCCAGGAATAGAGACATCATTTCGAGGCAATTGATGTGCCGCGCGAGAAGGCACTCTCCAGCTCCCTTGGGATGGACGGTCATCTACAAACCGGATTCCAAAAAAGTTTGGACACTAAACAAATTGTGAATAAAAACTGAATACAATGATGTGGAGATGGCAAATTTCAATTTTTTATTCAGAATATAACATAAATCATGGAACAAAAGTTTAAACTGAGAAAATTTATCATTTTAAGGGAAAAATATGGTGAATCATAATGTCATGGTGTCAACAAATCCCAAAAAAGTTGGGACAAGGCCATTTTCACCACTGTGTGGCATCTCCCCTTCTTCTTACAACACTCAACAGACGTCTGGGGACCGAGGAGACCAGTTTCTCAAGTTTAGAAATAGGAATGCTCTCCCATTCTTCTCCCATTCTTTGTCGCACCTTCCTCTTTATGATGTGCCAAATGTTCTCTATAGGGGAAAGATCTGGACTGCAGACTGGCCATTTCAGTACCCGGATCCTTCTCCTACGCAGCCATGATGTTGTGATTGATGCAGAATGTGGTCTGGCATTATCTTGTTGAAAAATGCAGGGTCTTCCCTGAAAGAGATGACGTCTGGATGGGAGCATATGTTGTTCTAGAACCTGAATATATTTTTCTGCATTGATGGTGCCTTTCCAGACATGCAAGCTGCCCATGCCACACGCACTCATACAACCCCATACCATCAGAGATGCAGGCTTCTGAACTGAGCGTTGATAACAACTTGGGTTGTCCTTGTCTTCTTTGGTCCGGATGACATGGCGTCCCACATTTCCAACAAGAACTTCGAATCGTGACTTGTCTGACGACAGAACAGTCTTCCATTTTTCCACACTCCATTTTAAATGATCCCTGGCCCAATGAAAATGCCTGTGCTTGTAGATCTTGCTTAGAAATGGCTTCTTCTTTGCACTGTAGAGTTTCAGCTGGCAACGGCGGATGGCACGGTGGATTGTGTTCACTGACAATGGTTTCTGGAAGTATTCCTGAGCCCATTCTGTGATTTCCTTTACAGTAGCATTCCTGTTTGTGGTGCAGTGTCGTTTAAGGGCCCGGAGATCACGGCCATCCAGTATGGTTTTACGCCCTTGACCCTTACGCACAGAGATTGTTCCAGATTCTCTGAATCTTCGGATGATATTATGCACAGTTGATGATGATAACTGCAAAGTCTTTGCAATTTTTCGCTGGGTAACACCTTTCTGATATTGCTCCACTATCTTTCTGCGCAACATTGTGGGAATTGGTGATCCTCTACCCATCTTGGCTTCTGAGAGACACTGCCACTCTGAGAAGCTCTTTTTATACCCAATCATGTTGCCAATTAACCTAATTACTGTAAATTGGTCTTCCAGCTCTTCGTTATGCTCAAATTTACTTTTTCCAGCCTCTTATTGCTACTTGTCCCAACTTTTTTGGGATTTGTTGACACCGTGAAATTTGGAATCAACATATTTTTCCCTTAAAATGATAAATTTTCTCGGATTAAACTTTTGATCTGTCATCTATGTTCTATTCTGAATAAAATATTGACATTTGCCATCTCCACATCATTGCATTCAGTTTTTATTCACAATTTGTTTGGAATCCGGTTTGTAAGACCGCACCCCAGCCCATGAGGGAAGCGTCTGTCGTTAGCATCTGCGACGACAAGATAAACTTAGAGTGGGACCCAGAGTCAGAAACCGGGGTCTGAACCAATTCAATTAAATTTTATTTGTATAGCGCTTTTAACAATTGACATTGTCTCAAAACAAGACATTGTTTTACACAATCAAAAGAATTATTTAAGTTTGTATGGAATGTGAATGTGTATGAATCAAAATGGTCAGATAGTCCCTGGTGAGCCGCGGGCGACAGTGGCAAGGAAAACCTCCCTGAGATGGTAATAAAAAGAAACCTTGAGAGGAACCAGACTCAACAGGGAACCCATCCTCATCTGCGTGAAACAGATAGCAGGAAATGATCTGCATTTATACCGTGTGTTAGGTGGCAGGCAGTTCAGCTATAATAGTTGATGTTAATTGATGTTAAAATGGATTCCAGGTAGTTATTGGAGACTCAGGTAGACTTGTAGAAAGTTCCAGTCCTGAACTATCGAATTGTCAAGTCCTCAGAGAAACCAGTCGAGGCCAGAACCGTCTTCTAAGTAGAGAGAATCATCCCCAGACACCAGACACATCCCAAAGAGACACACGGGGCATCCATGTGACGAGATCTCCAACCAGAAGCATGGGCACCAGGATGGGTCAGACAGGTCTGGAGGGCAGAGGGAGTCTGGATCACTGGCAGCTCAGGAATGACATGTGTAGCTCGACAGAGAGAGAGAGAGAGAGAGAGAGAGAGAGACTATTACATCACAACTACTGTAAAAGGGAGAGCCAGAAGGAAACACAAACATGAGGGCTCCCTGAGATGTAAAGCAAACAATCACCTCATCGTCAACAAACCTGAGTGATCAAATGAGAGTGAGGAAGACAGCATCTAAACATAACAGTTCACCATAATACTCTACATCCATGAGTCCCCCAGATCTATTCATAAAAATGCTTGGCTAAATAAATAGGTTTTTAGCCTAGACTTAAACACTGAGACTGTGTCTGAGTCCCGAACACTATTTGGAAGACTATTCCATAATTTTGGGGCTTTGTAAGAAAAAGCTCTGACCCCTGCTGTAGTTTTCATAATACGCGGTACTGACAAGCAGCCTGCATCCTTTGATCGAAGTAGGCGTGGCGGATCATAAGACACTAGCAGTTCGCTCAGATACTGCGGCGCGAGACCATTTAATGCTTTATATGTCAAGAGTAGTATTTTAAAATCAATGCGAAATTTCACATGGAGCAAATGCAGTGAAGATAGGATAGGCGTGATGTGCTCGTATCTTCTGGTTCTAGTGAGGACTCTCGCTGCTGCATTATGGACTAGCTGAAGCTTGTTTATGCTCCTAGCTGAACAACCAGACAGTAAGGCATTACAATAGTCCAACCTAGAAGTGATAAAAGCATGAACTAGTTTTTCTGCATCATTTAGCGACAATATATTTCTTATCTTGGCAATATTTCTGAGGTGAAAGAATGCTATCCTGGTGATATTATCTACATGAGCTTCAAATGAAAGGCTGGAATCTATAATCACGCCGAGGTCTTTTACTGTTGCAATTGATGAAACAGAAAGGCCATCTAAAGTTACGGTGTGATCTAAGATTTTACTCCTAGCTGTATGCGGTCCTATGACTAGAACTTCTGTCTTATCTGGATTAAGCAGAAGGAAGTTAATTAGCATCCAATTTCTTATGTCCTGCACACATTGCTCAACTTTAGTAAGCTGGTTTTTCTCATCAGGTTTTGCTGAGACATATAACTTTGTGTCGTGAGCATAACAATGAAAACTAATACCATGCTTACAGATTATGTTGCCCAGAGGAAGCATGTAAAGGGAAAAAAGCAGTGGGCCTAAAACTGAACACTGCGGAACGCCATACTCCACTAGAGAACATGCAGAATAATCACCATTTAAGTCTATATACTGATAACGATCGGTCAAATAGGATCGGAGCCAGGGCTGAGAGAGGGCAGTACCCTTAATTCCTACTACATTTTCTAATCTGTGAAGAAGAATAGCAATATCAACCACATAGGAAGGGTACGAAGCACCTGGCACGTACCCCTTATTGGGGATTGGCCGTAGAGTGAAATCCCCTGTCTTAGCCACAACTGAAATGCTCTCATGTGCAGAAGGCCCAAAGGTGTCCCCGAGGATACAGCTGCCATGAGAGCTAAGATCTCCGAAAGTGATGGTCACTTTCTGTTCTAGATTGATTTCCTTGAGGGTGTTGAGAATGGATTTGACACGAGCGGGAGACAACTGTGCCCGCTTACGATCGAATCCCATGTGACACCCAAATCCTCAGAACAGGAAAGAGCATGCTTTCGTTGGGTCTCAATCCTCAGAAACAAAGATGAGCTAGGATGACATGCTGATGTCGAAGTGCTAGCTAATGAGACTGGGCCAGCCAGTCGTCTATGTAATTCAAATACGGATGCCCTGGAGTCGTAAGAGCCAGAACTACATCCATGCATTTTATATATGTGCGGGTGAGAGAGCTAGACCCAATGGAAGGACCCGATACTGGTAAGCTTCGCACTCCCGAAAGCGAACCTCAGGAACCTCCTGTGTTGTGGCAATATTTCTATATGAAAGTAAGCGTCCTTCAATCGATTGTCACAAATCAATCGCTTGGTAGGATTTGAGAGCAATCACTTCAACAGTCAACATTTTGAAGCTGTATTTATTCATTTTAGATAGCGGTACAGCCCGCAAAATCAAAAAATTGGATGCAGCCCCCCATTCCTCTTGGGAACCAAGAAATACCGATTGTAGTAGCCTGACTCACTGTCTGGTAGGGGAACATGTTCCTTGGCCCCATTCCCAGCAACTTCTGTCAGCATATGCGCACTTTCCGGTTTCATGGAAGTGGAGACCACGCCATTGAAACGCGGAGGGTGATTTGAGAACTGAATCCAGTAGTTTCTCTCTACAGCGCTTAGTACCCAAGGAGATATACTTGGCAGTAGCTTCCACGCTGCCAGTTTCTCAGAAAGGGCAAAAGTCTCTGCGGCTTGGTTAAATGGTGAGGATGTTAGATGTTCGGCATCCTGAAGCATGGCAGGAAAGAACCGAAGAACTAACACTTTATTGGAGACTGGTGTTGCCCGAAACACCAGTGGTGGCGGAGTAAAACACCGACCTTTAACTGCCGTGTAATGTTTTCCAAGTGCTTGGAGGCTGTTTATCCTTGCCCATTCACAAGAAGCGCAGGACGCGCTTGAGAGCGGACAGAGGGATTTCCCGATCCAACGAGGAAGTGAGAGATAGGAGGTTTTACAGTAACTGCGTCTCTCACAGCTCTGCCGGATCCATTTTAAGCCCCAAAAATCCGCCGGGCCCGAAACTTCTCAAGGAATGCGGGGTGCGCGAGAGCACTTTAATCGAAGCAGTAAAGTGTAGAGATTGCCCACCGATAAGGATTATCACATGGAGGGGCATCTCATTTAAAACTCTGCCATATGGGTGAGTTAAACACTTCTTATTTTGCTGGTTTAAACACATACATGCTCAACACAACTAGGTGAAGACAAAGTATCTGAGGGATGTTTCCGGTTCACCCCTATTTATAACCTGCAGGTGCGTCTCATCAGATGATGTCACCCGACCGAGGTTATATGAGCCAAAATTTGGCGTGTTTGATACACACATGCTTCACAACCGGCAACATGACAAGATGTTCCCATAGCATTTTCACGCAGCATTGAGTGTAGCCTTTGAAAGGGAACAGTGATTGGCCTCATCAATTACAATGATGAGACCAACTACAGGGCAGAGGTAATGCGCTTGGCCAAGTGGTGTGCCGACAATCACCTGGTCCTGAACACCAGTAAGACCTTCCAGTGGACTTCAGAAGGAGGAGAGGTAACACCACACACTCCCCTGTCTACATCAATGGAACAATGGTCAAACATGTTACTAACTTCAAGTTCCTGGGGATACACATCTCTGAGGACTTAACCTTAATACCTCCATTCTCCTCAAGAAAGCTTCCCAGCATCTCTTCTTCCTGAGATTACTGAGGAAGAATCACCTTTCTAAGGACATAATGAACAATTTCTACCGTTGTGCAGTAGAGAGCATCCTAACCAGCTGTATTACAGTCTGGTACGGTCACTGCTCTGTTTCGGACCGTAAATCCATCCTAAGGGTGTTGAAAACCGCCCAGCGCGTTATATAGTACCCTACTTCATGGCATTGAGGAAGTGTACAAGAAAAGGTGTCTGCGTAGGGCCCGTAGCATTGTGAAGGACACCTCTCACCCTGCATATAAACTGTTAACTCTCTTTCCCTCTGAAAAAAGGTTCCCAGATAGCAGAACAACATTGAATCATCGTTGAATCAACATTAAAGCATCAACCAACTTGTCATTGAATCAATGTTGAAATTTCAATGTTAAACGTTGATTTTTCATCAGGTTTGCACCTTGAAATAATGTTATTTCAATGATGAAAAATAGATCAAGATGGGCATAAAATCAATGTTTGTTCAACGTAAATTCAATCACTTATTTTACATTGAATCAACATTGAAACAATTATAGTTTAGTCTTGCTTTATGAACAGCAAGATTCTATGACAGTAAATCATGTCCGTTTTGATTTATTTCTTTAAATCAGAGACCATGTAGGGCTGAAAAGCTTTTTTTTTTTTTTAAACAAAAAGTCAGTAACTCAACATCCTTCAGTTTACATGTAAACATATTTATTTATTTATGCTCCATACCCATTTAAACAGGAAGTAACATCACAATTACAACAAAACAACTATATAATAAAACACACTACAACTTACATACAAATTATTATAAACTGGATGACAATATGACTTTTTAGAAGAGAACTATTAGAAGAGATTGTTAATTCTGAATTCATAAAACAGAATCTAACTGCCAAGAGAAGAGACTGGAAAACCATAATATAAAAATGGCAGCCTGCCTCAGCAAAATTCAGTCAAATGCAAATAGAAACAACCAAGTCAGAAACACAACAGATGACTGAAACATTATTCGTAAGTTGAAATGTATTTACTCAGCAAAACAGATAATAAGACATGAGTCTGAACTTATGGTTTTCCACCACGAGCAATTCCCCCCAGCCGTTCTGGGGCATAACGAAGCCATTTCTGAACTGTTGAAGCAAAGAAACTCTGTGGCCTCCTTTTCTTCAGCTTTCAGCTGTTGTTGTTGTAGTGCATCTAAAGAATGAAAAACAAACAAAAGGTTAGAACTATACAATGCTCTAAAAACTTGGAGTGGTAGTTGTTTATGAATGACAGCAGGTGGGTCCTAAATTTTTGGAAATGTGACTTTTACAAATGTACAGATATGCAACATATGTTTTGAAATGTCCTACAATCTTCCATAGATACAATGCACACATTAGATTTTTTTTAATATACAGGTCCTTCTCAAAAAATTAGCATATTGTGATAAAGTTCATTATTTTCTGTAATGTACTGATAAACATTAGACTTTCATACATTTTAGATTCATTACACACAACTGAAGTAGTTCAAGCCTTTTATTGTTTTAATATTGATGATTGTGGCATACAGCTCATGAAAACCCAAAATCCCTATCTCAAAAAATTAGCATATTTCATCCGACCAATAAAAGAAAAGTGTTTTTAATACAAAAATAGTCAACCTTCATATAATTATGTTCAGTTCTGCACTCAATACTTGGTCGGGAATCCTTTTGCAGATTCTTGTGTCTTGTGTCTCAACTTTCTCTTCACAATATCGCACAGATTCTCTATGGGGTTCAGGTCAGGAGAGTTGGCAGGCCAATTGAGCACAGTAATACCATGGTCAGTAAACCATTTACCAGTGGTTTTGGCACTGTGAGCAGGTGCCAGGTCGTGCTGAAAAATGAAATCTTCATCTCCATAAAGCTTTTCAGCAGATGGAAGCATGAAGTGCTCCAAAATCTCCTGATAGCTAGCTGCATTGAGCCTGCCCTTGATAAAACACAGTGGACCAACACCAGCAGCTGACATGGCACCCCAGACCATCACTGACTGTGGGTACTTGACACTGGACTTCAGGCATTTTGGCATTTCCCTCTCCCCAGTCTTCCTCCAGACTCTGGCACCTTGATTTCCAAATGACATGCAGAATGTGCAACCTGTAGCCCATTTCCTGCACACGCCTGTACACGGTGGCTCTGGATGTTTCTACTCCAGACTCCACTGCTTCCGCAGGTCCCCCAAGGTCTGGAATCGGTCCTTCTCCACAATCTTCATCAGGGCCCGGTCACCTCTTCTCGTTGTGCAGCGTTTTCTGCCACACTTTTTCCTTCCCACAGAGGTGCCTTGATACAGCACTCTGGGAACAGCCTATTCGTTCAGAAATGTCTTTCTGTGTCTTACCCTCTTGCTTGAGGGTGTCAATTGGCCTTCTGGACAGCAGTCAGGTCGGCAGTCTTACCCATGATTGCGGTTTTGAGTAATGAACCAGGCTGGGAGTTTTTAAAAGCCTCAGGAATCTTTTGCAGGTGTTTAGAGTTAATTAGTTGATTCAGATGATTAGGTTAATAGCTCGTTTAGAGAACCTTTTCATGATATGCTAATTTTTTGAGATAGGGATTTTTGGTTTTCATGAGCTGTATGCCACAATCATCAATATTAAAACAATAAAAGGCTTGAACTACTTCAGTTGTGTGTAATGAATCTAAAATATATGAAAGTCTAATGTTTATCAGTACATTACAGAAAATAATGAACTTTATCACAATATGCTAATTTTTTGAGAAGGACCTGTATGTGTTATTTCACAATCTGCAAATGTTGTCCTACAATGTACATATTCAATGCTATGAAAACAAATATACTTAATGTAACAATGTAGTCTTTTATGTGCAAAAAAAAAAAAAAAAAAAAAAACCTGTAGGACCAAAAAAATAAATAAATTTAAAAAAAATCAATCCGTGGCGACGGTTTTGCAATTTGTCCCCCGCACTCACAAATACTTAAACTGTTCCCTCAGTTTAACAAATCGTGGCCACGGATTAACAAACTGTATGCACAAATTTCCAATCCGTACGCTCAGATACCGTACTGTTTGCATATTTATTCTTAACGAGAAGACTTATTTTGGTGATTTTATTATAAGCTTTTTACCCAGAGTTAGATGCATGCTGCACTGTTAATGTTATTATTAAATAACGCCTATTATTACATTGCATTTAGTTTGAGAGCAAAGTAATGACAACATAAACTGTACATTATTTGTTTTGCATTGCTTTTTACCTTCTCCTCAAACTCACACTGCATGATTTTCAAAGTCACCATTGTTTTCACACTGTACTATCTGTGGTAGCATTTAGTTGCTGCTGTGTTCACACTGCACAATGAATTGGCGACAGGAGATTACACACTGCATGACTTTACAATAGGAAGAATCACCAACAACTCTGTCTGGTGTGCAAGCTACAGCCAAACGCACACAAGAAGTGATAAGGAAACAACGCAAGATCATGCTGACATTGTGGTCTATAATTCCTCCCCGAACAAACAATAATTAAAAAAAGATGACGTCCTTGTTTAAGATCCCATATGGTCAAAACTGAAATTTCATGGCTTTTTTCATGGTAACTGAGGTCTAGGGGCTATGTAACTACCATATAAGTTTCAAAACAGTCAATCCACAGTAGAATGCACACAGCTTGCATAAAGTAGCTCTGCCTTTTCACGAGCTGCTGTGATGTCCAATCTACTCAGTCACCGCTTTCAGTCACCATCAACCACCATCCCACCCTTCTTTTGCCAAAACATCACGTCCATGCCATTGCTGAACAACAATAACATGAAAACAAGTCGAAAAAACGCTGTTCAGTCGATAGATGTCGAAACTACATCATTACACAGGCTTCCGAACAACATTAATATAAAAGACCATTGGCACGTCAGCTTCAGCATCTTTCACACAGCCATTCCATTAAACTTTAAAAATTTACATTAAAAATTTTATTTAATTAATAGAAGTTAGTTGATAAAGAAAATCTATTTAATGACATTATTTTTGACAGCATTATGATTATTTATTAAAACTTCAGACAACAACAATTAGTGCCACGAGGTTATTTGCAACACTATATGTTCTACAAAATAGAGGACTACACACCTTACAGCGCAATATAATGTGGCTTTAGAAGAGGAAAGGTAGGATTAAGAAGTGAGCAAGTGATGAATTAGTATTATAGGTCCCAAGCAGATACAGTAACAATAATGGGTGCCCTACCTTATGCAGTCTCCATTGATGGCTAATAAACATTGATACAAGTAGGTTATGGTTAAAGTTGTGAACTTATAAAGTCTTAAATATTTTGTTTTCCCTTCTCAACGCATTATGCATTTACTCACCAATAATGGCTACCTTTTTAATTTGGTCAAGTCTCCAAGTCGAAGGTGCCCAGCAGCAGATTCCGTACCATGGCAGTAGCAGAGGTGGCAAGGCGGGCTGCTCTCCACGCTTCTGCCTGGCAAAACACCCCAGAGCCCTTTATAACTTCAATCTGAAAAATTATTTCACATCACAATATTAATTTATTGGCAACTTTTAGAAACTTTTCATGTTTCATACGGATTCTTATGTTTAGCTTCCCAATAGTTAATAGGATTTTATGTATAAATGCAGATTAATGATAATCTGGACATTCTGGACATTTGTTTACATGCAGGGTAAAACTGCAACAGGAACAGTACAAAATAAAAACTGAAAAAAGACGGACATTCAGAGTAAAACAGTGCAAGATAAAAAAAAAAAACTGTACAAAACATACATGCAGGGTAAGCATTGGTGGGAGCAATGTCCAAGCAGTGTAGAGAAATATTTCTGTACGACTTCATTGTTTTGTGCTGTGTAGTATAGTATTGTAATAGCTGATCAGAGTGATCAACTCCCCATGTGCTGGTTGTACGCAGTCACAGGACATGGAAATGTCTTTGTAGTCCATGTACCTTGTAATTTCACCCTCATCTTCACCACATCTACTGTAAAGCAGAATGGATGGTAGAACAGGTAGATACTTCTCGTGTGTCCATCCACTTCACAAATACAAGAGGTCCATCTGAACGGAGCTTGCGTGTCCTGATGTGAGGGGCTGGTGAAGGCAAGGGTGATGCAGACACATTCCTAAAAACAAATAAATAAAAAAATGTTAACCTATACTGTTCAGAGTAAATGGATGTGCAATTAATATGGATGCACAATATATACAGTACAGAGATGACCAAAAATGTATCCACACTTCAACATGAAAAATATACACCTCTCTTCTGTAGGTCACATGACAGCATCAATGATGGTGATAGATAATACTACACACTGCAGCCATAATTCAATTTGAGTTTTAAAAAAACACCATCCACTGGACATTACACACATATTGAACATATTCTAAACAATTACATCTTATCAGGTATTTGTAAATACACGCTAAACAAAAGGGATTATATACATTTACACCAAAGAAATATTCATAAGCATCACTTAGCTACATAAGGCTGTATTTTAGCCACCTGCAACTTGCTTGTTTGTGCTAAATAACATTACTGATAGCAGTGTTATAAGCTAACCAAAATGGAGCCAAATACACATTAGCAACCATAATCTAAAGCTATCCAAAACAAGGTGAATATAAACATCTGTAAACTCCATAAGGCATTAGCTTAGCCACCGGGAAATATCATGTTTGTGCTACATGAGGCAGCATGCTAGCATGTTTTACCTAAACTATATAAATGGTATTGAAAGCCAATGTGTCACACAAGCTGACAAGAGCTAGCTGTAGTGAGGAAAATATTTACTAATATTAGTTTAATATTATCAGAATAAGAGTTATATAAGACTTAATAACTTACCCAGTGTAGCATGGGTCTATTCTCTGTTCAAAATGCTCCCGTTCGTCGTCGGAGTCACACAGTCTTCTTCTGAGGTAAATGTAAACTTTCCAGAACATTCTGAAGAGTTTCCTCGGATGTGTAAGCGCGTGCCATCTTCCAAAACGTGCTGAAAACTCACTGAATCGGAGTATTTTCAAGCCTGTCTCTCTGCGTTTTTCATGCCGGTGTCCGGGGGCGTGGTCTAGTATGTAAATTACCCTGACTGATTTCAGTGTGATTGGCGCATGGGCGTGTCCTGCCTCTGATTATTAGCATATAAGTGTGACAGAAATTCTGTGCCTCTCCTTGGTTTCATACGGATTACATAAACTGAGAATATTTGTTTTCAATGTGACTTGCATCATTTAAAAGTAGACATTTTAAGCTTTATATAGATATATTTCTTATTTCAGTTAATTTTAGTGACGTGTTTCAAAAAGATTTTCACGGAGACTGAGGTTTCATATATGTGCATATATCCTCATATACAGTATGTGGGCAATTAGGATTAGTTTTTTGCATTTTTTTTGTTAGTTCTTAGTTATTGTCTTGATAATAGAAAATATGAGCTAGGCATCATGTATGACAGTTGCCAAAGTGAGATATGAGCTAAAATGACCAGATCCTGCCATAGGAGACATATCTTGTATGTACATATACAGTAGGGCTTATATGTGGATATAAAGAAGCAATACAGGAGACCTATATGGCCTGTATATGCACATATATGCACCTCAATGTTGCCTACATGTGGCATATATACGCATATATGCAGCATATATACGCATATATGCAGCATATATATTATCATATATGTGCATATATACTGCATATAGGTTTCATATATGCGCATATATCCTCATATTTACATTTACATTTAGGCATTTGGCAGACGCTCTTATCCAGAGCGACTTACATTTTTATCTCATTATACATCTGAGCAGTTGAGGGTTAAGGGCCTTGCTCAAGGGCCCAACAGTGGCAACTTGGTGGTTGTGGGGTTTGAACCTTAGTCCAATGCCTTAACCACTGAGCTACCCCTGGCCCCATATAGGTGCGGTTATATGCGCATATATACTGCATATAGGTTTCATATATGCGCATATATCCTCATATAGGTTCTTTCCATGTGGGGCACGCACACTGCTCTGGGTCAGACACAGACAACGGGAAACAGGAACTAAGGTCTCAAACAAATGCTTCCCAACAGAATACCGTAGGTCGCATCGCCAAAATTCTTTCCCCGTGAGTGGCAGGAACTTCCAGACTACAACATATTGAATTCTCATGCCTGTAGAGTGTATTATAATACACAAAACTTACCGTCAAATTATTTTTTTTCCTCAATATATATTATATATATATAATTATTATTATTTATTTTTTTTAAGCACCATGGCAAATCTCTTGTAGTCAATTTTTTACCCTGTTTTAAACACATACACACATGCATACACATTTTTATAGAAATGCACTTAGTTAATTTAATTTTCCTTACATTGTTGAATGAGGATGGGTTCCACAACCAAAAATCAACATTGATTCAATGTTTGTCTTTTCAACACAGAAAAGCATTGAATTATCAACATTGATTCAACGTTATTTAGCATTGAAAAATCAACCTCAACCAAAATGATGATTCTGATGAAATTTCAACATTGAATCAATGTCACCTTGCTATCTGGGTTCAGATGCCTAAAAGCCAAAAGCAGCAGGATGAGGAACAGTGTTTACCCCACAGTGGTTACCTTATTGAACACTTCACCAACTCCTACACCCTTACTGTACACGGACGGTACCACCATAACTGACAACCCAACATCCCTGTATAATATCTCTGTAAATATTCCCTGTACATTCATTTGAAAAATCCGCACATAGACAGTACACTAATATACATATATTAATATATGTATATATGTGTGTATAGATATACTCTCTGCATTTCCATCCAGCTGTTAAATTATTAATATTTATTCATATATATATTCATATTACTGCACATACTGTAAATTCAACTATATATAGTTTCTGTATATCTTTATCCTATATATTTATATTTAGACATATCTGTATATTTACTCTTATTCAGTACATTTATTTATCCATCTCTTCTCACTTTACACTGTATATTCATTGAAATATATACATATATTCTTCTGTAAATCCAATTCATTCATGGCCTCTATTTTATATATAGTATACATAAAGAAAAATAAAAAAATCTTTATTGTCATTGCACTATGTGCAATGACAATGAAGTTGAATATAATATAATATAATATAATATAATATAATATAATATAATATAATATAATATAATATAATCTAGTCTATACTGCACTCAAAAAAATAACTCATTGAATGAACATAATTAAATTATGGAAAGAATTTCCACCTGATGTAATGGCTTTCGTTCAGCATTAAGCAATTTTGTTGGCCCAACTTAATGTTTTTAGGTTCATTAGGTAATGTTACTAGGTTCATTTAACTTATTTACTACAGCTGCGTCCAACATAATTTAATATTGTTAACATAAATGAATAGGGTTGGTACAACAAATTTTTCAGTTGTAAATTAAGTTGTTCCATTCATTCATTCATTCATTCATTCATTTTCTATACCGCTTAATCCTGTGTTCGCAGGGGGACCTGGAGCCTATCCCAGGAGACTTCGGGCACTAGACGGGGTATACCCTGGACAGGGTGCCAATCCATCGCAGGGCACACACACATACACATATTCACACACTACGGGCAATCTGGTAACGCCAATTAGCCTAACCTGCATATCTTTGGACTGTGGGAGGAAACTGGGTACCCGGAGGAAACCCACCAAGCACGGGGAGAACATGCAAACTCCATGCACACAGAGACGGGAATCGAGCCTGGCCGGGGAATCGAACCCAGACCTTGGAGGTGCAAGGCGACAGTGCTAACCACTACACCACCGCGCCGCCTAAGTTGTTCCAACTCAAGTAAATTTAAATTTCAAGCCCTGGTCAACAGAATTCTGTAAAGGAAGGAAACAGACAAACGGGATTAACGGATATTTTTATTTTACACCAGGAGCAACTTACAAATGAGGTCTCAATTTGAAAAGATGTACAAAACATAAAATACCACAAATAAAAAAAATAAAAAACCTTCAACAGAAACGTTTTGTACTTTATAACTGTAAGTTATGACTTTTAAATATGACCGTTAGATACGTTGGTCAGGAAACTCCTGAAGTCAGATGCACACACACTTTCAGTCACAAACTGCTGTGAAAAAATACAGAGATAGATATTCAATTAAAATTCATTATACTTAATTTAGCAAATGAACAATATTTATACTTTGTTCCTCTCGCTTCACAACTCATGAGAACAGACCGAAACCAGAACCGAACCGCAGATTAAGCACGCGCATATAACCGTCGGTATTTTAAGTGTGATTAAAAATACAAGAAATAACTTAAACCAAAATAACGTGACTAAACATCGCTAAACAACAGGTGACATTTATGTTCAGTATTTCGTTTCTATTTAGAAAGATGGGAATTAATTCCTGCTTACCCTTTCCACAAGCCCGCCAACGTTTGTCTTCTCTGTGTTCTCTTCTTGCGATGTCTTCTCGCGATATTTCCGGTTTTGCTATTTCCGGTTTTAGTATTGACAAGATCTCGTTGGTTTATCTCAACATGATTGAATCTAGTACTTGTTAAGTTCATGCAAATACAACATAACTTATTCATGTTTATCTCAACATGATTGAATCTAGTACATGTTAAGTTCATGCAAATACAACATAACTTATTCATGTTTATCTCAACATGATTGAATCTAGTACATGTTAAGTTCATGCAAATACAACATAACTTATTCATGTTTAGCTTGGAAACATGAAATTATTATGTACAAAACACATATTACATTTTAGTACATGTAACAGATAGCCATGTTAATTTTTTTGAGTGTGTACTTGTCCCATGATCTTGTCCTAGGTCTTTAGAATCGTGATGATGGTTGAATGATTCATATTAAAAGAACCAGCGATGTCTGCCATCTTTTCACCTTGCTCCATATGTACAGTATAATTACATATTTCTTAATGGGTAATTACAGCAAGAATGACGAACAGTGTTAACAAGCAATTAATTAACAAAAACCTAACTAATGGCTAACCATGGCAACTAACATAGCCATTTAGAATCTTCTTTGAAAATCTTCTGCTCAATACAAAACTTAATCTTAAACTTAAAAAATAATCACAACTTTGATAAACACATGAGACTAATATTGTATGAACTAATAAAAATATATATATTACAACTTTTAGAATTTTTTTTTTCGACATTTATTGTAAATGTCCTCTAGCAGTACCTTCATGCACCACTCGACTAACAGCTACATTTAACCAGGATTTGTTATTTCTATAATTTTTTTTTACTTCTGCTCTACTCTTGTACGGCCACGCCCTTATCCATGAGTAATACACTGTCTATTAGCGATAGCTCTGGGTCATGACAGGAAATCGGTATGTTGTTCAGGGAATGATCTCTCTTTCTTGTTTTGAGACATCGTAAAAGCCTAGCATATACACACACGCACACTCGTATTTCTTCTCTTTAAAAATACTATCAGAAAAAAATCCTATAGTATCAGTTTTGTGTACTGAGATCTGTATCTAAGTCAACGACAATAACAGTGTTTTAGGGTAAAGGCAGGACCTGCGGGAGGAGGGGTGTGGGTGTGCGGGGTGTAATGAGCACTCCGGGGCGATAAACTACTTTCGTAGTGCTTTCTTTGCTCACTATGTTTACCATTCATCTGCACTTTCCTGATGCTTTTTCTTTCTCCTATTCTTCCTTCTGTTTCTTTCCCACTTTGTTTAAAATGAGACAAGCTCTGACAAATTGCTGCTTTTTAGACCTAAACAACAGCAGGAGGGTTTTTTACGATACGGTTCGAAATGAAACACGTTGTTTGTTTGAGACATCTCGCTGGGTTCCCCGGTGTGAACATGATACTGACGCACAAAGCACGCGAAGAAAAACTGTTTGATGTAGAAGCATTGTTTATCTCTGAGAATAACAATTACTGTAAGCCTACAAAGAGTAAATAAGTATGTTTAGTCGAGGAAACACTGTATTTGGAAATCCACAGCAAATATCTAGCATGTGATGTCTTAACTGACGTTATTCACTTCAGTCAGATTTCTCAAGAGAAAAGTGTTGAACTTAGACGTAGATATGAGAAGTGATGTGTGATGCTGTCCGGGAAAAACTCAAAGCTGATGATTAGCCTGGATTAAGAAGCCAAACCCTGCGTTCACACTGACAGCAACGCGTCAAAGCACCCGGAAGACATAAATTTTTGATAAACGTTGAAGATTTATGGGTTTTGAGCCATAGAAAATGGCAGAAAACGTTTGGCAGCGTTTACATTTAGGCAAAGAACAAGCAAAGCGATGCAGTGACTGCAATGACAGTGAGAAACAGTGGAACTGTTTTCTCTCTTCCTTTACTGTGATGCATCATACATTTTGAAAATCTAAAAACATAACATTGCAAATAAAAATAAAGATCCGCTTAAGAGGAAATAAGCAATAATTTTTATTTATTTATTAATTTATAGCAGGGCAAACTAAAGAATGTATTTGAAAAAAATACTTAAAAATGCTAAATACTGTATATTATTTTATTATTTTACCAATAAAAATGCAATTTATCATAAAAAAATCACACTCCCCTGCACACAAGAAAGAAAGAAAGAAAGAAAGAAAGAAAGAAAAAACACCCACTTCTACATGCTAAAATGAAAAAGGTATGATTTTCAGTAGCTATTAAAATTTAATTAAATAAATTTTACCAATTAAAACATTATTTATACTATATAAAACAATCACTCAAACTTTCACACAAGAAAGAAATAAAGAAAGAAAGAACTTCAGTCACTCACTCGTCATCTATAATAAGGCTTAATCCTGTATACAGGGTCGTTGGGGGCCTAGAGCCTATCCCAGGAGACTTAGGTGAACTAAAAAAAAAAAAAAAAAAGGAATAAATGGAAGGGAAATTAAGTAAAATCAAATAGCATTTGCCCACTACCTCATTTGAGAAAGTAATAGTCTCATGTGAAAACAAAAATGACAAACTGTCTCACATCAGAAAATAAAACATCAACTGCTGTCTCATGTTAAAAAGTGAAAATGAAAAACAGTCTCATATTAGAAAGTAAAAATCGCTAAAACATTTTTATCTGAGAAAGTAAAAAAGTGCCCACATTTTCTTATGCTAGATTGTAAACAAACTTTCACATCCAAAAAAAGTTTTTATAAAGTGAAATTGCTGATGCACACAGGAGAGTAAAACTTTTTTGATTTAGACATGCATAAAAATGTACAGGCACAAAAAATAAATAAATAATTTAAAAAACATCCAGTCCTTCTTTCATGAAAGTAAAAATCACATACTCTGGTAAATTTGTTGGACCCTACATTAAGCTCCTACCGTCATCAAAACAATACAATGTAAAAAATGGGTCGCTTTATTTTATAAACTGCATTATTAAAGTACAGGGATAAACACTGAAGCAATGGAGGTACATAAAAGTAAGAGGCTCTGGAAGTTTTTCAGTAATGAGATCATGTTGGCAGAAATAGTCTCTCTCTCTCTCTCTCTCTCTCTCTCTCTCTCTCTCTGTGAGTGCTTTTCTAATTTCAGGGATGTTGTCTAAATTCGTCACACCTATGTCACGTCAGTGTCGCTCCTCTGCACTAAATAAAGTGTCTAACTGATTCAATGTTTTCTGTTCTGTGTTAGCATTAGCATGCCAGGTGCTTTGGGGATTAGGATATTGAAAAGTGAATAAACAGGACGTGACTAAGACCGTCAGAGTGCTTACAGATAAACACATGGGCGGGTTATAAATAAGAAATGAAACATGCCATGTAAAAATTTTATTTTTTTTGTCCTGCAGTTTTTATTAAAAGCATTTTACTTCTGTTGTACAAAGTTCAGTAAATCACTAAATTATGAAACATTTGTCAAAAAGACTCAGCTCATGGGTGTATATGAAGTGCGACACTCTATTAAATATTTCATGGAAACTTTTTTAGTTTGCTTCCAAGGTAAAGGGAGAGAGTGCTGTTAATTAAATACATTTTAACCAATTAAAACATTATTTATAATATAAAACAATCACTCAGACTTTCACACAAGAAAGAAAGAAAGAAAGAAAGAAAGAAAGAAAGAAAGAACTTCAACTTTACTCAGTCACTCACTCATCATCTATAATCCTGTATACAGGGTCGCGGGGGGCCTAGAGCCTACTTGCACATGCAAAAAAAAAAAAAAAGTAAGAATAAATGGAAGGCAAATTAAGTAAAATCAAATAGCATTTGCCCACTACCTCATTTGAGAAAGTAATAAAGTAAATATAAATTCTAATTATAAAAGACAACTTTTTTTATATGGTAAATGTTTATTATTATTATTATTATTAGTAGTAGTAGTAGAAGTATTTTTACACTGTAATTAATACACAGTTAATAAAAATAAAAAAAAATTTATATAGCATGTGGTTATTATTATTATTATTATTATTATTATTATTAATAATAATAATAATAATAATAATAATAATAATAAATAAATAAATAAATCTAAACACAAAAGAGACCTTTTTTTTAACATGGTAAATGTTTATTCTTACTATATTTATTATTAGCTTTAGTATTTTTTTTTACAGACTCTATATGTAGCATGTAGCATTTTTGGAATTATCCTTGACTCCGGGCTAAATGCTAGTTTTTCCGTCATGTTCATTTGTTCTGTTTTTACAGCACAGTGGTACCTTCGCATACCAAAGCCTCGCCTCACACATTTTCGCCTTAAGAACTGAAATTTTGCCTCAGCATACAAAGGATTTTCAGCATACGAGTGAACGAATCGAGACAAACCGAACATTGGCTAAGTTGTGGTTACGTTAAAAAACTTGTCTGTGTCAGTGGAAAGCCTGATTTGCATTTCGTGCAAGATTTAGTGAAAACATTGCACCATGTGTCCCAAGACTGATACTGTATCATGGACGGTAGAAAGGAGAAAAGGGAGCTGCTACTGTATCAGTTTGGTTTTTAAAGTAGCCGGTGCCAAAAAGAATTATAAATTAAGACTAAGTGAGGTTTACTGTCTATTTATTTATGATTTTACTTCATTTACACGTGTTGATTGTTTGTATGGGCAAAAATATAATTATAGTGTTGGAAATTGGTAATATTTTTGGGTGGCTGGAACGGATTAGCTGCATTTACATTATTTCCTACAGTATGAGAAAATGCGTTTCAGTATGTGTGTGTGCCCTGCGATGGATTGGCACCCTGTCCAGGGTGTACCCCGCCTAGTGCCCGAAGTCTCCTGGGATAGGCTCCAGGTCCCCCGCGACCCTGAACACAGGATTAAGCGGTATAGAAAATGAATGAATGAATGAAAATGCGTTTCACAATATGACATTTTCCCCAAAGGACTCCAAAGGAATTGTATGCCGAGGTACCGCGGTATGTTTTTTTTTTTTACTTTTGTTTTTTGTAGGACATTTATATTGACATTTCTTACTACGTTTCATCTCCCAGTATCCTTCGCACCTCAACCGTCACAGTAACATGTTAACTCTGTTTACCTGCACTTTATTTAGTTTGATTAGGCTTTCTATTTTTACTCTGTGTCCCAGGTGAGTCAGTGGGTGTGTCTCAATTCCGTGGCCGCATTCCTTGAAGGCTGCACTTGAAGGCCGGACTTTTCACAGCATCTCGACTAAGGCTTCTCATTCTGAAGACTCCAAATCAAATACAGTTTTTTTCCCTGACAAAGAAAGATGCTGCTGTGTATACTTTACAGCACAACCTCCCCTAGCATCCTGATATTCAGTACAACAGTGTAACCTTGAGTATTAAATAAAAAAGGAAAATGGAGAAAATTTAAATAAACATCTATTAGGAGTTAAATGTTTTGCCAGTCTATGATACCGCTGCGTGAATAGCGCTGTGTAATCCCAATAACAACTACATTAATCAAATAATATGAAATAATTTTGGTTTAATTTAACAGTATGGGTTGGAAACACTATAGCACATTTTTTTGGCGCATACAATACAGGTTATTAATACAGGTATCTAATAAATTATGCAAAGTTATGCATTTATTCTCTGCCTTAAATGCCCTCTAGGTGTGAGATAATAAAGTCGATGAGTTTTGTGCACCACTTTACTCTGAGGATTAGTCTCTCTACATGTAGCTAACAAAATAATTGTCTTGTTATTGATGATACAAAAATATATTTAAAAGTGTTTTAAAAAATGGAGATAAAATAAAATGAAGATAAATAAAAATCTGAGAAATGCACAAGATTTTACATTTTTTTATTTTTCTAAAATATAAAAAAGGTGGATGGGTAAAGTGTGTGTGTGTGTGTGTGTGTCGGGGGATCCTATCATGTTGGTCAGTGGGTAATTATGGAAAATGTAGTAACAGAATTGACCTTTTTTAATAACACACTCCTGGTTTCTTTTTTTTTTATTCATCTTTTTTTCTTCCTTTTGTTCATTAGAATCTCATTTTGATTTTTCATTTTCTATGAGGTACCCTTCGCAGTACCCACGAGTACCCCTAGGACCAATGTTAACCATAAAGACACTGAGAGATGTTTAGCAGATCTGTCCATAGACGTGTCTGAATGCCTGATCTGTTCAGACGAACGTGATGTAAAAAAGAGCATTATATCAGATATCTCAGGCTTTTCACGCAGCCTGAACGTCGTAAGCAGAGTCTCGATGAACCCCGTGGCTCTGTCTCTTTTCTCTGATTTTAAGTGCACCACTTTTGTTCACGCTCCCTCTCTCTTTTCCTTTTGTTCGCGCTAAATAACTAAGCTGTTTTTCTTCTAAGTGCTTTCCTCTACTTTGCAAAGGTCTCCCTCATTAAAGAAAAGCGTGAGCTAGTCCTCCGCTAGTGTTTGTCCCTTTCTGATATTTTAATGGGTCTAAATGCCTCGATAATGGTGCAGTTTGAGGACCTTCTAAACGTGGGGGGATTTTATGAATTCAGATTTTTATTTAGTCTGAAACTGCTTAAAGGTGTTGGTCGTGTGTGTGTGTGTGTTTGGTGGTAGTGGTGGTGGTGGTGGGGGGGGGGGGGGGGTGTTTATTGCTGTTTTTAAATGCCAAACCAACACGGTTACAAAATATATTAGGATATGTTTTTTTTTTCACACAAAAGAATCAATTAAATGAATTAAATAAAGTAAATAAATAAATAAATAAAACCCAAATGTAAAAGTTTAGTCATATTAAAATACATTAATTAATTAATTGAATGAATTTTAAAACAAACCAACAAACAAAAAAATCTCATGAAATCAGAAATCTGCCCAAACAAACACAAATAAATAAAGACATGGACAAAATATCAAATAAAACTGAGTTTATTAAAAAAAAAAAATAAATATATATATATATATATATATATATATATATATATATATGCAAATGCATGCAATTAACACCGTAAGCAAATAACAACCAAATACATATTATATCGCCCAAACAAGCTTAAAAGCAAATTCATAAACCTTTTCTGAAGCACTTATTTTAATTTGTTTAATCATATAAAGAAGAAAATTATAAAACTCATTTATATAATCTCATTTTCAAAAAAAAATGTTTAAACAATATAATATTATAATGACACCTGATCACTCTATAAAAGGACAAGGAGCAGTAATACTCAATCACAACATCACTATAAAATCATGTTAATGAACTCTAATTCATGAATGAAGTACGGGTAAAAGGTTTGTAGAAATAGTTAAAATGTTAAAGCTAATCTGCTGATCTTAATGTAATCAGTGATATCATTATTATTATTAGCGGCACGGTGGTGTAGTGGTTAGCACTGTCGCCTTGCACCTCCAGGGTCCAGGGTTCGATTCCCCGGCCAGGCTTGATTCCCGTCTCTGTGTGCATGGAGTTTGCATGTTCTCCCCGTGCTTGGTGGGTTTCCTCCGGGTACTCCGGTTTCCTCCCACAGTCCAAAGATATGCAGGTTAGGCTAATTGGCGTTACCAGATTGCCCGTAGTGTGTGAATATGTGTATGTGTGTGTGCCCTGCGATGGATTGGCACCCTGTCCAGGGTGTACCCTGCCTCGTGCCCGAAGCTTCCTGGGATAGGCTCCAGGCCCCCCGCGACCCTGAATACAGGATTAAGTGTTATAGAAGATGAATGAATGATTTATTATTATTTTTATTATTATTTCAGGTTGAAGCCCCATGTACATGTCATGTCTTTCTGTTCTGCAGAACTCTCTGTCTAACTTATTAATACAAAGAAATCACATTCTGTAAGGTTAAGTACGACTAAGTTGTACTTATTTTCTCCACACAGTCGAAGGACGGCTACAAGGCACACTCCCCCCCCCTCCCCCCTCCCCCCGTTTGGGAAATCCGACCATGCCGACATCTTCCACATGCCAAAATACAAACAAAGGCTTAAACAGGAAGTTCCGGTTCAGAGAGAGGTCGCACACTGGATGGACCAATCGGTGGCCGTGCTACAGGACACACTCGATGGCGCAGACTGGTATATGTTCCAAAACAGCTCCGATGATATCAACGTGTTTAGAGAAGCGGTTGTGGGATTTGTCTGGAAACTAGCGGATGATACCATGGAAAAAACGAACATCAGAACATTTCCCAATCAGAAGCCATTAGTGGATAAAACCATCCGCGAGACTACGGGACAAAAACTAGAGTCACAGCTCTAGCTCTAGGGTGACTCTAGGAGCCTGTGGCAGGGACTAAGAACAATAACGGACTATGAAGCACCAACATGACGAACGCGGACGTGACTCTGGCAGACGACCTGAACATATTCTATACTCGGTTTTAGGCTGCAGCTAAAGACGCTAGCGATGCTAATGATAGCGACTCCAATGGCTGCAACCGGGAAGACAATGCCAGCACTGGAAACGTGTTCATCATCTCCGAGCATGACGTGAGAAGAGCTTTCAGGAATGTGAACATCACAAACGCAGCAGGACCAGACAGCATCTCAGGTCGAGTTCTCAGAGCCTGCGCAGACCAGGTAGCACCACCGGTGATCCTCACATGCTTTAAGGAGTCCATCATTGTTCCTGTCCTGAAGAAACCTCATCCTGCTTCCCTCAATGACTATCGCCCACAGTTTGCATACCACCCGAACTGCTCTAGAGATGATGCCATCTCTCATCTTCTCCATACATCACTCACTCACCTGGGCACTAGAAGGGGAATTTATGTTAAAATGCTCTTTGTCGACTACAGCTCAGTATTTAACATAGACTCAGCTCATCTACTGTATGTGTCAGTGGATCTCCAATTTCCTAACTGGCAGACCACAGGTAGTAAGGATGGGCAGGGATGTATCAGCCTCCATCACTCTCAGCACTAGAGCCCCCCCAAGGTTGTGTTTTGAGCCCCCTGCTGTACTCTTTGTACACATATGTGGCCACTACCAACTCCTCCATCAAGATTGCTGATGACACCGTCGTGGTGGGCCTGATCACAAACAATGATGAGACGGCCTACCTAGAGGAAATAGGAAATCTGGACAAATGGTGCTAGAGGAACAATCTCATCCTGAACGTCAGCAAGACAAAGGAACTGATAGTGGACTTTAGTACAAAGCAGGAGATGAACTACCAGACCCCCATCATCAACAGGAGCCCAGTGGAGAGAGTGAACAGCTTCAGATACCTCGGTGTTCACATCACGCAGAACCTGTTTTCTCTGTTGCGGTCTGGAAAGCACTTCCGCTCCCTGAAGGTCAACACAGAGAGACTGAGGACGAGCTTCTTCCCACAGGCAATAATGTCTCTCAACCACACCACCACACAGGACTAATACCATTTTTTAAACATGCACAATTATGACTAGAGATGTTCCGATACCATTTTTCCCCTCCCGATACCGATTCCGATACTTGGGCTCAGGGTATTCGCCGATACAGAGTACCGATCCGATACCTGGGTGTGTATCTGTACAGTGTATATACAGTATACAAAGGTATAAATAGGTTATGTTTAGGAAAATGGTATCAGATTTTTTTGTGGTATCGGCAGCATTTCCGATACCAGTATCGGAATCGGAACAACCCTAATTACGACATTGTCTCTTTGCACTCATCCAGTACACTCATGGATTTAAACAGTTTTGCAGGATGCTGTGACAAAGGTTTCGGGTCCTCCGATGTAAAGATATCATTGAAAGATTGAGGTCTTGCAATTAGTAATAAATGCATGCGAAAAGCCAGACAAGCACAATTCCTTTACTGTTACTTTACTGTGTGTGTGTGTGTGTGTGTGTGTGTGTGTGTGTGTGTGTGTGTGTGTGTGTGTGTGTGTTAGTGAACGAGCAGCTGAACTGATAAAGTTTAGCCTAAATGCATGGATGCACACATAACCAAACACACACACACCCAAACAGTAAAGTAGAAATCTATGTAAACTGTGATGCAGGGGCTGAAAGCAAGTGCACAGGGTGATGGTCAGAAAAAAACAAAATATGCAACTAGTGATGCTCAGAGAGAGAGAGAGAGAGAGATTGTGTGCATAAAATGCACAAACAGATTGAAAGAGATGGATGGAGACAATGAGACACAGACAGAGAGAGAACTATAGACACAGAAAGATACACAGAAATCCAGAGAGAGAGAGAGCGCACGAGAGATGGAGACAGATAAAAACGTAGATCTAGAGAGAGGTGGATACGGACAGAAACAAAATGAGAAACAGACACAGAGAGAGAGGCAGGAACAACTGAGAGATAGCAAGATACTGTAGATAGACACAGATAGAAAGAGAGGGAGCATGAGAAGACCGGCAAATTAAGTGAGAGAGATGGATACAGAAACAGACAGAGAGAGGGGGGGGCAGAGGGGGACAAATGGAGAGACCAAAATAAGAGAGAACAAAGACAGAAAGAACAAGACAGAAAAAGAGATGGCGAGACTGACAGAGTGGGAGATCAAGGGAGACCGACAGAGAGCTAGAAATGAAAAGAAAAACAGAAAAAGAGACAGCAAAAGCAGAAAAGACATACGGAGAGAGAGAGAAGGAAACCTACAGAGCAGGAACTTATCAAATTAAGAAACTGAAACCAAAGAAATGCCCAGGACATGACTGGATCCTAAACGAAATGATCAAACACACCATCTCTAAATTCTAATCAGCCATTTTAAAAGCATTTGTAAATTTGGTTCTGGGCGTAGGTTTCTTCCCTGAAAACTGAAATCAAGGTCTAATAACACCGATCCATGAAAGTGGAGATACATTTAACCCCAATAATCACCAAGGCTTTTGTGTGAACAGTAACAGATCATGTGCAAAAGTCATGTGAGTAAAACTCAGATCAAATTTCTACCAAACTCCCACACAGCTGCTCACATTTACACCCTACACACCCTCACCAAAAATAAAAGGTCATTCAAAATAACTCTAAAATATTTGCCTGTTTTATTGATTTCAAAAAGCCTTTTAACTCCATTTGACACAAGGGCTGTTCTATAGTGTTGGAGAGCAGTGTAGGGGGTAAATCATATGACCTCATTAAGTCCATGTACACAGCAAATAAGTGCGGAATAAGAATTGAAGAATTGGCAACAAACAAACCCATTTGCTCTCTTAGGAGCATGGAGTGAGACAGGGCTGCTGTTTAAGCCTAATATTATTCAATATACAGTATATAGTAACGAATTGGCCTCCGTCTCCACACGACTCAGAGATTAAACTTCTGCTGTACGCAGACGACCTGGTCCTGCTGTCCCAATGTGCTAAGGGACTACAGTACAACTTAGATCTTCTGCAGCAGTACTGTCAGACCTGGACCATGAGATTGAACATTCTATGAACTATACGTACCTAGGACTAACAGTGAGCTCCACAGGAAACTTCAACCTCGCAGTGAGTGAACTGAGAGAAAAAGCATGCAGAGACTTCTATGCCATTAAAAGCATAGAAATCTCTGCAATTGTGGAAATTCCAATTACAATTTGGATCAATATACAGTATTTGAATCAGTAATTGAACCCATCGCCGTGTATGGCAGTGAAGTGTGGGTCTCGCTCACACACCAGCAAATCGACAAATGGGACAAACACCAAATCGAGACCCTGCAAGTAACAATGCATGCAGGGCAGATTAAGGCCGATATTCGTTACTGATAAAAATACATAAAAGGGCAACTAAATTCTGGAAACATAAACTCAGGACCAGACCAAATTCACAAAAATAACAAAGACAATAGGAATAAACCAAATTCCACAAACACTAAAAGGAAGCTATTTTAACTATGCCATGTTATCAGGCCCTAAACATACAGTACACTATAGCATGGCAGACTGTCTGAGCACCGTGACTGACCCAAAACTAAGAACCACCCTGACAAGGTACAGACTTAGCGAGCAGCGTCTAGCCGTAGAGACGGGGTGACACACACAGACCCGGCTGCCCCGAGAGACAGAACTGCACTTCCTCTCTGAATGCCTGAAATACCATCACATTCACACTGAATTCTCCAACAAATTCAAAGAAATCATCCCCAACTTCAACTGCCACACTGCCACACCTACCGCACAGGGAGAGAGCACACTAGCAGCACAATACACACACACACACACACACACACACCGACCACCAAGTGAGGGGCAGTGAGTGACCTCATCGCATCATACAGTATCACACACACACAAACAAATATGCACTGATCAATGTCATTATTATTATTACTTATTATTACTCACTCACTGTCTATACCGCTTTATCCAGTATTCAGGGTCGCGGGGGGGCTGGAGCCTATCCCAGGAGACTTAGGGCATGAGGAGGGGTACACCCTGGACAAAACCCACCAAGCACAGGGATAACTTAAAAACTGTTTTTATAATGTTCAAGAGTGTCACGTTATATTTGACTAAATGTCTGTACTCTTTTATTTTAATAACATTTATTCATTACTCTTTCTATACTGTTCTTACTATCAACTCGGGGGCAAAGGGGACAAATGAAGAGACACAGAGAGATCAGAGAAAGAGACAGAAAAAGCAAGAAATACACAGAGAGAGAGAAATAGAAACAGGAAAGGACACAGACAAAAAGAACAAGGAACAGTATAAGAGAAAGAAATGAAAAGAGAAACAGAAATAGAGACAGAAAAGAAAGACAGAGAGAGAGAGAGATAAAGAGAGAGATAGCACTTGTTCTTTTCACATTGTGTTTCGGGGACTGCATGTTCTAGCTGTAGTAGACATGAGGGTTTTAAAACCGATGAAAAGCAGTGTAACGGCGATAAACAGCTTTAGAGAAATAGAGCACGATGGATACGAGGCGGCGCGAGTGCGATGTGAGAGTGTCCTGCTCCTTGCTTTCGTTTTCTTTACAAAAGAAGATCAATGCGACATGAAGACCCTACAGCGGCGGTTATTACCGGCTTTATATTAACACACTCATTCTAACATGTTACGGTTGCCATAGTAACAGCTCGTTCACGGGGAAGAGCGTAATGACGGCGTTGCATAAACAGATTACAAACATTTCTGATCGGTGATGTTTAGATTTATTCCTTGCACGACTTTGATAGAAGAACTCTTAAACAAGCACTTTCTCTGACTCTAACAGGGCCTGAGAGAGACTTTTAATTAGAGCACATTTATCTGCTACAAGAACCCTTGAGAACTTTATTTATTTATTCGTTTATTTATTTATTTTTCATATTTTAGACTTGACTATTTTGAATCGAATGCTCCAGACGTCTTACATTTCAGGGCGCTGTGACGTCAGAAGCTCAGTGAAGAACCATGTGTGTGAGGATTTACAGCATACTGTACACAACCTGTGCAGGACAAATGGAAAACAAAATACAATATTTATAAATGTTAAAGCAGCCGAAGGTCACAGGGATGATAATCCGAAGCGAAACGTGGCCGTCAAACGTAATCCGGAGAACGATCCAAAACAAACATGCGGCATCGGTCGAAACAAGAAAAGGCGGTGAATACAAATGACTAAATGTGACCTTCAACTAGGAAAAAAGAAAATCTAGGAAAGCAAATCTAGGAAAGATTGTGATATCACTGCAACATGGCTGCTCACAACATCAACAGTAAACAAAGCAGCACTTTTGTACCCTTCTCAGGGGACGAGTCGGGGTGCATCCTGGACAGGGTGTTAATCCATCTTATGGCCACTTCTTTACTTTTAATATCACCTTGGACCTCTAGGGTTGAGTGTTCGAAAAACTAAGTCTCTGGTCTCTGTGTGTGGAGTTTGCATGAATTCCCTGTGGTGCTTGATGGGTTTTGTAGATGCGGTCATATTATTTCACCAGTTTTGACGCGTAGCTCTGGTTTAAAGTTCACTCACACGACAGAAGTCCGATCTCTTTGTCTCTTGTAGTTTATTTTGTCAGCATCAAAGAATCAACACTTCATACAGTCGTCTTGAGTAAATCCACTGTGATTACAACATCAGTTGCTGCATCTTGCAAATCTCTGACTTTTACAACAACCTATTTGCTGTATCTTGTAAATTACAGTCTTAGCTTACGTATATAACAACACTCTTGTTGTATATCTCTACTTACGGGAGCTTACGGTTACAACAACCTAGTTGCTGTATCTTACATTCTTAGCTTACCGGGAGCTCACGTTAGCTGACGAGCTTACGTTAGCTGACGATCAAAAGCTTGTGTTTCCGTAGCCTTCCGCATCTAAACTGAACTCTCTATCATATGACAGTCATACAAATGCATGTAATAGTGGAATGACATCACAGACCAACCTACGATTGTCAAGATGGATGCATGACTAAGAAATTTAAAGCTTATGTAACAAACTTAATGCTTAATGCTTTACTAATGAATAGAACAAGGTAGAATAAATGAAATAACAAGTAAAACTAGAGAGGTACATTTCCTGAAGAAAATGTGAGTGGTGCTTGACGTGGCAAGTTAACACGAGGCTAGCTAATCAGCTTAACTCCATGATAGGGACATGGTAATCATGTTAAGTGCGCAAAGCAAAGTTTAATCAATGTCAAGTCTATGAGCGGTTAATTGCGGGGCAATTAACCACCCAGCCCCTAAGAGAGGTCACTGCACACCCCTCCCGGATAAGACGCACGGGATGACACGTCAGTCAAGGGTCACCGACAAACGGTGAGGGACCAGCGGTTAATTGCCCCCTGCTGGGGCAATTAACAGCCCAGCCCCTCAGAGAGGTCACTGCACACCCCTGCCGGATAAGACGCACGATATGACACCTCATTCATGGGCCTACGACATACGGTGTTGTTCTAGCAGTTAATTGCCCCCTGCAGGGGCAATTAACCGCCCGCCCTCAGTAGTATCATATAACTCCATGCCCGACTGAGGCGAACGGTTTGACACCTCATTCAAGGGTCTACGACAAACGGTGCTGGACTAGCAATTAATTGCCCCCTGCGGGGGCAATTAACAGCCCAGCCCCTCAGAGAGGTCACTGCACACCCCTGCCGGATAAGACGCACGATATGACACCTCATTCATGGGCCTACGACATACGGTGTTGTTCTAGCAGTTAATTGCCCCCTGCAGGGGCAATTAACCGCCCGCCCTCAGTAGTATCATATAACTCCATGCCCGACTGAGGCGAACGGTTTGACACCTCATTCAAGGGACTACGACAAACGGTGCTGGACTAGCAATTAATTGCCCCCTGCGGGGGCAATTAACAGCCCAGCCCCTCAGAGAGGTCACTGCACACCCCTGCCGGATAAGACGCACGATATGACACCTCATTCATGGGCCTACGACATACGGTGTTGTTCTAGCAGTTAATTGCCCCCTGCGGGGGCAATTAACCGCCCGCCCTCAGTGGTATCATATAACCCCATGCCCGAATGAGGCGAACGGTTTGTCACCTCATTCAAGGGTCTACGACAAACTCAGGCAAAGCTGATCTCAATGTTAAGTCTATGAGTGGTTAATTGCCCCCTGCGGGGGCAATTAACCACCCCAGCCCTGAGAAAAGACATGGCACCCCAGTCCCGAACAAGCTGCACGGTTTGACACCTCATTTATGGGCCTACAAAAAATACAATCAAAGCTGGTCTCATTGCTAAGTCTATGAGCGGTCAATTGCCCCCTGCGGGGGCAATTAACCGCCCAGCCCTGAACAAAGTCATAGTACCCTACCCCCGGATAAGGCGCACGATATGACACCTCATTCATGGGTGTATGACAAACGGTGCGGGAATAGCGGTTAAAATGTTAAGTCTATGAGAGTTTAATTGCCCCCTGCGGGGGCAATTAACCGCCCAGCCCTGAGCGATGTCATTGCCCCCCACCCCCGGACAAGCCATACGATTTGACACCTCATTCACGGGTCCATGCCAAACGGTGCGGGACTAGCCATTAAAATGTTAAGTCTATGGGCGATTAATTGCCCCCTGCGGGGGCAATTAACCGCCCAGCCCCTCAGGAATGGCATAGCACCCCATCCCCGAACCAGCCGAACGGTTTGACACCTCATTCATGTGTCTGCAACAAACTAATTATTCGATAAAATCCCCATTATAAGTCAATGGGGCAATTTTAGGGACCTCTATTGCCCCGGGGGTAGAACTTATACCCTTGTGCGGGGTATCCTCTGACACAGGTGGCAAACCTCCTCAAATGGGGCGAATTTCACGTTTCTACAAAATTCCCTCTCTGCGCCACAAGCCGTCAAAATTTGGGCTCCATGTTATCCTATGGGACTTTTTTGGGTGCTTAATTGCCCCCTGCGGGGGCAATTAAGCACCCACCCCTTAGAAAAGTCATAGCACCCCATTCCCGAATAGGCCGCACGATATGAGACCCCATTCATGGTTCTACGACAAACGGTGCGGGACTAGTTACGCGCCAAACTTTCATACGGAAGAAGAATAATAATAAGAAAAAAAAAATAATAATAAGTTTGCAAGATAGTAGTAGTGATGCTTTTCAAGCACCACTAATAAAATAAAATAAAATAAACACCACAACAAATTCATAACAAGTACGATATGGCTCTTACATTCCAGCCCCTAATTGACAGGCATGGAGACTGACAATTACAATTTGTGTTTTTTTTTTTTTTTTTTTGATAAAGCCATTAAATCAAACATTCTTAACCTTCTAAACGTTTTAAATCTTGTAAATGTATAATATTTATCTCAGGTGTTTATATTTGCATGTCAAATTTCATAACATATTACCACACATTTAACAGTCCATTTCATATATGAGGCACAGCTTGTCGATGGGTCTTTCCAGAGTGTTGGTCTTGGTTTTAACTAACTCACATCTCACCAGTCCCCCTTTGTCGGGGAACACTTTCGTGATTCGTCCCATGACCCATGAATTTCTTGAAAGACTCATCAATTATTAAAACTATGTCTCCAATCGAAAGGTTTTTTCTCTCTTGAAACCATTTTTGACGTTCCTGGAGCAAGGGCAAGTATTCACGCACCCATCGCTTCCAGAGCAGGTCTGATAGGTACTGAACCTGCTTCCACCTTCGACGTGCATAGATGTCTTCCCTTTTGAAAAGTCCAGGGGGCAGGTTTGGCTGTTTTTTCATCAGCAGCAGGTGGTTTGGTGTCAGAGGTTCCAGATCTGTGGGATCCTCCGAGACAGTAGTGAGGGGTCGGTTATTCATTATCGCTTCTACTTCACACATGAATGTATGCAGGCTCTCATCAGTTAATGTTTGTTCTTTCAGTACTGATCTCAAAATCTTTCTAACTGACCTGATCTGTCTTTCCCATATTCCGCCAAAGTGAGATCCAGAGGGCGGGTTAAATGTCCACTGTATGTTACTTTGAGTAAGGAAGCTTTCAATTCGTGACTGATTCCATTGCTGAATAGCCTCGTCCAGTTCAGTCTCAGTGCCTATGAAGTTTGTTCCATTGTCACTTCGCATCACTGACACCTGACCTTATAAAGTGTCGCATGGCATTCACACAAGAGTCTGTGTCAAGCGAATGAGCAATTTCAATGTGCACGGCTCTTGTCAGACAAGTGAAAAGTAAGCCATATTTTTTAACGTTACTTCTGCCACGTTTGACCTCGAAGGGTCCGAAGTAGTCTACTCCCACATTGGTGAAGGGTGGGTGGTCTGGTATTATTCTGTCGAGTGGCAATTCTGACATTTTTTGCTCACATGCTTTAGCTCTAGACTTCCTGCATATCACACACCTGGAGAGAAACTGTCTTACGAGTGAGTTAGCAGTCGGAATCCAGTATTTCTGCCGCAATTCTGAAAGCATGTAATTTCTGCCACTGTGTCCTATCTTGTCATGAACGTCTCTTAATATTAACGTTGTGATATGTGAGTCTTTAGGTACAATGACTGGGTGTTTAACGTGGTCTGGCATTGCAGACCTGCCGAGACGTCCTCCGACTCTCAGCAATCCATTCTGTAGTACTGGGTCCAGTTTGGACAAGCAACTCTTTCTTTTTACAGATGCCTTGAGTTTTTGCTGTGTGGAAATTTCCTGTTTGAATTCTGCTGCTGGTTTACCCGTTTGCAACGTGAGAATTTCTTCCTTAAAATTTTGTCTTTGAATAAATTTAATGATTTCATTTTCTGCTCTTGTTAGTTCTTGAGCTGTTAGCGACTTGTGATTTTCTGTCTTTGGGTTATCTACTTGTGTTTTGACCCTTTCTGTTTTTTGTTTGAGCATGTCTCTGATGCGAAGGATCCAGGCAACGGATCTTTTTAACTTGTGCCAATCAGAGTGATGATTAATCAGTTTACTCACTGCGTTTGCGCATTTTGTAACGCTCACAATATTCACTAAAGCTGAGAGTTTAATTTCATCATCATTTTGTGTTATTGATGTGTCATGAATATTTTCAGGCCATTTGCACGCTGCTTCTTTGAGAAAGGAGGGACCATGGATCCAGTTAACATTTTTCATGAACTTTTCACAGGATACCCCCCTGGAGGCAGAGTCAGCTGGGTTTTTTGAGGTATTAACGTACCTCCATTGCTGTGACTTGGTTGACTCTCTTATAATGGCGATTCTGTTGGCCATGAAGCTTTTAAAACGAAGTGTTTCGTTATCAATGTATCTCAAAACAGTTGTACTGTCAGTCTAAAACATAGAGTCCAGCAATTTAAATTCTAGCTGTTCTTTCAACATTTTGTCATTTTTTACAGAGACCACTGCCGCCGTCAGTTCCATTCGTGGATTGGTAGTTTGTTTCAGGGGTGCTACACGGGAATTCCCCATCATGAATGCACAATGTGTAAGTCCATCAGCGTTTACTAACCTGAGGTATGAGACAGCTCCGTATCCCATTTCACTTGCATCCGAGAAGTGGTGGAGTTGTGCTGTAGCTGTAACTCCAAAGTCGGCTGGTTTTATGCACCTTGCTATGCTGAACTCGGACAGTCGGTGCAGCTCTTGCAGCCAGGTTTTCCATGCCGTTGCAAACTGCTCGGGAATGTCATCATCCCAGGCTAGTTTTTCTTTACATAACTGTTGCATTAGAGTTTTGGCTGGCAGTATGACAGGCGCGAGAAACCCTAAGGGGTCATAAATTGAACTGGTGATTGACAGGATTCCTCCTCTTGTCACAGGTCGTTCCTTTAAACTATTTTTGAACTTGAACATGTCTGAGTTAATGCACCACAGCACCCCCAGAGCTCTCTCTATGGGCAGTGCATCTTTACTCAAGTCTAAGTCTCTCATGTCTTTGATCCTTTCGCTCTCGGGAATGACAGTCAGTAGGGCACGGCTGTTGCTTGCCCATTTTGTGAGGTTAAACCCTCCGCTTGCACAGAGACTTGTGAGATCATTGTATAGGGCGACTGCTTGGTCATGACTCGAAACGGATTTCAGGCAGTTGTCTACATAAAAGTTTTTAAGCACTGTATTAACTGCCACAGCAGATGCATTGCTGCGGTTTTCTTCTGCTGTCTTTCTGAGGGCGAAGTTAGCAACACTAGGCGACGATTTTGCACTGAACAGATGAACTACCATTTTATATTCAACTAAGTTTTGGTTCACATCTCCATTCGGCCACCATAGGAAGCGCAGTAGATCTGTGTCCTTCTCTGGGACTCTCACTTGATAGTACTTGGCTTCTACGATTGTGTCCTTTTTCTTGGACTTTATCTTAACGGGTACAATGGGGAGGATGCAATAACCTCCAGCCTCAGTGAGCGCATTTGATTCGTGACTCACAGCAGGTGGTGTATTTGTTGTGTCACTTTCAGTTTCGTTTCTGCGGGCGCTCGTAACTGACTGCGCCGTGGCTGGCATGGCTATGTGTAGCATGCGTGGATGTGACTTTGAACACAATGAACATATAATTTTTCTGGTACAGTCTTTCCACAAATGACCCTTTCTTAAACATCCGAAACACTATCCGTTTCCTTTTAAGAATTCTACTTTGTCTTTGTATGTCTTATCATTAAATTGGAAGCAATCGTCTAAGATATGCTTCCCTTTGCAATGTGCGCACGGTTTAGTGAAGGCGCTGACAGGTAATGTACATTCTTCATTGTAATCAAGTCTTTGTGAATTTTACCAACCTGTCTGTCCTCGGTTGCGACGCTGACCCTGGGTTTTCCTTGGCCCTTTTGTTTGGGTCCTTGAAGGGATGTTTGACTGGGTTTTCTGTCGCTGGTTGCGGCGTCCAGGTCCGTAGAGTGCGCGCTGCTTAAGTGCGCGTTGCTCGATTCAGTGACTGCGCTCTCGTTCGCAGACTGCGCTCGGCTGTTGCATGTTGAGTTGGAAAGGTGAGAGTGCGCGCTGCTCGGACGCACGCTACTCGGTTCAGTGAGTGCGCTCTTGTTCGCAGGCTGTGCTCGGCTGTTGCATGTTGAGTTGGAAAGGTGAGGGTGCGCGCTGCTCGGGCACGCGCTGCTCGAACGCGCGCTGCTCAATTCGATGAGTGCGCTCTTGCTCTCTCTTACCGGCTTTCGCCGGCTGTCATATTCAGGTTTGTGGCCCGTCCAAGGCGGGCTGCTCGAGCGCGTGCAAATCGGGTCGATGACTCCGCTCTTTGATGCAGTTTTTCACGACCCTGATAAGCCTGTAACTCAGCGTTGACAATTGCGAGCGCAGTTTCTTTATCAGCCTTTAGTTCTGCCTCTTTTTGTTCTATCGCCATCTGCTAAGGCTGCTACTTTAATCAACAAGGCTGCTCTGTTGGCTTCCGCTTTCTTTAGTCGGGCTGAGGATGATGTAGAAGTTACAGACCTTTTGGATGCTGCCGTTATCTGTGACACCCTGTCGTCCGGCGAGACGTCGTCTTCGCGTTTTCGCGACGTCATAGAGTGGCCCTTGGTGTCCGTTATCCAGCGATCCACCTTAGCCATGAATTCTGTACGGCCTTGGGCCTCAGGTACGCCGCAAGCAACCTGATCGCGTTTGTGTTCGTGTGCATAGTTCATAGGTGTCTTTAATGTAGTAGACATTGCATTCTGTCGAATTCGCTTGCCTTTTCTTGCATCCAGCGCCTCATTGAGGTTCTTTCTGTTCGTCTCGTAGAGCGCCGTTAGGCTCCCCAGCCAGGTGCTGGGAGCGTTGTCCTCGTTGTTCGGCATGGTGAAGTTCAAGGCGCGCTGTTCTCTTTTACTTTCCCTTTCAGCGTTCACTTGTTTTCGTTCAAACAGCGGAAAGCTTTTGACTTTATGTAGATGCTGTCATATTATTTCACCAGTTTTGATGCGTAGCTCTGGTTTAAAGTTTCACTCACACGACAGAAGTCCAATCTCTTTGTCTCTTGTAGTTTATTTTGTCAGCATCAAAGAAGCATCACTTCATACAGTCGTCTTGAGTAAATCCACTGTGATTACAGACATCAGTTGCTGCATCTTGCAAATCTCTGACTTTTACAACAACCTATTTGCTGTATCTTGTAAATTACAGTCTTACCTTACG
Source organism: Channallabes apus (assembly GCA_030522415.1). Classification (NCBI taxonomy): domain Eukaryota; kingdom Metazoa; phylum Chordata; class Actinopteri; order Siluriformes; family Clariidae; genus Channallabes; species Channallabes apus. The sequence continues at coordinate 3,434,843 of CM060117.1, read as the reverse complement.
TACAGTGGTGTGCAAAACTATTTGCCCCCCTCCTGATTTCTTATTCTTTTGCATGTTTGTCACACAAAATGTTTCTGATCATCAAACACATTTAACTATTAGTCAAAGATGACACAAGTAAACACAAAATGCAGTTTTTAAATGAGGGGTTTTATTATTTAGGGAGAAAAAAATCCAAACCTACATGGCCCTGTGTGAAAAAGTAATTGCCCCCTGAACCTAATAACTGGTTGGGCCACCCTTAGCAGCAATAACTGCAATCAAGCGTTTGCGATAACTTGCAACGAGTCTTTTACAGCGCTCTGGAGGAATTTTGGCCCATTCATCTTTGCAGAATTGTTGTAATTCAGCTTTATTTGTGGGTTTTCTAGCATGAACCGCCTTTTTAAGGTCATGCCACAACATCTCAATAGGATTCAGGTCAGGACTTTGACTAGGCCACTCCAAAGTCTTCATTTTGTTTTTCTTCAGCCATTCAGAGGTGGATTTGCTGGTGTGTTTTGGGTCATTGTCCTGCTGCAGCACCCAAGATCGCTTCAGTTTGAGTTGACGAAAAGATGGCCGGACATTCTCCTTCAGGATTTTTTGGTAGACAGTAGAATTCATGGTTCCATCTATCACAGCAAGCCTTCCAGGTCCTGAAGCAGCAAAACAACCCCAGACCATCACACTACCACCACCATATTTTACTGTTGGTATGATGTTCTTTTTCTGAAATGCTGTGTTACTTTTATGCCAGATGTAACGGGACGCGCACCTTCCAAAAAGTTCAACTTTTGTCTCGTCGGTCCACAAGGTATTTTCCCAAAAGTCTTGGCAATCATTGAGATGTTTTTTTAGCAAAATTGAGACGAGCCTTAATGTTCTTTTTGCTTAAAAGTGGTTTGCGCCTTGGAAATCTGCCATGCAGGCCATTTTTGCCCAGTCTCTTTCTTATGGTGGAGTCGTGAACACTGACCTTAATTGAGGCAAGTGAGGCCTGCAGTTCTTTAGATGTTGTCCTGGGGTCTTTTGTGGCCTCTCAGATGAGTTGTCTCTGCGCTCTTGGGGTAATTTTGGTTGGCCGGCCACTCCTGGGAAGGTTCACCACTGTTCCATGTTTTTGCCATTTGTGGATAATGGCTCTCACTGTGGTTCGCTGGAGTCCCAAAGCTTTAGAAATGGCTTTATAACCTTTACCAGACTAATAGATCTCAATTACTTTTGTTCTCATTTGTTTCTGAATTTCTTTGGATCTTGGCATGATGTCTAGCTTTTGAGGTGCTTTTGGTCTACTTCTCTGTGTCAGGTAGCTCCTATTCAAGTGATTTCTTGATTGAAACAGGTGTGGCAGTAATCAGGCCTGGGGGTGACTACAGAAATTGAACTCAGGTGTGATAAACCACAGTTAAGTTATTTTTTAACAAGGGGGGCAATAACTTTTTCACACAGGGCCATGTAGATTTGGAGTTTTTTTTCTCCCTTAATAACGTAAACCTTCATTTAAAAACTGCATTTTGTGTTCAATTATGTTATCTTTGACTAATAGTTAACGGTTTTTGATGAGCAGAAACATTTAAGTGTGACAAAGATGCAAAAGAATAAGAAATCAGGAAGGGGGCAAATAGTTTTTCACACCACTGTATATAACAACACTCTTGTTTAGCTTGGGAGCTTACGGTTACAACAACCTAGTTGCTGTATCTTACATTCTTAGCTTAAAGCAAAAGCTTGTGTTTCCATAGCCTTCCGCATCTAATCTGAACTCTCTAACATATGACAGTCATACAAATGCATGTAATAGTGGAATGACATCACAGACCAACCTACGATTGTCAAGATGGATGCATGACTAAGACATTTAAAGCTTATGGCTTATGTAACAAACTTAATGCTTAATGCTTTACTAATGAATAGAACAAGGTAGAATAAATGAAATAACAACAAGTAAAATAAAATAAAATAAATACAACAACAAATTCAGAACAAATACGATATGGCTCTTACAGGTTTACTCCTGCTACACCACTTTCCTCCCGTTGTTCAGACATGTGCTGTGTAGGATAACTGGCATTTCCAATTTGCAGGTACAGTGGAACCTTGGATTACGAGCATAATTTGTTCCGGAATAATGGAAACTCAAATTATTCGTTCCACAACCCAAAAAAATAAATACATAAAAATAATTAACACAAAATATTAAGTAAAAATAAAACAAATCAACCTGAACTTTACCTTTGAAAATAATCGCAACAGAGCAGTGTTTCTGTGTAGAGCAGAGAGAAAGAGTATTTGTGTGTCTGTATGAGTCTGTGAAGGCAAAGGCAGGAGGGTGTGTGTGTGTGTGTGTGTGGCACCGGTGTCCAATGACCCACGGCACTCAGACACAAAGAGCAGGCTGATACAGAGAGTGGAAATGGATCTTCAACCTCTCTAATGAGACTTGCTTTATTCATCATGCACACACACACACACACACACACACACACACACACACACACACACAAAATAAAATATGTTTTACTCACACACACACGGTCACAGTGTTATAGTAAACAGTACACGCGTATACCAATGAGAGACAAGCACTAAAACCCAGCAGGGGAGATGATTTGGTTTTGATGGTTTCCAAAAAATCGTTGTCCTCTGCTGGCAGGGAGGAGAACTGGTTACAGATAAAGGTTGTAGTTGAGAGAGAGATACAAAAGACGGATCGCATGGTGGTGGTAGCACGGGTAGCAAGGGGCTATCTGCTTCAGGTTAATGCCTGTGCTCTCTGTTCTCTCCACATTCATTCATTTTATTTTTTATTTTCCGTCCGTGATCTCTGGTTTCCTACCACTCTCCAAAAATACCCGGTAATAATGCAAATTGCCCCAGGTGTGAATTAGTGTGAAAATATGTCTGGGCATAATGCCCTTTGATGCACTGGCATCTATCACCTGAGTTCGTCTGAGTTCTCTTATCTTGTGCCCAATGTTTCCAAAATACTCGAGACAAAATCCAAACTTTTCATGTTCAGCTCCTTTTAATGAAAAAAAAAAAAAAAAACATCACCACATCAAGGAGAATATATTTTTCTTTGTTAAAGAGCACTTTCTTTTATGTATCTATTGTTATTCTTAGATGATCTGATGTGTGTGCTGTACATATCCATGCGAATGGGCTGTTACCTTAGAAACATTAATGCATTAAAGGAGTGAGATACTGTAAAGTTAGTGTATTGTTCATATTACAGGCAGAACTACAGTCTTAGACATATTGCACTCTGATCGGAAAATAATCCACAGCTTCTGATTCGAAAACCTAGCCACGCTGATGTCCAATACAGGCATTAATAATGCAGCTCATAATTCGAGATTTTAATACATTATGTTTATTTGTTGTTTGAACAACTTTTATAACTTTAGTAACTTTTTTCCCACCTTTTACATATTTCAAGATGCTCTTGTCTAGGACACTTAGCCTTCATATTTTCTCTAATCTTTCTTTTTTAATCACAATTGACTTCTTATTGCAGTGTCTCCCTTTCAAAAGCAGCTCACCGCATTCCCATAAGTGGTACTCAAAATATTTGCCTGTGCAGGTAGTCCGCAACTTACAAACATTTGAGTTTGTAAGTTGAATTTCTGCATACACGAATGGACTGCGGTTCACACCTAACATTCGTAGATGTAAACAAATCGCTAAACAAATACATACAATATTTTCAGTGTGAAAGTGAATGTATAATATGTTTAAAGTCCGGTATATTGTATGTGTGTGCATGTCGCCTCACCGGTCGGCCTTACCGGTGAATTCAATGAATCAGTCCAGGAGCACGTTGATAAAAAAAAATGTCTGTCCTGTAAAACTGTGAGTTCACAGTCAAAGAATTAAAAAAAAACTTTGACAGAATGGTGTCCGGGATTCTGCAAACTTACTTTGCAGTCTAAGTAAAGTTAACATTCGCGCATGTGAATGTTTGTGTGTGTGTGCATTCGCATGTGTGTGTGTGTGTGTGTGTGTGTGCATGCACATGTGTGTGTTTGCACACCATGTGTGTGTGTGAAAGTTGTCCTACACAATAGCCCCGGCCCCCTCTCCTGTTTACCAAAGGTAAAGTGCATGTTAATTGGTTTTACTTTTACTTAAATTTTTTTATTAATCATTTTATATGAATATTTTGGGGTTTTGGAACGAATCATTGGAGTTTCCATCATTTCTTATGGTTCAAATTGCCCTGAAACAAAATGGCACCCGGGATTCCCCTAGTCAAGACATAAAGGGCAGAGACTACATTTCACTTTGAGATCCATTTCTTTAGGCATGGTTATAGTTTTTGTAAGACTCACTGTGTCCCCGACTTACGAACAAATATGAGTTATGAACATGCTCCTGGAACACAACTCGTTCATAAGTAGGGGACTACCTGTATTACAATTCGTCTATAATTGTCTTTCTCTCACTGTAACACACACTGGTCAGCCAGAATATTAAAACCACATTTGGGTTCCCCTTGGCTTTGGACTCTTGGGGCTTGGTGTCTGTATCCTTTGGTTGCTGTGGGTTGTGAGATGAGGCCTTCATGGATCAGATTTCTCCGTAACAGCCCGTGGTTGCTTGTTTATATTGATATCTTGGGAGTTTGAAGGCTGATGTTTGATGATTCACTACATCATTTTAGCTAAACCTAACACAACAACTTACTGTCATTCAGGTACTGTCACGGTCACAACATCCAGCTGGGGAACAATTAAATTAAAATGAGAACAAACATTGAATAACGACAGTGTTTTTGTAAGCGTGAAAGTCGTTTATGTCTTAGAACTGTTCTCATTTGGAGATACACTCTCTGGTTCTACTTTAAGCTTTTTAAATGTTTCCCAACAAGGACAGATTTTAATTAACTTTTAGTTACGTTAGTGCTCCAAAAAATGTCTTTCTGTACAGTATCTTCATTCATATTTGAGTGAGGAGAAAAATCAGGGAAGTTGTCATAATCCTGTCCAGGGGCAGCGGTGGCTCAACAGTTAAGGCTCTAGCTTACTGATCAGAAGGTCGGGAGTTCACAGCCAAGCTGCCACAGTTGGGCTCTTGAGCAAGGACTTTACCTCTCTGTGCTCCAGAGGTGTCGTATCATGGCTGAACCTACGCTCAGACTCTTAATGAGCTGGGATATGCAACGAAATGGACTTTATTCAGCTGCAAAGTGTAAGTATCAAGTAAGAATTTCCTCTTTTGCTTCTCTGATTATATTTGGTGCAAATCCATCTCTCCCCTTCTCCTTGAGAATGCAGGTTGTAATGGAAGTACTGTATCATGATGAGCTTTAACCTTGGACACACTGTTTGATTTAATTTAACTAATTATGTTGCTAATATTATACTAGCATTATATTATATTATTCAAGGGCGAATAATTATCTTTAAATAATTGCTGTAAAGTTCTACAGTATGTTAGGACAACCAGAGAACTCTTCTGGGATTCTTAGTTGAATGTTTTTTAATTAATTTTTGTTAATATATCATCCTCACAATACATAGTTAATAAAATGCTAAACATTTTTTCTTTTCTTTTTATACTTTATTTTTACTTGTTTTGTTTCATTTACAGTTTATTTTTATATTTTATATATGTAGATTTTTTTTACTTGTTTTTTTTTCCACTTGGTAATTTTTGTAACTAAAAATTCTAACATTATTTTTTAGTTTTATTATTATCTTTACATGTTTATTCTCTATATTTTAAAATGTACTTGTGGTTTTTTTCAATGTTACATATTATTCCTGCATAATAGTTTTAATTATTTATTCCTTTTATTTTTTTTTACTTTAAATGACTAATTGATTGAGACTTTAAGATTTACATTTTTTAATCAGTATTTTTTAAGTACAGTCCTAAACATTTTTACATGAAATTATATGTATGGAATTTTAGTGTTGGAAGGCACTTTTAATTGCTTTCATATCATCTCATCATACTGTATGTAAAGTAAGACCCTTTCTCCTTAAGAAAGCTCACTGTTCACTCTAGATAGAATAAATGCCAAAACGAGTCTGTGAGCTTCTCCGAATTTGCAGTAGAAATCATGAAATGTTTCCCTGAAAGACTGAACCGGAGATAGAGATTAAGAGTTATACTCCATGGTTGGATACTCCTCAATTACAGTGATAATATTCTGCCATGTTCAAGGTCATACAACGAGTAGCCCAGTCTAATCTCTTATTTATATCTATTCTCACTAGGATCAGACTTTTCCCATCCTATCTGTTCACAGGAGGACAAAATCAAAACGATTCCGCCAAAACATCTCACTCAGATGTTTTATGAATGTTCCCGCTAGAAGAAAGAAGGCTGAAGGACCAGTGACCTTGTCTTTTCTGCACTGAGCCTTGGTGATTTTTTATATTATTTCAAGATAAAAAAAAGAGCCAAACCCTTTCATCAGTCGGGTTTCGAAGGAACTCTGCTGAGACAGTTTGAAGGAAAAGACGAAAGGGAGAAAATCAGTTCACGCTGTCATGAAAACATATCTCGTCATTGGGTCGGGATGATGATATCCTTTCCGCTGGCGGAAAGAAAGACAGTTCATTTCGTCATTAAGGCTGTAACACATAAGTGGAGCTGAAGCACACACTGAGGAGCACAAAGCGAAGGAAAGTCTGTCACCATTTCGGCGTCTAGAACAACGCCAGACAGAGCTGTCATGAAAACTGCGAACTGGCAGCGAAGTTTAGATGATGGAGCTTTATCTATTTTCCTTTTTCTCTCACACTCTTTCCATGTGGGTCATGTGACATCACGTTGTATAATAATTGACTCATCAACGTTCTTGTGTCTGTTCATCTATAAAAAGCTTTATTTTCATTTCGGCTAAATCTCAACTGTTAATACTCTGCAATAAATACAGTACAGGAGTGCAGATTTTCTTTCATGGTGCCTCATAGTGAGCTATACTCTGGAACTTTTACATAGCGAGGTAGTTAGTTAAACAGCCTTTTTCCACCTTAGAAATATTACCAAGCTTAGGAACATTCTATCCAAATCTGATGCAGAAAAACTGGTTCATGCATTTATGACCTCCAGACTTGACTACTGTAATGCATTACTACAGAAGGTGGTTGTCCTGCATCCTCAATAAACAAGCTACAGTTAGTCCAAAATGCTGTCGCCCGGGTTCTCACTAGATCAAGAAAATATGATCATATAACCCCAATACCATCATCCCTGCATTGGCTACCTGTTCAGTTTAGAATTGATTACAAACTAGCATTACTTACATACAAGGCTCTAAATGGTTTAGCTCCCACATACCTAACCAGTCTTCTGACACATTACAATCCACCATGCGCCTTAAAATCACAAAACTACAGCCTTCTGGTAGTTCCCAGAATATCAAAATCTACAAAAGGAGTGGAGCGTTCTCATATTTAGCTCCTAAACTTTGGACTAGACTTCCAGACAGTGTTCGGGGCTCAGACACAGTCTACCAGTTTAAAAGTATACTCAAGGCACATCCCTTTAATCTGGCATACGCATAATTCATTCCAGAATCTCATACTCCAGTATATCTAAATGTACCTTCCTGTCTAGTGCTGCTAATATCCTGAACGACATCTACGCTAATTCTTTTCCATCTGTTCTTTCTTTTTCTACCATCCTGAGGCATCTGGAGATTGTGCCAGTAGGCAGAGGCCAAACCTGCTCCAGAGGCTTCCAGAGAAGGACCATATCCAGCTGGATTCTATTTCATGATGGTTTGGATCTACACATGCTGCTCCTGAGCTTCCAACGAAACAGTTGGCTGAAGGCTGTACTTCCTCTGTTTTATTATTCGTAGTTGTATTTTATTTTTTTATTTCAATGCTCTGAATTACTATACCTACTACTACTAATAATAATAATAATAAATTTTTTTATTTTTTATTATTATTTGTATGTATTTTCTTTCATTATCTCCTACTTTCCAAAACATGCCAGGAGGTGGAGAAGTGATTCTAACCTGTCCTTAGGTGTAAATTAGTGTGTGTGTGTGTGTGTCTGAGAGAGAGAGAGTGAGAGAGAAAGAGATCTTCAATTCTTCCCACAATCAATGCTATCCTTTAACCAGAGTTGAAATGCAGACATCAAAAACGTCAGCTCTGAGCTTAAGAAATACAAATTCGTGTATCCGGAGATGTGTGATATGCCAGCGCCCCGCTAGCTCACACTCACACGTCGATGCATCCACATTCCATATCTGACCTGAAGTGAACCCTGTAGGAGGAGGGTGGAATTGTAATTGTAGTCGTCTTGTCCGGCTGCTCTGTTAGTGATGATCTGACCTTTGATGTCCTCATCGATGAAATCGAGCGCCGCCTGATTGCATGAAGCAGAATAAACTTCGAGAGAGTCAGAGCCCTGGATGTGCTCTTCCTGTGCCTGAGCAGAGTTCAAAAACAGGTCCAGTCCTGAAGGGAAAGACAGCAGACGGAGGATAATTGAGTTTCTGGCCTTCAAATGAACAGATTTATATATAGCTTATGTATTTCATACGAAGAGCAAAATATCCTTTTATAGCCGCTGATTGCATTCCCGTACCTTGATGTCCATGAACTTTGGCTCACCCGGTCCTGACTCGATTTCAAACAGACACAAAGGCTTTTTTTTTTTTACTCAAATGCCAGCCGTTGTATAAACCCGCTATACAGTACAAACGCACAGGACCAGTTTGAGCAAAACTTCTGAAGCCTTTTAAGATCACACCATATAACATCTGAATGTTTATTGATTTTCTGTAAGAGCAGATCTGACAGTAATTCCTAAGCTGTAAAGCAAATCGCAGAATTGCAGTAATGCACTCGTTTAAATATGTTAATATGCTCTCTGGGTAATTATCATTTCTGTAGCAAGTGTTCTTTCATAGAGACTTGTGTGTAGGGCAGATCACATTTCATATGAAAAAAAAAGTAATCATTAATATAGTGTAATTTTTGGTAAAGAGGAAGTTAATTTATGTAAGGAGTCTCCAGTGCCAGTGCTTTGTAACAGGACAGAAAATAAGATCCTGTATATGTCCTTAACAAGATAAAGCAGGTGGCAGAGCTCACCTAAAGTGTGCGTGTGTGTGCGTGCGTGCGTGCATGTATGTGTGTGTGTGTGTGTGTGTGTGTGTGTGTGTGTGTGTGTGCGTGTGTGTAAAACCCCTGGGGTCTATGAACCCATCAGTGGGATCACTTGCATCCTTCTTCTTTTTTGATTGTATCCATACGTACAATACATCATTTGCAATACTGTAAAGTGTCTACTTTAATTTGCGTACACTCAAAAAAAAAAGAAAAATAAACTAGGTGCACTTTCCGCTGTCTCAGTTGTTGCCCAGATTGCGTTGAACACAGTGTAATCAGATTTTAGCCATTTATATGTTTATAAGCAATTGCAAAAAGCATAAATGTCAGCTGTAGCAGTTCATCAAGGTAGTTTGAAACATAGATATCAAGTTCCACAAAACACACAGTGTTTTTATCTACAGAGTACAAACAGTACAAACAGCAGCATCTTCTTAATGTAGTCTGTACCTGGCTGCCAAGGGCCGGGGTGTGGGTCGAGCAGGCGTAGTATGTTGTGTGTCGAGTCCCTTGTGACGAGGTGAGCAGCATGGAACTGAAGGCACGTTGGATAAAAAGATGGAGAAGTGCAATCAGCAACGTGTTACAGGCTGCTTTCTGCGTGGAAAATCTTTCTGGAGCTCTGTGGGAACCATTGTGTCATGTTGCCGGTTGTGAAGCATGTGTGTGCAAACACGGCAAATTTTTGGCTATATATAACCACGGTCAGGTGATGTCATCTGATTAGACGCATGCAGGTTAGAAATACTAGTGAGCCGACGACAAACCTCAGATTAATTTGTCTGAACAAACGTCTGGTCACGTGGTAGTGTGGCATTAGGATGCAGCATCTCGTTCCTGCCTTTTCAGGGAACACAGTTACAGCAAAGTAACCCGAGACGTTATCTTTCAAAGCCTTCACTCGATGCTGCGTGAAAACGCTATGTGAACGAGAATACCAATGCCGCCGCACTACAAGTGTCTGGACCCCCAGGTTGTGTAGCGTGTGCGCACAAGGCCGAGAAGGTCTCAGAACTATGCCTGAGCAGCTAACTAACTGACAACCCTCCGCATCACACAAATTGCTGCAGGGGAATACCTTTTGCTGATGCAAAAAGAGACAATGGATGAGCCCTCCTTCCTAGAGGCGAAGTTGACCCACGCGCCTCATAGGAGAGGGCAATAGCATCTCTCACCCAATGTAGTGAGAGACGTGTAAAGGCTGCTCTGACCTACGCCACTGGCTGATGCGGTGGACGTAAATCTGAAGAGCATGTACTGGACACAGTAAATGAAGTCTCTCCTGCTCCGAAGCTGTAAAGGCGGAGGACAGAAGGCTTCAAAAGCAGTAGGGTGCATGTTGGGTTCATGGAACTTTCGGAAGATAGTTCAGTGAGGATGCAGTTAAGTAAGTACTATGGCACAAGGCAGAGGACGAGCTCTTCCTGAAGAAATTCGAGCACTGAAGCAATTCGGCAGTGGACTGGGTCTACCTGCTTAGCACACACTTGCTGCAGAGGAATACCTCTTCCTAGTGCAATACTGTATATGAGGCGATCCCCTGGTAGAATGAGCCCTGCTTCCTAGAGGCAGAGTGAGCCCACGCGCCTCATAGGAGAGGGCAAAAGCATCTCTCACTCAGTATGGTGGCGCTCTGACTTATTCCACTGGCTGATGCAGTGGACGTAAATCTGAAGAGCACGTACTGGACAGTAAGTTAAGTTTCTCCTGTTCGGAAACTGTAAATGGCGGAGGACAGAAGGCTTCAAAACAATACGGAGTGCATCCTGAGAGTACTAGGGCATAAGCCAGAGGACAAGCTTTTCCTGCAGACCCTCCAGCACTGAAACATGGGATGGGATATCCGGCTACTGACGCTCTCCTTTTGCGCTTCTTGTCTGGCGAGAATCAGATCTGGTGGAGGCTGGGTGGCCTACGGCCTCGATTCCTGAGCACGGCGTGGGAGGAATTTCCCAAAAACCTGTTCATATAGCCTGGCCTCTTGAACCTGGTGGCAACGGAATTAACAGCGTCGCCAAATAGGCCTGAGGGTGAGACAGGGGCATCAAGGAGAAAGGATCGATTATTGTCTTTGATGCCTGTCAGATTTAGCCATAGGCGCCTTTCTGCAGACATCAAGGATGCCATAGAATAGCCGATAGCACGGGCTGTCTGCTTAGTCGCAGGCAGGGACAAATCAGTAGCCCGGTGTAATTCTGTGAATGCCTCCTGATTCACAGTGCCGCTCGTGCTCAAATCATTCAGCAGATCAGCCTGGTATGCCTGCAAAACCGTCATGGTGTACAAGGAAGCGCCAGCCTGAACTACTGCTTGGAACGCCTTCCCTACCAGTATAGAAGAAGTTCTACATGGCTTGGAGGGAAGGGTTGGTTTCTTTATAATTCATTGTGGAGGTCATCAAAAAAAAGGAGAGATCTCCTGGCCACCCGGCAGAAATCTGCTCATGTAATTTTTTACCGTTTAGGGTGAGCTTGCTCCTGTGGCCAATCAATGTGTAGTCGTTCGACTGCACGCGTTATGACTTAAGGCAACTCCTCATACTCTCTATTATCTTTAGAGGATCGTTTCCATTTTATTCCATTTCCACAGAAGCAGGAGAACGAATCTCTTCCGTACACTCACGAGAAGCACCGGGGTGCGCTCGTGAAGTGGAAGGAGAGAGTTCGGGATCGGGGTAGAGGGCGAGAGAAAGGAGGGACTCCTTTTCTCGTGCCTCGGCCAGATCAACTTGTGATTCCCAAGAATGCAGCGTGGCTCGTGGTTCCCTAAGAATGCAAGGCGCGCGCAGAGCATTTTCATTTGGAGATTATCACAGTGCTCACACTCTCCTTTAAGTCCAAGGAGAGCGTGGCTCTCACCCAAACATTCAAAACAAAGGATATGAGTATCGCCTTCGGAAAGATAGTTATCGCACGGGCATCTAACTCTAAACTCCGCCATTTTGTCTGGTGAGTTTTTTTTCTCTCTGTTTTAAATGTAGTTTAATGCTTGCTGCACACATGCAATCACAATGTCGGTTGAAGACAAATGATCTGAGGTTTGTCACTGGCTCACTAGTATTTATAACCTGCAGCTGCGTCTAATCAGATGACGTCACCCGACCGAGGTTATATATAGCCAAAAATTTGTTGTGTTTGCACACACATGCTTCACAACCGTCAACATGACAAAATGGTTCCCATAGCGTTTTCACGCAGCATCTCGTTCCCGCCTTTGAAAGGGAACACAACATTCCAGAGAACAGCAGAGCTAAGCATCAAGTCAGACGAGCGACTCTTCTTATATGAGGTCACAACAGGTGGCTTGTCTAAACCCTGGCCAATACAAAAATAAAAAAAAAAAAAAAAAAAACAGGGATTGCCCCCCCCCCCATCATGTTTTTTGTTTGTTTTATTAAATTGTGAAAAAGAAAAAAAGGAAAATGAAGGAGCTGAGGGAATACTCTTAAAGAGAGAAACTAATATACTCACCAAAAATATCGAAACGTCCTCTGACTTTCAACTGTTTTTACTTTCAGTAAACTAAATGTGTAAATATTTGTAGGAACACTAAAAGAGTCAACACCATAAGATATAAAAAATGAAATAAAATAAAATGAAATAAAAATGTTTCACAATGTGTCCCTGAATGAAGGGAGGCTCAAAAGCAAAAGTACCAGTCAGTATCTGGTGTGGCCACCAGCTGCTTGAAGTACTGCAGTGCATCTCCTCCTCATGGACTGGACCAGATTTGTCAGTTCCTGGTGTGACTCGGGCAGTTGTTGTGGCCATCCTGTACCTGTCACGCAGGTGTGATATTCGGATGTACCCATCCTGTGCAGGTGTCGTTACACATGGTCTTCCACTGCAAGGATGATCAGCTGTCCTTCCTGTCTCCCTGTAGTGCCGTCTTAGGCGTCCCACAGTGCGGACATGGCGATTTATTGCCCTATAGCCACATCAGCAGTCCTCATGCCTCCCTGCAGCATGCCTAATGCACGTTCACGCAGATGAGCAGGGACCCTGGGCATCTTTCTTTGGGTGTTTTTCACAGTCGGTAGACAAGTCTCTTTGGTGTTCTGCGTTTTTAGAACTGTGACCTTAAATGCCTACTTTCTGTAAGCTGTTAAGGTCTTAACGACCATTCCACAGGTGCATGTTAATTAATTGATTATGGTTAATTGAACATGCATGGAAAACATTGTTTAAACCCTTTACAATGAAGATCTGTAAAGTTATTTGGAGTTTTACAACATTATTGGTGAAATACAGTCCTGAAAAAGGGGCGTTTCTTTTTTTGCTGAGTATAGAAGTAAAATCCCTATTGGTTGATTTAACACATTCAGTGAAACTGGGGATTTTGCAGTGTATGGCATAGACTAAGCTCAAAAGGTAAACGAACAGCCATTGACACCTCCTGGGTTTAAGAGGAATGTCAGGATCTTATGTTAATGGTAAGGAGTTAACTTATTGGGTGATAAGTATTAAGTTTAAAATGATAAGAATGGACTAAGCCCCTTAGACCGTTAGGTTTAAAATGAATGAAGAACTTCTTGACATGTCTTCCGTGCTCTGATACGCTTACCCATGCCAGCTGGAAGACACAGCAAACATGCACATGCGACAGTGGAATCCGATGTTCAGCATAGACAAAGTATTTAAGTCTTGAATCAAATGCCTTGTGTCACGTACATCTGTTACGTTAAAGTACAAAATAATTAACATGTTCTGGGGAGAAGTTGCATGAATATTTATCTGGATGCACCATACAGTATACTGTAAATATTATAGGCAAGAACGTATTGCCATATATGGTATGGGGACGTACTTAATGGAGCAAAATGGAAGGAGAACCTGGAAATTTCACACCAAAATAGTGTAAATAAATCCTAAAAGCATCCATTTCTTCACACAACAGTGTTTTTCGAAGATTTCCATATAACAGCACAACAGGAAGTGTTTCACTCCATTATTAAAGCTGTAATTTTTAAGACAGTTCAGGCTTTTAAGGAAAAAACATAATTTAAAGCATATTACACCGAAAGTGCCGTGGTTAAGTCTGATCGTTTAGGCTGATCATTTAGCCCCAAATATTTTAAGCTGAAACCTGAATATTTTTACCTTGATGGTGAAGTGTTTTACTGCAGAACATCAGACAGACTTACAGAACGGAACTTTGCACACACTCAGCATCCGAGAGGAGGGGAGAGGAAGGGGGAGTAATTAAGCGCCGCACTAAAAGATTAAGATAAGCTCTGGTTATAAAGTCTAATCTAGCTTTCTGTGTTACTTACAGTATATATAAAATTAAATATAGTTGCAAGCAACAATGACCGGGCCCAATCACCTGTGCCATCACCACCCGGGTGTACCGCGCAAGCTGTGTGACTTTTGAGGACAAGACCTCTAAACCTCTAAAAAAGCCTCGAAGGCTGATATATGGAATGAGTTTAAGGCATCGTCATGGTGGGACGTGTTTTTCAGGCGGTGATGACTCAGGGGCGATCATCGTTTGTGTAGGATATGTAGTGTGTGTGTGTGTGTGTCTGTGTGTAGGATGTGTAGTGTGCGTAGGATATAAGTGTGTGTAGGACATGTCTGTGTAGGATGTGTAGTGTGTGTGTATGTGTATGTTTGTGTGAGCTGTGTGTTTCATGAGGGTAGCAAGTGTAGTGTGCGTGTGTTACCATGGGATGTGTTGTGTGTTGTACAGTATGTGGGTGTGGGCATGCGTACGATGTGTTGTGTGTGTGTGGTATGTTTGTGTAGGATGTTTAGTGTGTATTTCTTAACAGTGCTGATGTCATGAATGTGCGTTTTGCATATGACCCAAAATATTTGACCTCATGTTGAGTTGAGCTCATAACATGCATAGTGATAATTGTTCAGCTCAGTGAGATCTAGAGTTTGACATGTACTTTATATGTGCAAGTGTTTATGCGCTATATATCCTGAGACTTACAGCTGTTTTAACTGTGTGCAGATTTTCATGCGTTTTTGAACATGTTAAGACCCCAAAACGGCCCAGATGATTGAAGAAAAAAACATTTTGGAGGAACAAGAGGGCCCTCACACATTTATGACATCAGCACTTTTATAACAGCATTATCAGAGCGATGGCAAAGACGTCATAGTGCTTGGGCCCGAAATATTAGGGGGAAATGATTGGCTAGTCAGGTTAGTCTTCTGTCTGTCTCTCAGTTAAAATAGGATTCACAAAATAAATGAGCATCATAAACAGTATTGCCAAAGCAGATGGACTAATTCTGACAATAAAGGAACAAAAACAGCAATAACAGTAGTTCCCTTTTCGAGGCTTCACTCAATGCTGCGTTAGAACGCTTATGGGAACTATCTTGTCGCATTGCCGGCCATGAAGCATGTGTGGAAAAACGCCATTATCTGGCTACATATAACCTCGGTCAGGTGACGTCATCTGATTAGATCAGGTGGAGGTTATAAATACCGGAAAGCCGGCAACAAAACCTCAGATCATTTGTCTTCATGCCGACTTGTGATCGCGTGTGTGCAGCAAGCATTTAAAAAAAAAAAAAAAAGGATATATAAGAAACCATTCTTAACAGAGAAAAAAAAAAAAAAAAAAAACTCACCAGATATAATGGCCGAGTTCAGTCTATCATGCCCGTGCGGTAACCGTCTTTCTCAAGACGATAGCCATAATCTCTGTTTTGAGTGTTTGGGTGAAAGCCACGCTCTCCTTGGACTTGAAGGAGAGTGTGAGCACTGTGATAATCTCCAGATGAAAGTGCTACGAGCGCGTCTCGCGTTCTTTAGGGAGCCACGAGCCGCTCTGCACTCCTGGGGCTCACAGGTTGATTTGGCCGAGGCACGAGAGACGGAGCCCCTCCTCTCTCTCGTTTCCTCCCCCGATCTCTCTCTCTCCCCCCCCACTTCGCGAGCGCACTTCGGTGCTTCTCGGGAGTGTTTGAGGGAGACTCACTCGCTTGCTTCAGTTGAAATGGATGTAGCTACCTCAGAACGATCCTCTAGGGATGATAGAGAGTATGAGGAATTAATTGAGGTTATAACACGCGCAGTTGAACGTTTACATATTGACTGGCCACAAGAGCAAGCTCATACAAAACGTTCCAAACTGGATGACAGATTTCTATCGGGTGGCCAGGAGATGGCGTCACAACGCCGTTCTCTCCCCTTTTTTGATGATCTCCACAACGAGTTATCTCGTTCATGGAGACGTCCCTTTTCTTCCCGTATTTTTGTACCTTCAACTTCATTTTATTCGAATATTGTTGATGCAAAAGCACAGGGTTATGTGATGATGCCCCAGATTGAGGAGACGCTCGCGGGCTATCTCGCTCCTGGAACATCATCTTCATTAAAAAAGCCAACCCTTCCCTCCAAGGCATGTAGAACTTCTTCTACCCTGTTAGGGAAGGCGTTCCAAGCAGCTGGTCAGGCCGGCGCTTCCTTGCACACCATGGCGGTTTTGCAGGCGTATCAGGCCGACCTGCTGAATGATCTGAGCACGAGCGGCAATATGAATCAGGAAGCGTTCATAGAATTACGCCGGGCTACTGATCTGTCCCTGCGTGCGACGAAACAGACAGCCCGTGCTATTGGCCGTTCTATGGCATCCCTGGTGTCTGCAGAGAGACACCTCTGGCTAAATCTAACTGGCATTAAGGACAAAGATCGGGCATTCCTTCTCGATGCTCCCATCTCACCCTCAGGCCTATTTGGCGAAGCTGTAAATACTGTCGCTACCAGATTTAGAGAGGCCAGTCTCTATGAACAAGCTTTTGGGAAATTTATCCCACGCCGTGCCCAGGTGTCGAGGACATCGGCCACCCAACCTCGACCCGATCTCAGTCTCGCTAGACGAGAGGCGCAGAAGGAAAGCGTCAGTAGCCGCGCACCCCCCCGTAAGGACTGGGGTACGGCTCGGCGCCCCCCTCAGGCCGCCCCCAAAAAAATAGACCGCTCTGTCTTCTTCGCGAAGAAGCGTCCCTGATAGCAGAGCTCAGGACCGTGGGGGTGACCCCCCCTGGGGATGGGCACATAGGAGCATGCCCCCCTGGGCACCCCCAGGAGATCGATGTTCAGTTTCCGCCGCCTTTGGTGTTTCGGACAACACCGGTCTCCGACACGTTAGTCCTTCGGTCGCATCCTGCTATATTCCAGGACACCGAACCACTAACACCCCCCAGCCCAGTAGAAGTACTTGCACCCCTTTCGGAGAAGCTGGCAGCGTGGAAGCTACTGCCAGGCATATCCCCCTGGGTTTTAAAGACTGTAGAGAAAGGATACAGGATCCAGTTTGCATATTGCCCTCCGCGTTTCAACGGCGTGGTCTCCACTTCCGTGATACCGGAAAGGGCGCGTTTTCTGAGTTCCGAACTCCAGAAATTACTGCAGAAGGGAGCCATAGAACAGGTTCCTCCTCCAGACATGGAGTCAGGTTACTACAGTCGGTACTTCCTGGTCCCCAAAAAGGACGGGGGTCTGCGTCCAATTCTGGATCTTCGCGGTTTGAACCGCTATCTCAAAAAATGCAACTTCAAAATGTTGACCATAAAGACTATTGTTTCACAAATCCAACCACAGGATTGGTTTGTGACAGTAGATTTAAAGGACGCATATTTCCACATAGAAATTTTGCCACAGCACAGGAAGTTCCTGAGGTTCGCCTTTGGGGGAAAAGCCTACCAATTTCGGGTTCTTCCATTCGGTCTAGCCTTATCACCCCGCACATATACAAAATGCATGGATGCAGTTCTGGCTGCTTTGAGACTCCAGGGCATCCGCATTCTGAATTACATAGACGACTGGCTAATACTGGCCCAGTCTCAGCAGCTAGCACTTCGACACCGAGATGTCGTCCTAGCTCACCTTCACTTGCTGGGATTGAGACTCAACGCCACGAAAAGCGTTCTCTTTCCAGCACAAGTGACAACCTACTTGGGCGTCAGGTGGAATTCGATCGCTATGCAGGCACATCTGTCTCCTGCTCGCGTCGAATCCATAAACAACGCTCTGAAGGAAATCAGACTAGACCAAGAAGTGACTGTACATCACTTACAAAAATGTTTAGGCCTCATGGCAGCTGCGTCCATGGTGATACCCTTGGGTCTCCTGCACATGAGAGCGTTTCAGCTGTGGTTAAGAGCCAGGGGAGTTCACACGAGAACAAATCCCCGAAGGCGGATAAGGGTTACGCGCAAAGGACTTCGTACCCTTTCTATGTGGTTCAGACCCCGGTTTCTCGCCTTGGGTCCCACTCTAGGTCCGTCTTGTCGTCGCAAAATGCTAACGACAGACGCTTCCCTTACCGGCTGGGGCGCGGTCTTGGATGGCCGTCCAGCCCAAGGGGTCTGGAGAGGCCACCTTTTCGCATGGCACATCAATTGCCTCGAAATGATGGCTCTATTTTTAGCCCTACAGCATTTCCTCCAGCAGCTGAGAGGCTACCATGTCCTAGTGCGGGTGGACAGCACATCAGTAGTCTCCTATATAAATCGCCAGGGCGGCCTGCGCTCACGACGCTTGAACCAGCTAGCACATCAGGTTCTGCTCTGGGCTCAGGACAAGTTCCTGTCCCTCAGGGCGATTCACATTCCAGGGTACAGGAATGTGGGAGCAGACTTTCTGTCCAGACGAGCTGTGAATCACGGGGAATGGAAACTCCACCCCGAAGTAGTCACTCAAATCTGGGAGAGATTCTCTACAGCGGAGGTGGACCTCTTTGCCTCACAGGAGACTGCACAATGTCCCCTCTACTACTCTCTGACTCATCCAGCTCCCCTGGGTCTGGACGCGATGGCCCATACGTGGCCCAATCTACGCCTCTATGCGTACCCTCCGATAGCTCTGCTCCCGGGAGTCCTGGCGAGGGTCCGTCAACACGGTTTGCGCCTCTTATTGATAGCGCCCCGTTGGCCGGCCCGAGTATGGTTCTCAGAAATAATATCACTCCTCGACGGCTCACCTTGGATGATTCCAGTGAGGAGGGATCTTCTATCTCAGGCGCAGGGGACAATATTTCATCCCCGGCCCGAGCTTTGGAACCTTCACGCTTGGCCCCTGAACGGGACCAATTGAGTCAAGCCGGCCTTTCAGCCGGCGTAATTGACACCATCCTAAGTGCTAGGGCTCCCTCCACTAGAAGGATTTATGCCTTCAAATGGAAGGTATTCGAGAGCTGGTGCATGGCTAAGCAGGTGGACCCAGTCCACTGCCGAATTGTTTCAGTGCTAGAATTCCTGCAAGAGAAATTGTCCTCGGGCTTGTGCCCTAGTACCCTCAGAACGTACGTGGCCGCTATTTCAGCCTGCCACGTCCTGTCTGAAGGGGCTACTGTAGGAAATCACCCTTTAGTTGCCCGTTTCATTCGTGGAGCTAAACGGTTGAGGCCACCCACTAGAGTCACGGCTCCCTCTTGGGATTTATCTATCGTGCTCGAAGGTTTGATCGAGACTCCTTTTGAACCGCTAGAGTCAGCGCCCGACAGGCTTCTGACTCTCAAGATGGTTCTTCTTATGGCCATCACCTCTCTAAAGAGGATCGGAGACCTGCGTGCATTGTCAGTCTCCCCATCCTGCCTGGACTTTGCCCCTGGGCTAGTCAAGGCCATTCTGCATCCTCACCCAAACTATCTACCGAAAGTTCCTTTCTCTACCATGCACCCTGTCATCCTGGAAGCCTTCTGTCCTCCGCCCTTTGCGGATTCGGAGCAGGAGAAACTTCACCTACTGTGCCCAGTACGTGCTCTTCAGGCTTATGTCCACCGCACCAGCCAGTGGCGTAAGTCAGAGCAACTCTTTATATGTTATGGAGGCCGCAACCGGGGGGCGGCCGCCACCACACATACTCTGTCACACTGGGTGAGAGATGCTATTGCCCTCTCCTATGAGGCGCGTGGACACACTTCGCCCCTAGGAGTCAGGGCTCATTCAACCAGAGGGGTCGCCTCATCTATTGCTCTTGCAAGAGGTACTCCCCTGCAACAAGTGTGTGACGCAGCGGGTTGGTCCTCTCCGCACACATTTATGAGATTTTATAGTCTGGATGTCCATGCCACCCCAGGCTCACGAGTCCTCGGTTCAGCTTCCCGGACATGAATCTGAGACCTTCTCGGCCTTGTGCGCACACGCTACACAACCTTGGGGTCCAGACACCTGTAGTGCGGCGGCGTTGGTATTCTCGTTCCCATAAGCGTTCTAACGCAGCATTGAGTGAAGCCTCGAAAAGGGAACGTCTCGGGTTACTTTGCAGTAACCCTGTTCCCTGAGAGGCGGGAACGAGATGCTGCGTCCGAACGCCGCACTACCATGTGACCGGACGTCCATTCAGACAAATAATCTGAGGTTTTGTTGCCGGCTTTCCGGTATTTATAACCTCCACCTGATCTAATCAGATGACGTCACCTGACCGAGGTTATATGTAGCCAGATAATGGCGTTTTTCCACACATGCTTCATGGCCGGCAATGCGACAAGATAGTTCCCATAAGCGTTCTAACGCAGCATCTCGTTCCCGCCTCTCAGGGAACAGGGTTACTGCAAAGTAACCCGAGACGATTTAGGAACATTAAAAATGGATTAAAAGGAAAAAAAGTCTCAGACAGAAATGAGAAAGACAGATTCATGCTCATGTTGCAGTGAATAAACTGTGCCATGTTGGTATAAGCAGGGATAGTGCAATCTCTCTCTCTCTCTCTAATACAGTAGTGGCCAAAAGTATTAAGACACCATATGCCATGTATTTTAGTTGTCGCTATGCCCGAAAAAAGGTGATGTCACTAATTAGTTCGAGCCGATCTGGCTGAAGAGTTGAGCTAATTACTATCAGCTGCTTTAGTTAATGGATGGAACAAATGTGTGGCAGGACTTCTACTTTCTGAAGCCAGAGTGTTCACTTCTGCAGGAAAAATGGCTAAAACTTGGGAATTCTCCAGTGAATTGTGAACTTCTCTGGCATATTTCTGTACATGACTTTCAGGAAGCAATCAAGGAGTTATGGATTGAGCGAGTGACACAGTGACGGAGTACTACTGATGTCTTTTTTTATTCTATGCCCAGCCGGATCCAGCAGGCTTTCAAAAATTATCGACTTCATACTAAATACTGATTGTCGTATAGCAATCTGATCAAATGAATTAAAATATTCTTATTATCTTGACAGGAACTATTAAAAAAATTTGAGAACGTCATTAACCCTTTCAGGCTCAAATTAAGTTTTGAGGATTTGAGATATTGGATTTGGATCCCATATTGTTTTTGTTGTTGTTCTGCCACTGAAAAGCACTTTGGTACATTGTTTAGGTAGTTAGTTTTAACTGTTGCAAATCAGCAACGCCTGCCTTGAGAGGGTTAAACCATTGAATTTCAATTTGTTTCAATACTTCTGGACACCGCTATATGTATTTCCTTATTATAAAGGTAAATCCATCCATCCATCCGTCCATCCATCCATCAACTTCTGTAGTACATCTAGGGGTAGTGGAGGCCAATGGTGATTACCACTGTATTTATTCCCAGTTTTGACAACCGTGGTAGGATCTCCGGTCAACATTCCCAAACACGTTTACACAGTACGGGAAATTTGGGAACGCCAATTAGTCTAATATGCATGCCTTTGGACTGTGGAAGGAAATCAGAGCACCCAGAGAAAACCCACCAAGCACAGGGAGAACATGCACACTCAAAGCACATAGACACCAAGACAGGGAATCCAACCCAGACCCTGGAGGTGCAAGGCGACAATGCTAACCACTAGTACACTCTACCGCCAAAGATAATATAACCTCCTCAATCTACTAATGCTGAACTTCCTAAAAATGGAAGGAAATCTTTTTAATAGCTAGAAACATCCCTGTGAACTGATATGAAGCATCTCTTCAAAAACAGCGTGCCATGCTAGATAGAAACCCTGAAGTGTACAGTAACCTTTTCTGTCGTGAAGATGTCATTACAAAAGACTGATCATATTGCACATGTTGCATGTTGGAAAATAATTATTGCTGAACTTTTAACCAGGCTAAAATAAAAAAAAGGAGTGGTTTTGATCTTGACCTCATCCTCAATCTTCATGCAGGCCCCTCGTGGTGGTTGC
The DNA here is from genome assembly GCA_030522415.1 of Channallabes apus. Taxonomy (NCBI): domain Eukaryota; kingdom Metazoa; phylum Chordata; class Actinopteri; order Siluriformes; family Clariidae; genus Channallabes; species Channallabes apus. Next base: position 3,412,706 of record CM060117.1, on the reverse strand, counting down.
TGTCAGCCGTCGTCTCTCCATCACAGCAAAACGAGGACTTTCTGGAATTACATACTGTCATTTTGACTCGACCTGATCTGACAGCTCACACCAGAGGCTTCTATTACTGTCTTTATCTTATAATAATGGACCCAGATGGATGAACGATGACTTTAGCCATGGGCGTGTTTTTTACTTTCATTTGCGTCACGATGGCTATATTTGCTCGCTTTGCTCATTAACACGCTCACTTATTTATGCTTCTAACCACCAGTGGAGATTTGAGACCTGGCCTTCCTCACGAGGCTGCCTGTCACATCTACATATTTTTTAATTGCACATAACTCAAGTCCTCAACCGTCAACTCCAATCAGAGAGAGACGCCTGAGTGTTTTGTGGCATCTGTCAGCTTCGGAGCTCAAATTAAATTCTTTGGATGTGCACCCTCTGAATTGTCTCACTTAGCTTTTCCTTGTGGGCTTTACACAATTTTAAGCAGCGGTCACAAATACATATACGAACGGCAACTAACACAGTATAAACAAAGATTTCGAGCATTTCCTACAGTCATCTTAAGACGGCCTTATAAGAATCCAGCGTTCGTAGCCTTGTCGTACTGTATGTTTGTGGCCAGGTTGATGGTCTTGTCCAAGATTTTCTACGAATCCAACATGAAATCCACACTTGATAGAGGTACATTAGGTACAACTTGCACAATGTTCATGGATCATTTAGATTCATGAGATATTTCCAGAAGCCTATATTCCTAAAGTGGCTGTATGTACTGCACTGTAAAAAGTGATTTTACCACGGTAAGTTATTAATATGCTAAGTAATTATTTGAAATATGTTTGCAGAAAAGTGTAGAGTTATTAAGCTATCTGCAGTCCCAGTGGTTTGTGCCTACCGTTTCTTTTTTTTTATCGAGGTACAAGTGCTAAAAGTGTTCATGTTAACAGTGTTAACAGATGTTTGGATAACATTAAAACTTAATCTTAGTTTTGTTAAAGAGAGTTAAATCATTACTAAATGAAGCTATTAATATAGTTGACAGAGTTTGCGATTTGCACCACAATTCGTTATTAGCAAACCTATTAGCATCCGTGCAAACTTAGCTCGAGGCATTGCCCTGTCGTGTTCTAGCATTCTGTCCCAGTAAAGTTCGAGCTGCCGAAATTTAATAATCACCCTGTTTTTCGCGTCTTAATCACACAGGATTAACGTTAGTTTTTAAAATGCACTTGTACAAGGCAAATATTACCTTGAACTTTATTTATATTGTTTACCTATACTATTGGGTATGATAGCTATATATAGAAATCGATAAGGTGACATACTGCACACTTTTGCAATTACATAAGTCTAAATGCTTGTTTAAATAAATCTTAATTAACAATCAACCTTATATAAGTTGTAAAGCCTATATTTTATTTCATGATGTTCTTTTACTGACCAACATCCACTTTACACGTGGTTGATATCTGCAAGCAGTTAAAAATTAATTCTGACATGAACATTTCTTACATTCTTTTACAGATATTGCAGTCACTATTCAAGCTAATGCAAGGTAAGTTGGCAATACTTTACTACAGCACACCTCACAGATAGAAAGCAAATAAGTATGTATTCACATGTGTATCGTTTAACTGTAGGTGCCCGAGAATGAGGTGGTTATCACTAAATGTTTCTATCTACTGTCTAATTGTGTATTAGTCTCATTATTGTAACTTAACAGCATACAACTATTACAGCATACAGATACTGCTGAAGAAACTGCATATTGGGTTTAAATATGCAGAAAATGCTAAATATACTGAAGACTAGTGGACAGTTTGTCTCAGAACAGGAACCCACTGAGGAAAATTGAAAAAGTGATACTGTACAGTATTTTAACCACTTTGCACTGATTTGTATATTTCACAGGATGTCAGCAGCAGAGACATGATTAAGGATACTTTCTCCAGTCATGTCATGAAAAGCATCGTACTGAGCAGATCTGTAGAAGAAGAAGTTGCTAGTATATCTGATGTCATCATTGTCATCGAGGGAACTGAGGTGCTGCTGGGATGTAAAAATCTCACAAATGCATGTCTTTCACTCATGGGCTGCATTTACTCCCTAAACTTAAGCTATCCCCCAAAGCTGAGAAACACATTTGAAGTGTTCCAGAAAATCTTTCTTGGGCTAGATGCTTTAAAGTTTTCTCCAAAGGTTAACTCTTTACATAGAAAGCTTGTAATCTAGTTGGGCACTACAGTACTTGCACTTATTGCACTTATGCTGTTTTACTGTTTTTTTTGTTTTGTTTTGTTTTTTGCAAGAAAGGCAGCTACTAGTTTAACATTATTTGCACTTTTATACTTTTGTATTTTATATCTGCAACTGAGATTGTTCATGTTCATGTTATATTTAAAGGTTTTATATGTTTAAATGTTTATGCACTTTAATGCACTGTGGTTGTTCTAAAAAAAGTTTACTGGAGTAAAATGCACTATAGTGTACCATTTATCAAACAAATGCAGTTTTACTACTTTTTTTTATTTCATGCTCTCATCTGTTAAGGAATCTCAAAGAAATAAAAGATTTCAAGTAAAATGTATGTCAGTGTTATTTTATTGACCACCATTTAAATACATAAACAACATCAAATGTTAAAATAATATTTAAAGTAAAGGTTACTCCATTTAAAATAAGATAACTAGGATTATTGTGTAAAAAAAAACATTTATAAGCATTCCTTGAGTAAAATATATAAAGAAACAGTCAATACAGTTTACTGGGAAATTCCAAGTAAACTTTACTTTACTGAGATTTTCTAATTAAAGCTACAGTTCTTTGTGTTTAGTTTTTACTTGGAAATTCTATTGAAATTACTCACATTTTCTAAGTGAAAAAACTTTCCTAACTTTTTTTAAGTAAATCCTACTCCACATTTTTTTCAGTGTGTATGCTGCAAGAACACATTAAGTTGTTTATATGAGTATCTTCTTATGAGCGCTATACAGTATGAACCGATATTCGTACGACATTCATACAAACACACCGCGGCGTTCAGATGGTGTTTTTAAGACAAAAGAAAGGCATTCAGCAGTATGTATTTTGGGATTTCTGTGACGTTCTTATGGGGACCGTCGGCGTCTTATCTCATTCTCTTCCTGCTGCAGCTGAACCAAAGCAGCAGCTACAACTGCTAGATCTTCTTCTTCTTCATCTTGCAACTGAAGCTGCAGAAGGTGCAGCAGTTTTCTTGGCATTATTGCCATCTCGAAAATGACTTATTTTCAATATTTAGTTTTAAAAAAGATCGTATGTAGGCTGTAGGAAGGTCCGAAGGCAACCTTAAGTCGAATGTAAGACCTCTACGGCCACCGTACGATAGAAAAGTCAACTTTTTTTCTCAAGAATGTCTTAAATTGTTCTTAAGAACGGCAGCCATACCAACTTCCTAAGGAGTCTGTAGAAAACTATGATCCCTGCCATGATTGTCTACGAATTGCAGAATTTGTAGGAGCAGAGAGATTTGTACGAAGCCATTGTTCGTAAGAATATTTGTGATAAAGTTTTTAAGAAAACTAAATACTAATAAAAAACAAAGATTAAAGCAAAAATAAAGGAGACAATTGCTATTTTTTTTGAAGGATCAAATTTGTTTTAATTTAAAAAGTTAAAGTTCAAATAGGTCAAATTAAGTTTGAAAAGAAATTATTTATTGAGGGCAATTTATTCACTAAAACAATTAATTAAAGTGCATACTTTCCAAACAGAATTTTTTTTCTTTTTGTAAGTAATAATTAATTTTTATGAATGCCGCTATTTAAATACATTTTAAGATAATATTACTTTGTTGAAAATGCAGAACATTTTAAATGTAATTTAACGTTATTTTTTTAATTAGAATTTTATCAAATTTGATGTTTTTTGGTTGTAAAGGTAAACACTTTTAAAAAAAAAATTTCAGTAAAGAATTCTAAATACATTTGATTTTAAACGTTCAAAAGGACAAAAATCTTACAAAATCACTGATATATGATTTAAATAAATAAATAAATAAATAAATAAATAGATTTTAAAAAATACGTTTTATTTTTATTAAACACTAAAACTGCACATCTAAAATTTAGTTAATTACATTACATTAAGTCAGAACATGTTAATCAATGCTTTCATTTTTTTGGTGTTATTTTATTCGATTTTATATTTAATGATCTCGTGGCTTGTTTAAGTTATGTGTTTTTGCCTATTTTCTTAAAGGTGCCAATAATTTTGAAATTGTCTATGATTTTATACAATAATCAAACAATATTAGAGTTTCATATTCATTTATGTTTATATTTGTACAAATAAAATTAATAAAAAAAAATTTCCATGCCAATTTCAGGGAAAAAAAACGTATTGTGTTGAAATTTAGAACATACTTTATTTTGGGTCACAGAGCTTTTTGTGATAAGATTATTAAACAATTAATGCATTAATACTTTACATAAAAAATAGGGAATTTTGAAATCCTTTTTCCCCCAGATCAAAACAGTTGATGATTCTATTTGTGCTCAAGCTAAGAAAAATCAAATAAATAAATAAATGCAGCAACAGCAACAAATCATACTCAGAAACATAGTTTTTGTCCATAATGCATTGCAGCATGTTATTTCTATTCTTTTCCTGGTACAGTATAATAAATTCCCTTACCTGTGTTTAATGGACTAATGTCTCTCATAGAGCTCAGTAAAAAAAGAACATTTTGCTACATCTGACACCGCATGCACACACTCACACACACACACACACACACACACACACACACACACACACACACACACACACACACACACACACATGCACTTTACAAAAAGAAGAAAATTATGTACAATAATTTTGTGCCCTTTTTTCTCTCTCCCAGTAATAAGCTCTGTCCTGAGACTGACTGTGTGTGTGATTAATTTTGACTTCCTGCTGAATTTGATTAAATTGTCTCTCTGTATTTTTTTGCCTCTTTACCCCTCTCCACCATCACATCTGTGAGACTTCTTTGGTCTGACAAGGCTTTTAAAAACAGCGTGTAAATGCATGAAAGACTATTTGGGGATTTCACGTTGGCACAAAGTGACGGGTTAATCGTGTTTATCTGTTTTTTTCCCCCTCTTCTTCTTCTGTGCTCTTTTTGACAACAGGAAGTAAGACATTTTCACCCCTTTTTTATTTCCTGAGGCGAAGAAGATTAATGATTCTGTCAAAGCGGCAAATAACAATTTCCTACATACTGGGGCCTGTTGTTATTATCCACTGTGAATTCATTATGTAAGGAATAAAACACTGTGGGTAGTGCTGTTGAGGGAAATTAATCAGTAAGAATGTTGTGCGATGACATATAATAAGTTGCACACCTCACCCCTAATACAAACTGCATTTCCTTCTTGGAAAACTGTTGCTGCCTATATCAAATCTAAAACACTGATGCTTACCTACAAAGTTAAAAAGCACCCACTTACCTCTCAGCTCTAATCACACTCTGTGCCACAGCACGTTCCATCAGATCCTCCAGCACTGCTCGATTGGTGCCACCGCCTCTCAGGGATTGAGGAAGACAGATGTCTAGACTGTTTTCTGTCCCCTAGGTGGTGGAATAAACTTCTTCTAGAAGTCCGTACAGCCGAGCCACTGGTAATCTTTAAGCGACAACTAAAGACCAATCTAATTCTCCATTTTCCCCTCCACAAAAAATACTACACGACTACACAGTGTTTCACCGCTTAGTAACTCAGGAATCAGTGTAAGGATCTATCCACTAAGGAAAACTTTAAAGCACTTCCATTAAAGTCACTCTGGATAATAGCGTCTGCAAAATGCCTAAATTTAAACATAAACATAATTGCAAATCTATTGTAGCTATACAAAACTAGCCAGGTAACACTACATACAGTGGGTACGAAAGTATTCTGACCCCTTAAAATTTTTCACTATCTTATATTGTAGCCATTTGCTAAAATCATTCTAGATATTTTTTTCCCTCAATAATGTACACACAGCCCCCTATATTGACAGAAAAACACAGAATTGTTGATATTTTTGCAGATTTATTAAAAAAGACAAACTGTAATATCACATGCTTCACTCTGGGTGTCACATTAGGTGAGTGATAACCTACGAGTCGTGTGGTCACACTTCGCCTCTAGGAATCAGGGCTCATTCGACTCAGGGGGATCGCCTCATCTATTGCGCTGGCAAGAGGAGTCCCCTTGCAGCAAGTGTGTGATGCGGCAGTATGGTCCTCTCCGCACACATTTGTGAGATTCTATAGTCTGGATGTTTATGCTACTCCGGGCTCACAGGTCCTCGAGTCAGCCTCCCAGAGCTAGCTCTGAGACCTCCTTGGCTATTGTGCGCACACGCTACACAACCCTGAGGGTCCAGACACTTGCAATACGGCAGCATTGGTATTCTCGTTCATAGCGTTTTCACGCAGCATCGAGTGTAGCCTTTGAAAGGGAACGTCTCGGGTTACTTTCCCTGAAAAAGCGGGACCGAGATGCTGCGGGCCAATGCCGCACTGCTTGCGTGAGTGGACGTTCTTTCAGACAAAATTGATCTGAGGTATGTTTCCGGTTCACTCCTATTTATAACCTGCAGGTGCACTTCATCAGATGACGTCACCTGACCGAGGTTGTATAGGGCAAAAATTTGGCGTGTTTGACACACACATGCTTCACAACTGGCAACACGAAAAGATGTTCCCATAGCGTTTTCATGCAGCATCGAGTGTAGCTTTTGAAAGGGAACAAAAATGTTCAGTTCAAAGGGAACTGTGAACTGTGTAGGGAATGAGTGAACAACAGAAAATGGAAAAGTCTTGGTGTCTTTAAAAAAAAAGGAGCTTGAAAAGGGATTTATATTTTAATGGAATGCAGCTTTAGTCTCATGTTGTTTTCATTGCAGTTTGTACAACCTCTAGCTAGACAGTTTCTAGACAGAAACTCAAACTAGACAGAAATGGCATTTTTTTGTGATACATTGTCTTAATATAGTTTGCATTGTACAGTAGTTTAGATACAATCTAGCTAGATATACAGAAACTAGATAGTTAACATTAGATATCTATGTCACTGATTTTGTAAATCATCGCAATGTTCTTAGTGTTGTAGTCCAGATAAACTCTATTGTAGCTAGCTAGCCAAGAACTAGCTAGGTAATGCTAGAGAGCTATACAGTTATACAGTAGGTGTTGAAAAACAGTGCATTGAAGATGGCATGAAATCTAGGTACTTGATAATTTTTATTATAATATGTCCTTTGTAGTAAATAGCAACACTAAATACAGTAGCAATGTTGAATAAAAGAAATGTTTCAGTGTATTTCAGCGATCTTTGCTTTGTAGTTTTCGTTAAATTTAGAAACCAGCTGCATAGTGCTAGATAACTAATCTGTGGCAGAGGTAAAACATTGTTTAAGTTTACATTAGATTTAGCTAGATATTTAGAAACAGTCTAAAAACTAACTAGACAATCCAGGAGACGAGTTTCCTATAATGCGGGTGTTTAGTTAGCTAACACTGCTCAGCTAACAAACACATTTTATTGCAGATTCTGTTGAACTTCACTGCCATGATGTTGTAATGCTGATTATAAGTCTTGATGTTGGAATAAAATAATATTACATTTTAACAATTTCTAATTATCAAGCAATTCTTTCTAGTGTATCTTGGATGTGGCCTGAGAAGGGGTGAGAGCTGGCTTAGCATCATTTCATTAGCGACATGGAATAACAGATGTGAATTGACTTTTTAAGTACAAAAGAAAAGTGAAAAACTGATGTATTTCTTTTTTGTTTTCATTTCCTTCTTCTTCCTCTTTTTTTCTCCCCTCATTAGATTTTTTCCAACTTTGTAATTACATCTTAGTTCTGTTTTTCCCTCAGGCCAGGTCAGATATATTCCGTCCCCGTCTCTCTTCCTCTTCCTTTCCTTCTCCCGGGATCTAAAAATAGCAACCCACAGCACTGTCCTGATTATTGTAGCTGAGATGCTAACACGTTCCACTGTACACATTACTTTCTCCAATTCTGCTGGGATCTCTCCGGATCTGTCTGTGTCACTCGTCTCCATCCTGCCAGTTGGAGTTTATGAGTAGAGCCTCGGACAGCAACCCAGGAGATGATTGGTGTCAGATCGGATTTGAAGGAACAGGATCTGGGTCTCAGTTAATATGGAAATGTGAAGAACTTTCTAAGTTAGTTACTGGGTCAGTGAAGTGGTGCATTAGTCCAGATCCACTATGTGCATTACACACACTACACAGTGAACACATATAGCACACATCAGACCCCGTACACACGTTACACACATTGGTACACACCAGAGACTTCAATCATGATGCTGCTTTTTTGTAATACAATAAGTACTTACTGACCAGAGTGCTTTACTCTGTGTGTGTGTGTGTGTGTGTGTGTGTGTGTGTGTGTGTGTGTGTGTGTGTGTGTGTGTGTGTGTGAGTGAGAAAGAGAGAGAGAGACAGAGACTGGACAAGAGAAAGACAGACAGAGGATGAGAGAGACAGACACACAAATTAAGATAAAGACAGACAGACAATGACTGACCAAAAGTGAGAGAGACAGACAGATAGACAGGGAAAGAGACAGACAAAGGCATGTACTGTACATTTAGATTTTTATTTTATTATATTTTTTCACCGCCTCCCTCCCCCATCCCATAATACTGTTGTTTTTCCACCGTTTTTTTTTTTTTTTATCTTTACTGTATTATCTATATATTTTACTTTTTGTAACCATAATAACAATAATAATTTTCTCTCCTTTTATTTCTTTTTCTTTTCTTTATTATAAATATAATATAATATAATATAATATAATAATAAGTAGTATTTTGCCTTCTACGTCTTGTTTTCTCTTCTTCGTAACTTTTATCTTTTCTCTACTGTTTTTATTATTTTTCTTTCTTCTGGTTTTCTTTCATCATCTCTTATCCTGTTCAAATGAATTTTATTTGTCTTTTCCCTCTCTTTTTCCCTTTTTTTAATCAAACTGTGTAAATCATCATCTTTGTCATGTTATCATTCAATAGTCATTGATGTAAAAAAAAAAAATCATAATATAATGCTGTTATTTAGTTGTTGTTTTTAAGAAGAGGTTATATAGCCAGAATGAAAATGAAAGAGGCAGACAGACAGACTGACAGAGAAGCAGAGAGAAAGACAGGCTGATTAAATGAAAACATTAGCTGAGACTGATGAAGACACGAGCGTGTATTGCATTTTCACCGAGTGACTGAGGGTCCAGGAGCACGGCCTGATGGGAATGAGACAATGCCAACACTCTTCCATTCATGTGATTGATGTGTGGGGGCATTCAGTGTGTGTGTGTGTGTGTGTGTGTGTGTGTGTGTGTGAAAGCTTGCAAAAACTAGTTACCATGGTGAATGCTGAGATAGCTTGTGCTGCACATAGGCCCAGAAGAGAGAGAGAGAGAGAGAGACGGATAGATAGAAAGAGACAGAGTGATATAGAGAGCGGCAGAGATGGCGAGACTGAGACAGATGGACAGAAAATGATACAGAGAAGGGAATGATAAAAGACAAACAGAGACAAAAAGACAGACAGAGAGAGAGATAATGGGAGAGAGACAGAGAGATAGATGGACAGAGAGAAAGACATGAGTCAGGAAGAGAGACAGATCTAGACAAAGAGAGACCACCAGAGACAGAGAAACGAATGGAAAGAAAATGATATATGGAGAGAATAGGATCTGAACAGTGGTGTCAAAAGTATTCACATTAATTACTTGAGTAGAAGTATAGATACTAGGGTTCAAAAATACTTCTTTAGAAGTTGAAGTATCAACCCAAGCTTTTGACTCAAGTAAAAGTGTAAAAGTACTGGTTACAAAACTACTTAAAGTATAAAAGTAAAAGTACCGTGAGGGGCGAGAAAAGCATTGGGGGGGGGGGGGGGGGATATTGTTGTGTGCGTTCTTATCATGCGACTGGGGGGATTGCGCGTTCTGATCGTAAAAATAGAGTAACGAGGCTATTTTTAAAATGTAAGGAGTAGAAGTAAAAAGTCGGCTGAAAAATAATTACTCCAGTAAAGTATAGATACCCAAAATTTCTACTTAAGTAAGTTAACGAAGTATTTGTACTTCGTTACTTGACATCTCTGGATTTGAAGTAGTATCAATCTGGACTTATCTCGAAAGTCTTTGTGCCCAATCGCATCTAAAGCCTTTTTTTCCTGATGAGTCTCACTAAGTTGTTTTCTTATGGACACCCAGCTGTTTAGTCCCAATGCTATGAATTCTCATCTCATTGTGTGTGTGTACTGTATGCAGAGGTGTCAAGTAACGAAGTACAAATACTTCGTTACCTTACTTAAGTAGAAATTTTGGGTATCTATACTTTACTGGAGTAATACTTTTTCAGCCGACTTTTTACTTCTACTCCTTACATTTTTAAGCAATTATCTGTACTTTCTACTCCTTACATTTTAAAAATAGCCTCGTTACTCTATTTTTATGATAAGAACGCCCACCCCCCCCGCCCCCGGTCGCATGATAAGAACGCGCACGACGCAGCCCCCCCGTCGTATCATCAGAAAGCGAGACCTTAATGCTTTTTTTCTCCCTCACGGTACTTTTACAACTGGTTTTGAAACCAGTACTTTTAAACTTTTACTTAAGTAAAAAGCTTGGGTTGATACTTCAACTTCTAAAGAAGTATTTTTGAACCCTAGTATCTATACTTCTACTCAAGTAATGAATGTGAATACTTTTAACACCACTGACTGTATGTGAATGGTCAAACTTTTACTATTAAACATACTGCAGCTTTGGTTTCTACTGTCTACTATATAAATATATACAGTATACTATATATATATATATATATATATATATATATATATATATATATATACAGTATATATATATATATATATATATATATATATATACTGTATATATATATATATATATATATATATATATATATATATATATACAGTATATATATATATATATATATATATATACTGTATATATATATATATATAATTATTATTTTTATAATTAATTAATTAATTAATACTTTTTTTTTTACATAGGAACACCACTATGCATTTAAGGATTTAAGGTACCAGAGATTACAGTCATTAATATTTTTTATTAACCACATTTCATTTGTAAATTAGACGGATCAGCACTATCCTTGCGAGTTTTAATAGTGCTGTATAGTTCTTGCATGTCTTTGGATTTTGGGAGGAAACTAGAGAAAATCCATCACAGTACATGTAAACATCATGCTCACAGACCCGGCATGGGAATCAAACCCGGGCAACAGCGCTAACCGCTAAGCCTACATACAGCCGTTGGCCTGCATGGTCCCTAGCTTGTCCTCCAGGATTTCTAGTTTGACTACAAATGTTCCTAGATGGATGGATGGATGGATGGATGGAGACCAATATTTTACTTCTTCTGAATAGTGTCTTCTTCAGCTACTGGCAGCATATTTTCCTTGACTCATTCTTTGCCTTAGCATGTAGAGCTACTGTATAGTTCAGCATTTCATGCCAGGATGTGTTGACAAGTACATTTGGACAATGATATACCTCAAGTCTTTGTCAAACAACAGGGCAACCCGTGTGTTAACCTTGTTTCAACATTGATGTAGCTCGTTTCATTCTGAGCAGAAGAAGGTTGAATAGGAGAAGCATCATAGCAAGGCCACAGCGTGTAAAGACAAAAAAATAAAAAGTTGTCTTCTATTTCTGTGCTGACTTCTTTACTTTCTTGAAGAACCAAGATCTTCCTGATTAGCTGTCACAGCTACACATTTCAAATCAAATTAAATTCAAATTGTATTTGTCACACACACAGTCATACACAGTACGATATGTAGTGAAATGCTTACACGACTGCCAGCGACCTTAAAATAAAAGCTTAAACATAAGAGATAAATATGAATAAAAAAATACTTTAGAAATAAAATTAACTAGTAAAATATACTGTACAAGTAAAATTACTGTAATAAAAGCAATACGGTAGAAAACGAAATTTACTAGTAAATCTACTGTACAAAGTAAAATAAAATATACTGTACAAATAAGAACAAATATCAATATAATAATATAGAAATATAAAAGAAGAAAATAGAAATTTGTCCAAATCAGAAATGTAGAAATGACTGAGGTGTGCAAATATGCATAAAAGTGACTTCTTAACGTGTCTTGTTATTAAAGTGATTTGTGCAGTGGTCCATAATGAAAATATAAATATATAGTGCAAAAGTGTGCATGAATGTGTCCATAGTGGCCAGGAATGCCCAGTCAGTGTTGGATATAAAAAAGATCACCCATGTTATATTTATTTACCGAAACTGAACAATGAAGGACAGTGAGAGAATTCTGTAATCAATCTGTAATCAATTAAATAATCATGCTCTGCCAACAGAGACATACATGACACTGCTAACGTTGTAGTTCAGAAGTGTCATTACTCATGCAGGATGTGATGTCACAGGCGTGTGATGGAAGTTATCGAAAACTAAACGATCAGTTTGTTCTTGTCTCTTGTAAATTTCCTGGAAACAAGAATGATAATTTTATAATAGTCTCAACTACTTTGTACAATATGCAGTATTTTTTATAAAACAGTGTAAATAACAATTTTCCCCCATAGCAACAAGATAGTTACAGTCAGTGTTCCAATGTATTGTTTCAGTTGGCTGACAAAATATGATCACATTCAACTGCATTGAGAATACTTGCTATGAAAAAGGAATATTTTTTACAATATAATAATAATTAAAAACAAATCAATATTCTTTTAATGTCTGCACACATACCAGGCATGCTGCTTCCTCAGTGACCCCTACAGTTTTACAGTATTGGTGGTAAGTACTTTGTTTGCTAGAAGTAGACACCTACAGTTAATCCTCAACCAGGGTAGCTAGGGCATCACTCACTCAGTCACCGACTAACTCACTCTCTACGCCTATTATCGTGTAAAAGGTCGCAGGAGGTCTGCAGCCTGTCCCAGTAGACTCGGGGAACAGGGGAGGATAAACCTCGTTTTGAGTGTATCATAGGGCACAAGCATGCACAGATTCACAAGTTACCCTAATCTCCATGTTTTTGGATGGTGGGAGGAAACTGGAGTACCCTGGTGAAACCCACCAAACACGGGAGAACATGAAAACTCCACAGACATGAGATGGAAATCAAACCCTCTACCCTAGAGGTGTGAGGTCACAATGCTAACCACTATACCACCATGTCTATGGCATCACATTTCACATTTTACTATTAATATTGTTTCCAAGCAGTATATTGTTAAAATTTTTTAATTATTGACCTCACACCTCTAGGGTAGAGGATTCGATTCCCATCTCGTGTCTGTGGAGTTTTCAATTCCTTACCAATGCCCACATCACTGGATACAGGGCATCCTTGGTACCAATCCCAAGCGTAGATATAATGGGAGAGTTGCGTCCAGCATAAAAACTTTGCATACAACAATATTGTATATATTGTGACCCCTTAATTGGAACAGCTGAACATGCAACACCAACAGTCATTGAAAATTTGATTAAGCATTGTCATTGAACCATTTCAAAATGTTGCAAACCTGAAATAAACATACATACAAAAGGATTGTCTAGTGCAAAACGTGAAAGAAAAGTTAAAAAGTCAGAACTAATTGCAATTAAGTACTTAAATAAATTAAGGCCATTCTAGGTTCTTGTTTGTTCCAGATTGCAAGATCCTTGAAATTCCTTGAGATTTTCATATTTTCTTCATATTTTTGGTAAATCAGCACCCGAAGGCAGTTGATACATGTGTTCGACAGCATACTTGCCCCTGCTGGGCAGAAACACCAGTAAAAGCTGTTGGGAAAATCCAATCAGTGAGACCACAGTTGACTCTGTTGCAAAGGTCAGAATCTTCTTCAGTGTTGTTGATCCTTTGATTGATGAAAAGAAGAACAGTACCACAACTATATCGGAGTTAATATTGGCTAATCTCTCCATTAATCCACCACCTTATTCTTAATCACTCTCGTGTTGCTTCCTGTCTCTGACCATTTAATTACTTGAACTGTAACAGAGAAGGGAGCGAAATGCTTTTGGATGTCTTCACATTTTCTATAAGACTCAGTAACTCAACCCAACTGGTTTCATATTATAATAATTCACTTTGACTATTTACCTTTCAAATGGACCCTGGAGGCAATATATTATTTTGAGCACTGGAACATTCTAGTAGCTGATACCTGTCAGGAAACGTTGTGAGACTCCTCAAACAGCCAGTATCCACTAGATCTCTCAGAGGCTTATTTATTAGCTTATGCTGCTCCAAAGCTCTGACTTCAGAGACTTGTGAGGTGCTGGGCCTCTGTAAACCAACAATGGTGTACCAGCAATGTGTGCAAATACTGAATCTTACATACAGCTAAGTGTAGAAAGTAACTATTTTGTCGCCTTCGTGTGAAATTCTTAGCCAATCAAGCATAACCTTAATCAATTAGATAATAAATACACTCCATGACAAGGATACACAAAAACCAGTGGAATCCAAAGCCAAGCTAAGATAACCTTCAAATGCTTCAGAGAGATCTTTGGCTTCATCGCTTGTCACCTTGTGATCAGAGACAGCAATCTTCTGAATGCCCAGATGGCACTACTGAAGACATTAGCACGATCGATGCTGTAGTTGCATTTGCAGTTTCACAAAAAGCTGGCTTTTTCCTGTCCTGTAATGTAATGTTCATTTTAAATTGGTCCTCAGTGTTGGTGATGACAGCACTGTACAAATCATTGTCTTCTTCTTCACCAGATGACTCCTTTATCAGATTTATGTAAGTCTCGTAATCATTTTGTTGGCATATACCAGCATGGTCACTCGTGGATGGCAGTGCTGACTCGGCATTATGCCGCCTACTCTCTCTCCGTCTCTCTCCCTCTTTCTTAATGCACCTCTCCATCTGGCTCTTTGTCTCCTTTTCGCACCAGTCCTTTCTCCATCCAAGGTCACATCTATCAGTCTTAGTGATTCATATATAAGAATTTACACAAGTGTTTTAGCACAATTTAGCACAATTGGTGAGCATATAGTTTGAAGGATCTCAGAGGTTTAGTGCATGTCGTGAGTCTACACAGCTTCTCATCTTAGTGGCTCTTAGATATACAGTATTAGACATTCCGGGGTTAACGCTAATTCATACATCATGTACCAAATCGAACTAACCCTATGTTTACACTAGTGACTGACACACCAGCATTCGTCTCCTACGCACATCTGCGATGCAGAGCCACGATTTTCACGACAGTGTCAAGCTGCAGGATGACATACCAGCAGAGCATTTAAATAAATTAAAATAAAATGCATTTTCAGCAGTACTACTCTGAAAGGAGATTGTGTTGCTATACACACACGCGCACGCTGTCAGCTTGGGTCAGGGCCATCGATCGATCAGATAATGTGTCCTGCGTATGCAGACTTGCGTCTCTTTCTCACCTTTCCCGGCCGTCTGCCATTTCTGCAAAGCCTCGTCTCATCTCCCTCCAGGCTGAAAACCAGACGCATGAAATCAAGCTGATGAGAAGGAAACTGCTATAACTTTGATATTTAAATCACTGTTTATATCACACATCCGCACCAGTGTTCAAAAAACGGAAAAATTACATTAAAAAAAAAATATGTCTAGTGACTCTACCAAATATTATCAGAATTGTTAAAGTGTGATGCGTCCCGCATCGTTCCTCAATCTTTTAACTCTGTTGACTAACTGTAAATATTTCCATTTAAATACTAAATTTTCAATCATTTTAAATATTCCACATTTACATATTTAGGACCACATGCTCTACCTTGAGTCACAGAGTGTATTAAGAAGTCTCTTGATAAAACTCATGTGATGATGAAATAGTTATTTAATGAAAGGAGGTATGAGCAAACCACAGGCTTCAGTTTGCTAGTGAGGATAAAGATCTGACTTTGGAACGATGGAAAAAGGTCATGTGACCTGATGAGTCCAGATTGGGCCTAGTCCAGAGCGATGGGCGTGTCAGGGTAAGAAAGGATGCACATGAAGCGATGCAACCATCATGCATACTGCTAAAGGTGGGCAAATGAAATACAGCACTACCTCGGCATACAAATTTAAGGAGAACTTAAGGAGAAAATGCATTTTTCTATAGGAAATAATGTAAATGTAGATAATCTGTTCCTGCCACCCTATAATCTTACCTATATTTCCGACACTACAGTATAATCATATTTTTGCACATGAAACAATGACAACATTAAAAATGGACATGTCAATGAAGGGAAATATGAAATTAATAGACATTAAACCTCACTTTTAACATAACAATTAATCTTAATTTATTATTCCAGTTGGTGCTGACTGCTTGCAGGTTGGAACGAAGATCAAAGGTCAGCCGGTAGATTGAGAGCTTTGCCTTTTGGCTCAGTTCTCTTTTCGTCACAACAGTGCGGTAAAGCAACTGCAATACCGCCCCCGCTACTCCGATTCTCCGGCCAACCTCACGTTCCAATGTTCCATCACTCGTAAACAAGACCCCGAGATACTTAACCTCCTTCACTTAGGGTAACGACTCGCTCCCCACCTGGAGTAGACAATCCATCGGTTTCCTGCTGAGAACCATGGCCACAGATTTTGAAGTGCTGATAAAATTCTTTCTCAGTGGTTTCTCTGAGCTCCTCCCATACCCGCTTGTTTGCCTCTGCTACCACTGCAGCTGCTGTCCTTTGAGCCTGCCGGTGCCTTGCAACTGCTTCTAGAGTCCCCCGGGATAACATAACCCCGAAGGACTCTGTTTTCAGTCGGACAGCTTCCCTAAGTGTCCACCACACTGTTTGAGGGTTACCGCCCCTTGAGGCACCCAGAACCTTAAGATCACAGCTCTCAACTGCAGCTTCAGCAGGTCTGTCCAGTGGCCTCCCCTTCCACCTGACCCAACTCTCCACCAGATGGTGATCAGATGACAGCTCCGCCCCACTATTTACACAAGTGTCCAAGACATATGGCCTTAGGTCAGATTATACAATCACAAAATCGATTCCTCTCCGGGAACCATCATTTTATCGTGGTGGAGAGGCTTGCGTGCCCTCATGACCCTGGGGGGTGGTGTTGTCTGGAACCATGTGCTCCTGGTAGGGTCACCCAAGACAAAGTGGTCTCAGGCGAGTGTGGGGATACTCATGAGTCCCCTGCTGAGTGCCGTGATGTTGGACATTGAGTCGCCTCTCTGCGCCTGAGGATCGGGGGTGGGGGGGGGGACTCTCCCTGTTGTCTGTACTTATGCTCCTCATTCTTGGAGACTCGAATTGCTGGGGTCATCAACGCACATGTGGGCAGTGACAGGGATACTTGAGGGGCGTGATTGGGAGGAACGGCTTCCCTGGTCTAAACCAGTCTTTTTGTTATTGGATTTCTGTGCTATTCATGGATTGTCCATAATAAATACCATGTTCAAGCTATAAACACCATATTTATATAAAGATTATATAAATACTGTATATAAAGAGGCAGGAATCGAGCCTGCTCGATAATCAAAGCCAGACCTTTAAGGTGCAAAGCAGTAGTGCTAACCACTAAGCCACCACTACTACTGTATGCCTAGTTATTTGTTTATATTGGCTGTGGTTAAAATTTGCCCTTTAAAACCATATACTACAAAATTAAGTTTATATGATTCCCTTTGAAAGTTGATCCTTTTAGAGTGATTAAACTTAATCATCTACTGTACCACATTCATGTTCCTGAACATAATTGTGAATACAGTATGTGTCAAAGTGAAAGATTTTTTACACTTGTATGAATGCTCTCATCATCCATACCACTTAATCCTGTATTCAGGGTTGCAGAGGGCCCTTGAGCCTATCCCAGGAGACTAAGGACACAAGGTACACCTTTAAATGATCAGCATTAATTTTGTCAAGCTGCGGACCTGCCTTACCTTTTCCGGTCATGGAGATGATGGGCTGTTCCACTGTGAAGACTGTTGCTTCATCTCGGGGGCGTACCCACACACCCAATAACACACCGACAGTGGCAGCAATGTTGTGAATTGTTTTTTGGTTCGACATTATCGGGAGTTGTGCTTGTTGAAGGCCTTCCTGATCTCTCGTCTTCTTCAAGTGATGTTCTTCTGCTCTT
Organism: Channallabes apus; assembly: GCA_030522415.1. Classification (NCBI taxonomy): domain Eukaryota; kingdom Metazoa; phylum Chordata; class Actinopteri; order Siluriformes; family Clariidae; genus Channallabes; species Channallabes apus. The sequence goes on along the minus strand of CM060117.1, from coordinate 3,394,547 downwards.
CTCCCGCACAAAGGCATGTGCCACTCAAAACACCTTGAACGACTCATTGCAGCATATACTTACAGCAATAAACTTGCAAACTCATGTCAAACAACTCTGTAGCAGATTTTACCAGTTTCACACAGAATTTCCCTCTTCATTCTATCTTGTTGTGAATTCACAGACATGGTCAGAATAGCACCAGTTGCACAGCTCCCGATGTACACAGGACGATGTCTTTTGGTACACTGACTTCTGTTGCCAAAAAACTAGTTTAAAAACTTTTTAATACCACAATGTATTTGTTGAGGTCCAGATTCCTCACTTTAGCTGTTTTAGAAGCTGCTGCTAGTGGTGCCATGAAATCCCCTTCCCTTTCTGCCGATGACATCAGCGCCCTTCGCATGGCCGTTTTTTCCCCGCATTTTCACAGAGGTAAAAAGTCACATGAAGACTATTCTCATTCAAATCATGTAAGCATATATCAGATTTGTTTTTGATCTAGGACAAACGAAAGTAATGGGGAGCCGAGTAAAAACTCAAAATTGAGTCACTTCTGGTAGGGAATGTAAACGTACCCTCTGACAATGGTGACTCCTACCATAAATGTTAAATAAATACTTAATTTTTCTGAACAGTTCCATCGTGTGAGTCACTATGAATTAGTCATTTCCATAGAAACAATGTATGAGAAGTAGGATATTAATATACACATTTGTGACTTGTGCGTAGCTGCGCTACTGTCAGGGCTGCCGTTGCAGGAAATGAATCACCTTCTGACCAATCAGGATCCGGAATTCAGAGTCCAGGTGATGGGCAGATGGGAGCCACTGGAAATGACACTGTTTTCTCTGTGATGGATGGACTAATACATATTCATCATAAATAATCCGAAAAATATTCATCAGAATTCTAGCATTCGTCTCATCCCTGTCTCTGTCTTAGCCTTGTGTCTAACCCTGATGTCCAGCCATGGAGCCGCGGTGATTAAACTCTGCCACATGGACCCGCGCGAGTTTTAATAAATCCGCTGTCTGCTTAGACCTGAGTGGCACGGTGACTAATGTCCCTGTCAAAGAGTAATGTGTGTAATTATTTAACTGTGCATCGCTCTACACACGGTTGTGTGGCATTAATGAGTGTGTGACCCATCTGGTGAAAATGGTTACGATTAGATTTCTTGTTTATTACTCGGTCCATAGAGATGTCTATTGTGGAGCCAACTTATTATTCTATTAGTCTATGATGTATAAATATACTACAGGATACTATATAAGATTTGCATAAAAAATGAGTTACTTTATTCAAAAGGCATACATTTAACTAATAGCAGATTGACTAAATACACAATAGGTTTAAGTAAAATAATGGAAAAATTACATTTAGGAAAAGGTCTTACACATAAATGAACGCTTAATCTGACATGACTGTGCTAATTTACAAGCAAATATGTTATCATTTCTACAGTAACAGCTCGTCCACATAAACTAATCAACATAATAGATTTCACAATATATATATTTGAATAAATAAATAAACAAATTCTTAACAATGAAAAATGTATGATTGCGTGTTCAGAAATATATTTTAAATGGGTTCTCAGTCATACAGTATGACCAGCTTTAAATATTTGTATTTTCTTGCACTGTTAAAAAAAAAAAAAGAAAGAAGAAAAAAAAATATAAAGTATATATAAATAAAGTTATGCTACTTCAATTGCACCTAAATAAATTTTTTATTAGGTTGAATTAATGCACAGTGAACTATGTCTTTTTTTTTTTTTTTTTTAGTTATGAAAACAACCACGTGAAATGGTGAACATGGGTGAAAACGTCTCGGGTTACTTTTCTGTAACCCTGTTCCCTGAAAGGCGGGAACGAGATGCTGCGTGAAAACGCTATGGGAAACATCTTGTCATGTCTGCGGTTGTGAAGCATGTGTGTACAAACAAGCCAATTTTTGGCTTATATAACCTCGGTCAGGTGACGTCATCTGATTAGACGCAGCTGCAGGTTATAAAAAGTGGTGAGCCGGCGACAACCTCAGATTAATTTGTCTGAACGGACGTCCGGTCACGTGGCAGTGCGGCATTGGGACGCAGCATCTCATTCCCACCTTTCAGGGAACAGGGTTACAGCAAAGTAACCCGAGACGTTCCCTTTCAAGGCTCCACTCAATGCTGCGTGAAAACGCTATGGGAACGAGAAAACCAACGCCACCGCGCTACAAGTGTCTGGACCCCAAGGTTGTGTAGCATTTGTGTGCACAAGGCCGAGGAGTCTCAGAACTATGTCTGGGAGCTTCGTGGACATCCAGACTATAAAATTTACAAATGTGTGCGGGGAGGAAAAAGCCCGCCGCATCACACACTTGCTGCAGGGGAGTACCTCTTGCAGGAGCAATAGATGGGTTGACCCCTCTGGTCGAATGGGCCCTGAATCCTAGAGGTGAAGTGAGTCTCTGCACCTCATAGGAGACGGTTCGGTGGACGTAGGTCTGAAGAGCACATACTGGGCACAGTAGGTGATGATGCAGAATTGCCTTGACTGGCCAGGGGCAGGTCCAGGCAAGATGCGGAGACTGACAAGTACGCAGATCTCCGATCCTCTGAGAGAGGAAATGGCCATAAGAAAATCCATCGTAAGGGTCAGAGGCCTGTCAGGTGCTGACTCTAGTGGCTTCAATCAGAACGTGGCAGACTGAAATAGCGACCGCGTACGTTCTGAGGGTACTAGGGCACAAGCCTGAAGACAATTCTCTTGGAGAAACTCTAGCACTGGAGAAATTCAGCAGTGGACTGGGTCAACCTGCTTAGGACACACTTGCTGTAGGAGGGATACCCCTTGCTAGTGCAATAGATGGGGCGATCCCCTTGGTTGAATGAGCCCTGATTCCTAGAGGTGAAGTGAGCTCATGCGTCTCATACAGTAGGAGGGGGCAATAGCACTCTCATCCAGTATAGTGGCGGAGGCACCACAGGATGCGGTCCCAAACATGTAAAAGCTGCTCTGGTTTACGCTACCGGCTGATGTGGTGGACGTAAATCTGAAGAGCATGTACTGGACATAGTCAGTGAAGCCTCTCCTGTTCTGAAGCTGTAAAGGCGGAGGACAGGATGTTTCAAAAACAATATCGGAAGATAGTTAAGTACGTCCTGAGAGTACTAGGGCACAAGCTCGAAGGACAAACTTTTTTTTTTTTTGCAGCAGCAGCAGTTCCAGCACTGAAACAATTCGGCAGTGAACTGAGTCTACCCGCTTAGCACACACTTGCTGCAGGGGAATATCTCTTGCTAGTGCAATAGATGAGGCAATCTCCTGGTTGAATGAGCCCCACTTCCTAGAGGCAACGTGGTACTGTGCGGCTCATAGGAGAGGGCAATAGCATCTCTCACCCAAAGGGCACATACTGGACACTGTAAGTGAAGTCTTTCCTGCACCGAAGCTGTAACAGGCGGAGGACAGAGGCTTCAAGCAATATGGGCTGAAACACTTCGTATGTACGAATCTTTCACATACATTCATTTCTGAAGGCATAAGCTCTTCTAGGAGAGGGAGCCCTAGAATTGTCTTAATTACGCTGCCCGGAAGACCAGAGAGAGTTGGCTTCTTCAATGATGATGATGTTCCAGGAGTGAGATAGCTAGCTAGCATCTCCTCAACCTGGGGCATCACCACATAGCCTCGTGTCTTCGCATCAACGATGTTGCAAAAGAACGAGGTTGGTGGTACAAAAACACGGGATGAAAAAGGTTTATCCCATGAACGGGATAGTTCATTATGGAGATCATCAAAAAATGGGAGAGAGCGGCGTTTTGGCGCCCTCTCCTGGCCACCCGACAGAAATCTGTCATCTAATTTTGACTGTGTGGGGTGAGCTTGCTCCTGTGGCCAGTCAATGTGAAGTCGTTCGACTCCACGCGTTATGACTTCCAACAACCCTTCATACTCTCTGTCATCTCTAGAGGGTCGTTCTGAGGTGGCTGCTGCCATTTCGACAGAAGGCAAGGAAAGGGTCTCTTCCATCGACTCACGAGAAGCACTGGAGTGCGCTCGTGAAGTGGAGGGAGAGACTACGTGATCGGGGGAGAAGGCGAGAGAAAGGAGAGGCTCCGTTTTCTGAAAGAAAAAAAAGAAAAAAACCTAACACTTTTTTTATGGCCAGATCAACCTGTGATCCCCAGGAGTGCAGTGCGGCGCGTGGTTCCCTGAAGAATGCGAGGTGCGCGAGGAGCATTTTTACCGGGAGATTATCACAATGCTCACACTCTCCTTTAAATCCATCTAGAGAGTGGCTTTCAACCAAACATTCAAAACAAAGAGTGTGCGTGTCGCCTTCGGAGAGATAGTTCACACACGGACATATAGCGCTAAACTCCGCCATTTCCTCAGTAAGTTTAAGTTCTCTTTGTTTTAAATGTATTAAATGTATTTTGTGCTTGCACACGTTGCATTCACAATGTCGTGAAGACAAATGATCTGAGGTTGTCGCCGGCTCACCACTATTTATAACCTGCAGCTGCATCTAATCAGATGACGTCACCTGACCGAGGTTATATATATGCCAAAATTTGGCGTGTTTGATACACACATGCTTCCCAACCGCCGACATGACAAGATGTTTCCCATAGCGTTTTCACGCAGCATCGAGTGTAGCTTTGAAAGGGAACACTATATTAATGTTATGTTATCACACACTACCTTGGAATATAAAAAGATATGTTCTATCTACTCAAACCTACACTGTAAAAAAAAGTCCTAAATTTACGGAAAATAACTTTCAAATTTTATAGTAGTTTTCCTTTTTTTTAAACTACATACAAATCTCTGTAAAATTACAGAAATTTTCTGTAAATTACGAAGTCGAATGTGTTTTTAAGTATTATTTAAATATTGAAAAATTAACTTTTTTTTCACATTTTTTAACAGTAAAAATACCATATTATTTTTACTGTGTTTTTTCTGTTTTTGTAAATTATGTGTAACTTTATGTAAAATTACAATTTATGAGTTCCAACTCATTAGATAAAGGTTAATGTCCATACAAAAAATTTATTGTTTTTCTTTGTAATTTTGAGGTAAATCATATTAATTTTATAATACTTTGATATTTAAGTTCTAGATGCAAGTTTAGCATTTTTTCATGACTTTTTAAAAGATTATTCTTACATTATCACTTACATGTAGGCTATAGTATCTGCTTCATGCCTTCAAAGAATGTGAAGAGAATTTAGGAGACTGATACTTATCAAAAATATATATTTTTGTATTACAGTTGTTCTGAAATATCACCATGGCAATCTAGCCATCAGCTTTCTTAATGCATGCCTGCATATTCTGACACAAGGATAATGTATTTGCTGTGTAGCTGTTTTAAAGCATCGCTTTAAGTTACATTTTGATATTTAGCTTGTATTAGGGGAACTATGGTGTTATTTTTGTACCAAAAACGTTAGAGAAAACTCCACGGACTCTCTGCTTAACTGCCACAGCCGTCAGAAGCTGAAGGTGGGAACATTCTAATCTTGTTTCTGATTGGCTGATCAGCAGCCTGAGGCGGAGATATTCTAATTACCTCTTCATTACTGGCGCATTTAAATAAGCGAGTGAGGGCGGAACCTGATGTGGAATACGCCTACGCTTATTGCTCAGGTACAGACGTAACGTGATATGAACCAGCCAATGGGAAACAGGCGTCCTTCAAATGTTTAGCGCGCGCAGGGGTGGTGTGACTCAGTAGCTGGTAAGCGGGTGTGTGTAAATTCAGAGGAGTGAAGACACGCTGCTGAGCTACAGGTGAGGAGGAAAGCAGTCTCTGAGGGACAGAGGAGAAGACTCTGAAATGTAAAATACCTGCAAGCTCAAGAGACAATGAAGGTAAGATATTTTTTATTCTTATTATAATTCTTATTGTTGTTGCTGTAAACAAAGCTCATTTATTAATACTGCCACTTTTTTCTTTTAAATCTAAGATCTTAATGTGTTCTTTTCTTCTCTCTTCCAATCCACCCTAATGCACCAAGTTGTTTACGGCCTGTTTGGAAGAAGATCTTTCTTGGATACACTGGACCGTCCATTTTGCCATTTTGGTATGTTTTAGATTTGACTTAATTGCAATAAGACATTAGGATTCTGAACTAAAAGTTTAAGTTATTTGTACACATACATTATATAAGAACAATAGAGTTAAAAAGGGACCACATTGTACTATATTTGTAATAAAGTTTCCAATCCAACTTTAATTGGAACATTGAGAATATTGTTTGAAATTGTTCATTTCTTCATAGTTTTTAGTCAAGGATATTTCATAGCAATGTTTAAGTTTGTGAGAGAGAATATTTCACTGTTATAGCACAATAGTCTAAATATTTCATTGTTTTTCATTTTAGGATTTTACTGTAATGCTATAAAACTGAACTTCTTTTTACTGTATTTTGCATCAGACCTGTACTATACTGTCAGTTATACAGACAATTTTTTTTAAACAAATATTGTAATCTTGAGTTTGTGTTAACACTTTATTGAACATGTGTATTCATAGGAATTTATTTGAAAAAAAAAAGTTAAATATTAGGGGTTTTGTGTTATTGCTTTGTTTGAAGGTGTTTGATCTTCAATTTATGAAAAATCTGTAAATAACAGTGTTTCCTGCTTTTGCTTTATTGAAGGTGTTTGATTGTAATAATTTTGGAAAAAAAACTGTAAAATAAAAACATTTTGCTGCTACACGTCTAGTGCTGTTTTAATGAATGTGTTAAATCGTATACATTTTGGGAATAATTTGTAAAATAATGGTGTTTCACTGCTAAACATATAGTGCTTTTGCTTTATTGAAGGTCTTCAATCGTATAAATTTAGCAAAAATATGTAAAATAATGGTGTTTCACTGCTAAACTTCTAGTGCTGATCGTTTAATGAAAGTGTTTAATTGTATAAATGTAGGAAAAATCTGTAAAATAATTGTTTTTCTCTGTAAAAGATAAAATAACAATTTCTGTAAATTTAATGTTTTTGAGCATAATATGAACTAGAGTATTGTACCTTAATTTTACGGTTTTTGTTTGGCAGCCGCTGCTGCCAGTCATTTGATCGTTTTTTTTTTTTTACGCTTTTTTTTTATTTTACAGTTTAACACCAATCTTCCTTATTTAGATTTAATGTTTTGCAATGTTAATGTAGCGTCTCATCTCCAGCTTCAGATGAAAATGGCCAAATGACTGATGTTGGTTATATGCTGTTCCCCCAGTTCTTCTCCAACTGCTCTCACATGAACAACAACAATTAAACATTATGGTTTTGATGGTAATATATTTATATATTTATGTTTAGTTCACCTAATTATTACACTATTATAAGCTTTATTCTTGTTACTGTAAAGTCAGAGTCAATCTGGAGCTGAACCAGGGAATGGTGTGTGATTCAGTAACACACTATTCTTGAGATATGATGCATAGAAACTTCACACAGAGAATCACCCAAATGCATGATTAACCCAGAGACCCTGGAGCTATAAGGCAGGAACACTACTCACAACAGCATGATAAAGCGAGAAAGGAAGAAGCATGAAATCCCTACAGGTTGCAACATTAGCTAAGAAATCCAGTGCCCTAAACACAAAAAGAATTTCTCAGTCTGTACAGCGGTATAGCGGGTAGTGTTTCTCCCTGACAGCTTTATGGTGTCATGTTTGATTCATTTAAGCTTGGGTTACTATCCACTGTGACTCTCACACGGCCTGAGTGAGTCAGAGCTATGTACTCTAAAAGTAAAGCACTTTAATTGAAAACTATCTATAAACTTTATAAAAACTGAAAATTTTATGTGCACTACAAAATTTAAAGTTAGATGTTTTTAAGTGGTACATGAAACAAGAACTGTCTTGTGACAATTCAGCAGCAAAGTAAGTTTAGTTAATAAATTAAAAACCCTGGCAATGCCACATGCTCAAGCTCTTAGAGTGGGAGGGGAATACAGTATGAGATATAAGTTTGGACACACCATCTAATATCGTGGACTTTCCATTAATTTTTTTCATTCTTTCTACATGGTAAAAGAATGCCGAGGGTGCTCTTTGTTAATTGGAGATTTCTGAGGCTCTAAATGAACTTCTCCTCTGCAGCAGAGGTAAGTTTTGGTCTTGCTTTCCTGGGAAGATGTTCATGAGAGACAGTGGCGCTTTTTACAAATGCACTCGACACAATACTGTTTTTGAAAAAAAAAAAATTCAAAAAGGACAGATAACCGTTGTTTCTTAAAATAAATGACTATTGTTGTTGTTAGTAATTCCATAATTTCAGAATGTCTATGTTGTAGTTAAGACAACTCCAGTATTTTTTGTAGAATGTAGCAAAACAAGAACATTGAATTAATTGGTGTGTCCAAACTTTTGATCGGTACTCTACTTGATCTCATTCATCAATCACAGCAACCATAGCCAATGATGAGCATCTGTGGGTTTATGTATGCAGAAGAGGGCAGATAGTGCATTCCTCCAAGTGTGCATGCTGCTTTGTAACAGCTCCAAAAAATATTGAGGTTGGCTATAGATGTCTCATAGGAAGCAGGTGTCAGTCATCATCCTAGCTGGGACGTGATGAGAGAGCTGGCTGGTGGGTTGGAATTGACAAGTCCAAACTGGAGGACAATATAGGAAAAATTGGAATTGCAAGCCTGAACAAGAAGAATTACAGATATTTTTGCTCCCTGTCATTGACCCCTCTATTTGAACAATTGTTTGGTTCAAAAGTACTTAAAACATGATTAGTTACTGTGTATGAGTTTTTTTGTTCATCCTCTTTTTCATACTACACACATCCACTAGCAAAGACAACTCATCTAATCCCCTGATAAATCTAAACATCCCCCCTGTCCTTCTTCTCCTGATGCTTTTGGCTTCCTCCTAGTCTGTGTCTTGATGAAAGATAGCACAATCAGCATATCACTTTGCCATGAGTAATGAGCTGTTTAGCACCTCGTTAATCTATCACAGCTATACTAGTGTTGTTCGACCTTAATTTCTTTGGTTGTAACGCAGGTGATTAATTGATTTTTTAAATTACATTTTATATTATTAACCAATTTTCTCACAAAGAAGTTATTGTTGATTCTAAATCATTAGATATAATTATATATCAACATGTGAGGGTGAACTTGTAAGTCTGTATATATACAGTATGAGCTAACAAACAGCTGTTTATCATCGGTGGAAGGTATTGAAGAATGTTTTACCTCTCTACATCCTACAACAAATATCTGTATTTTCTATGTCCCTCCTTTCTGCATTGCTTAACCACAGTGGTGTGCACTACTGTATGTGTGGGAGTAATATCGCCATTTGCTGACTATTAGATGTAATTCCGTGATTTGCCTTCCCTCCATAAAATGCTAAATCATGGAGCAGGTGTTTGAAATCAGAGTTGGAGGTGGATTCTGAAAGCAGGTCGACAGTTTGGAAGCAGAGGGAAGGAGAGAGAAAGAGAGACCCTTATTATTACTTTAAAGGCTACAGTGAACAAATACAAGCTCAGTATATTTGTGTTACAATATTGGATTTATTTGTTTTTGTGTGTTTAGTTATCTCTGCTTTGTCTCTGCTGGTGGTGGGATAGGGTGTGTCTCCCCTTGTTTCAGGTTCCACCCTCTTCAGTGTGCCTGTAAATCTATTGGCTGCTGCTCTGCCTGTCCTTTGTTGGTCCCGCCTCCTCCCAGCTGATTGGTTCTCCAGGACACCCAGAGGCCTACTTAAGGCCTTCAGACCACCATGCTACAGACTGTGTCTTTGCTTACTGCTTATCTTATGCTTGATCCTAAATGTTACTCTGTGTATGACCCTTTTGCTTTGTTTCTGATTACTCTTAGATTTTCCCCTTTTTCATAATTGCTTGGTTTTCGATTGCCTATTCCGTGTATGACCATTTTGCTTGCTTTGACTACGCTTTTGTGTTTGCCCTCTTTGTTTTTGTTGGTTTGTTTGTAGATACTTTTGTATATATTTATATTTACTTTATTTAGTGGCTTAGTAAGGAGTCGACGCCATTTTGTTTGCACTTTGTTTTTCTTGGTTTGTGGGTAGTTAGGGAGTTGAGGGAAGAACTTTGTATTTCTGTTTCTTTATTTTCGGTGCAGGTTAGTTGTGTCACTTTGGTATTAGATAGAGGTAATTTTGTTTTGTTTTGGCCTTGTCGGCTTCTGAAGCTTACAGCCACCCTTTTGGGATTTGCTTATTCACCTTATTGTAAATAAACACTAAGCAAACGCACTTTTGGTCTCACCCCCTTCTTTCTTTTTTTTTCACTCCTGTTACGGCCCGACCTAGACCGGGGTGTAACAGAATTGAGGGCTCGTCCGTTGCTTTTCCTCGCTCCGTCCCATTTCTTTCAGTGTGCCTGTGTTTGTCTGGTGGCATTTGTCTTTGTGGTAGGGGAGTGTTCGTTCTCCTTAGATATAGCTACAAAGTTTAACTTGGACCAGTTTACCATTTGCCCCACGGTAGAGCAGTTTGAGAAGTGCCGTAAGGATGACCTATTGTTGCTCACCGATTTCAGTGTCACGGAGTGCTACTAAGCGCGATATTAAGAAGCTGCTGTACGCTGAGCTGTTTGAACAGCGCATTATTTGTGAGCATCCCGAGGTCATACTTGAGTAAATTTAAAGGTAAATATTTTTGTACTTATTTTTAAGTAGAAATGTAAATTGAGGACTTATACTTTTATTTGAGAAATGTTTTACATGAGATGTTTCTACTTTTACCCAAGTACAAGGTTTGTATACTTTGGCCATCACGGGCTGTGGTTAGAAACAAACTTGTATGTAGGTATAGCGCTTGTAAGCTGAATAGATAAGCTAAATTCTTATTTCATCATGTATTGTACAACACAAGAGTGGGCAGTCCAAGTTAATGGATAATACAGAAAACCAAGACTCAAACACTAATTTCTTTCTGTTTAACCTTTTTATAAATCAGTTAGAGTACACCTAGGATTATCAACCATGCTGGATATTTCCCTAAACTTTTGAGGTTGTTTAGTAGTGTATCCTGTTTTACAGAACATATCTGGATTCCAACCACAGCGAATAATAATATGAATAAAAACAGAAAAACATACTATACTTTCTAGATAAAGGAAAATATCTAAATCACTGGAGGTTGGAGTTTTTGGAGAACAAACTGAGTTGTGTACAATGTCTGTTTAAATGCAGCCAATTCCCCACTGTATTCTTCTATAGACTTTACCAATCAGGGATTCATTGTTCCACTGAAATGGAATTCAGTTTATAATCAGTAAATAATTCTGATTATAGATTCAAAATTAACTGTATCAATGGACTGATCTTATAAGACGCAAGTTGACGTTTTAATTCAGTTCAACCAGTGGTGTCAAAAGTATTCACATTCATTACTTGAGTAGAAGTATAGATACTAGGGTTTAAAAAGACTTCTTTAGAAGTTGAAGTATCAATTCAAGCTTTTTACTCAAGTAAAAGTGTAAAAGTACTGGTTTCAAAACTACTTAAAGTATAAAAGTAATGTGAGGGGGGGGCTATATGTGAGGCCTATATACTGCACTAACACCTCATGAATTTTTTTATTAATTTTTTTAACAGCCATAGTGATTTGGGATCCTGTATATGGCAATTGAAAAAGAATGCATTTTAGTTCAATGCAAATACATTAAAGAACCATATATGTGTACTACTGAGCATTAACATGTTTTATGGAGAAGATATGATACTGTAACTAGTTGCCTATAAGTATTTTAATAGTGCAAGAAGTCAAACTTCAGAGGCATGTCATCAGTAACCTTTATTGGAATGTAAATGTACATCCAAGCTTAGCTGCAGGAATCTGTGAGGGCAACATACAAGAAAACTAGTGTACCCATGGCAGGCTTGTGTGTGTATACTGTGTATATATATAAATTCCTGTTACCTTCCTCGCTGGTGCTTGGTTGTGACATTTCGCTCGAATCTTGAGTCTCTATCACGGATAGTGGCTTCGTCTACTTATGTATCACAACCTTATCAACCGAAAATGCTAATTTATTCAAACGTCTTTGCTGGAGTGTGTGACGTGACGTCATGTGCAGGTGCGATGGATCGCGTACCAACCAACAGGGTGTCGGAAATGGTGTGTTTATACTTCTCATCTGTAACGTCCTTCGATATAGAAGAAAATAAAGATCACATAGACAAAAGGAGTTATTAGCGATTGTGCCGTTTACTTTTTTGTTCTCTCATGCGCATGCCCAGTGACAGATTACAAACGCTTAGTTACCTCGTCCTGCTCGACGTGCTTACATGCTTACGTCAGAGTCAGGATGCTGAACAGAAAACTTGGAACAGAACTACATGCAAACACTACATCATCCAACCACAATCAAATTCACTCCGTCCGGATTGCGCGATTTATCTAGATGTTTTTTTGTTTGTTTTTTGAATGACAAGTTGAAATAAAATAGGAGTAACGAGGCTATTTTTTTAAATGTAAGGAGTAGAAAGTACAGATAATTGCGTGAAAATATAGGGACTAGAAATGAAAAAGTCAACTGAAAAATAATTACTCCAGTAAAGTATAGATACCCAAAATTTCTACTTAAGTAAGGTAACGAAGTATTTGTACTTCGTTACTTGACACCTCGGAGTTCAACAGTATGTAGAAAGAGAAATGAGACAAAGATCAGAAGGCATCTGGACTACTGGTAAATCTGGAGTACCATGTGTAGCTTGAGAGACAGACAGAGAGAGAGAGCAGTTGGGTATGCTCCCAGTCACAAGAATACCCAATTGGTACAGTATGTCAATGTATATGTTGTACAGAGTTAAGGCAGGAAGACTGGTACTGTAGGACTATACAGGTCCTTCTCAAAAAATTAGCATATTGTGATAAAGTTCATTATTTTCTGTAATGTACTGATAAACATTAGACTTTCATATATTTTAGATTCATTACACACAAACTGAAGTAGTTCAAGCCTTTTATTGTTTTAATATTGATGATTGTGGCATACAGCTCATGAAAACCCAAAATCCCTATCTCAAAAAATTAGCACATTTCATCCGACCAATAAAAGAAAAGTGTTTTTAATACAAAAAAAGTCAACCTTCAAATAATTATGTTCAGTTCTGCACTCAATACTTGGTCGGGAATCCTTTTGCAGATTCTTGTGTCTCTCAACTTTCTCTTCACAATATCCCACAGATTCTCTATGGGGTTCAGGTCAGGAGAGTTGGCAGGCCAATTGAGCACAGTAATACCATGGTCAGTAAACCATTTACCAGTGGTTTTGGCACTGTGAGCAGGTGCCAGGTCGTGCTCAAAAATGAAATCTTCATCTCCATAAAGCTTTTCAGCAGATGGAAGCATGAAGTGCTCCAAAATCTCCTGATAGCTAGCTGCATTGACCCTGCCCTTGATAAAACACAGTGGACCAACACCAGCAGCTGACATGGCACCCCAGACCATCACTGACTGTGGGTACTTGACACTGGACTTCAGGCATTTTGGCATTTCCCTCTCCCCAGTCTTCCTCCAGACTCTGGCACCTTGATTTCCGAATGACATGCAAAATTTGCAACCTGTAGCCCATTTCCTGCACACGCCTGTACACGGTGGCTCTGGATGTTTCTACTCCAGACTCAGTCCACTGCTTCCGCAGGTCCCCCAAGGTCTGGAATCGGTCCTTCTCCACAATCTTCCTCAGGGCCCGGTCACCTCTTCTCGTTGTGCAGCGTTTTCTGCCACACTTTTTCCTTCCCAGAGACTTCCCACTGAGGTGCCTTGATACAGCACTCTGGGAACAGCCTATTCGTTCAGAAATGTCTTTCTGTCTCTTACCCTCTTGCTTGAGGGTGTCAATGATGGCCTTCTGGACAGCAGTCAGGTCGGCAGTCTTACCCATGATTGCGGTTTTGAGTAATGAACCAGGCTGGGAGTTTTTAAAAGTCTCAGGAATCTTTTGCAGGTGTTTAGAGTTAATTAGTTGATTCATATGATTAGGTTAATAGCTCGTTTAGAGAACCTTTTCATGATATGCTAATTTTTTGACATAGGGATTTTGGGTTTTCATGAGCTGTATGCCACAATCATCAATATTAAAACAATAAAAGGCTTGAACTACTTCAGTTGTGTGTAATGAATCTAAAATATATGAAAGTCTAATGTTTATCAGTACATTACAGAAAATAATGAACCTTATCATAATATGCTAATTTTTTGAGAAGGACCTGTGTATATATAGTATAACAACATAACTGAAAGGGACAGCCGGGAGGAAACACAGACATGAGGGCTTCCGGGGAGGTGTTGTAAAATATCCTGTCAGTTCACCATCAACAAACCTGAGTAAACTCATGAGAGTAGGAAGGAAGACAGCATATACAGTGGTGTGAAAAACTATTTGCCCCCCTCCTGATTTCTTATTCTTTTGCATGTTTGTCACACAAAATGTTTCTGATCATCAAACACATTTAACTATTAGTCAAAGATAACACAAGTAAAAACAAAATGCAGTTTTTAAATGAGGGGTTTTATTATTTAGGGAGAAAAAAAATCCAAACCTACATGGCCCTGTGTGAAAAAGTAATTGCCCCCTGAACCTAATAACTGGTTGGGCCACCCTTAGCAGCAATAACTGCAATCAAGCGTTTGCGATAACTTGCAACGAGTCTTATACAGCGCTCTGGAGGAATTTTGGCCCACTCATCTTTGCAGAATTGTTGTAATTCAGCTTTATTTGAGGGTTTTCTAGCATGAACCGCCTTTTTAAGGTCATGCCACAACATCTCAATAAGATTCAGGTCAGGACTTTGACTAGGCCACTCCAAAGTCTTCATTTTGTTTTTCTTCAGCCATTCAGAGGTGGATTTGCTGGTGTGTTTTGGGTCATTGTCCTGCTGCAGCACCCAAGATCGCTTCAGCTTGAGTTGACGAACAGATGGCCGGACATTCTCCTTCAGGACTTTTTGGTAGACAGTAGAATTCATGGTTCCATCTATCACAGCAAGCCTTCCAGGTCCTGAAGCAGCCAAACAACCCCAGACCATCACACTACCACCACCATATTTTACTGTTGGTATGATGTTCTTTTTCTGAAATGCTGTTACTTTTACGCCAGATGTAACGGGACACGCACCTTCCAAAAAGTTCAACTTTTGTCTCGCCGGTCCACAAGGTATTTTCACAAAAGTCTTGGCAATCATTGAGATGTTTTTTAGCAAAATTGAGACGAGCCTTAATGTTGTTTTTGCTTAAAAGTTGTTTGCGCCTTGGAAATCTGCCATGCAGGCCGTTCTTGCCCAGTCTCTTTCTTATGGTGGAGTCGTGAACACTGACCTTAATTGAGGCAAGTGAGGCCTGCAGTTCTTTAGATGTTGTCCTGGGGTCTTTTGTGGCCTCTCGGATGAGTTGTCTCTGCGCTCTTGGGGTAATTTTGGTCGGCCGGCCACTCCTGGGAAGGTTCACCACTGTTCCATGTTTTTGCCATTTGTGGATAATGGCTCTCACTGTGGTTCGCTGGAGTCCCAAAGCTTTAGAAATGGGCTTTATAACCTTTACCAGACTGATAGATCTCAATTACTTTTGTTCTCATTTGTTCCTGAATTTCTTTGGATCTTGGCATGATGTCTAGCTTTTGAGGTGCTTTTGGTCTACTTCTCTGTGTCAGGTAGCTCCTATTTAAGTGATTTCTTGATTGATACAGGTGTGGCAGTAATCAGGCCTGGGGGTGACTACAGAAATTGAACTCAGGTGTGATAAACCACAGTTAAGTTATTTTTTAACAAGGGGGGCAATCACTTTTTCACACAGGGCCATGTAGATTTGGAGTTTTTTTTCTCCCGTAATAATGTAAACCTTCATTTAAAAACTGCATTTTGTGTTCAATTATGTTATCTTTGACTAATAGTTAAAGGTTTTTGATGAGCAGAAACATTTAAGTGTGACAAACATGCAAAAGAATAAGAAATCAGGAAGGGGGTAAATAGTTTTTCACACCACTGTAAAACATACCTGTTTACTATAACAGTCTACATCCAATAGTCCCCCAGATCTGGTCCTTTACCAAAGGACAAATCTGTGGGGCGGCTTCATACGAGAAAGCTCATAAGATGTACCAACAATACCCTGCATCATTCATTTAAAGGAAATTTAACAGATCATAAAATACTAGCAGTTCATTAAAATAGTGTAGTGTGAGACCATGCAGTGCTTTATAAATAGTATGAAATTTAACTGGGAGCCAATGCAGTGTGGATTAGATGATGGTGATTTGCGCATATCTTCAGGTTCTCATAAGATCTGTAGCTGCTAGAATGTGTCTGGTAATGTACAAAATAATATACAGTACAAAATAATATACATATACTAAATAAATAAAAATGATTACAAATTTATATACAAATAAAATTTTTACTCTGAGTAAATTTTTAATGAGCTACTTTTTACTTTTACTTGGGTAGATTTTTATAAGGGTAACTTTACTTGTACTTCAGTAAAAGTTCAGTAAAGTAACAGCACTTTTACTTGCGTAAAAATTTTATTACTCTTTCCACCTCTGATGTACAGTACATATACAATAACGTTGATTCAACCAGGTTTGAAATGAGATCCCAAATGCACTAAGAAATTTAAATTATGGCACTGATGATCTGTAAATAATAAGTATCTTTATATTAATAATTCTTATGTTTGTATAAAGAACTTCAAATATATTAAAATCCTGTCCATGTTTGTATAATGGTTAGATTGTCATTATTAATAACTGCAACGCCTCCTCCTCTACAATGTAATGTATGTAACTCTACCCATACTAGATTCATTTAATTCTACGTAATTATTTGGTTTAATCCACATTGAGAGCGTTCTCCAAATTTCAGCAAATAATACTTACTTTATTACAAAAATTGCATAATATATATTTATATATATTATAAATTATATATATTATATAGTATATAATTATAATATTATTATATTAATTATATTCATTATATATTATATTTATGTCAATGGACAGTGACAAAAAACTATGCAAAATTGACTGAGAGATCGTCACAAACTAAAACCAAACAAAATCATGAACGTAAAACGAGTAATATTGGTGAAATCTTGTCATTTTCACTCATTACTATACTGTTAATCTCCCAGATGCTAGTTGCATAGCAACACAACCTCAGCAATCACAAATTGACTAATATAATTATAATGAATAATGACATCACAGCATACTTTTTAATAATATTAGTAAGAAAGCTAAGTCTGAATTAATACTGTTCATCACTTAGCTTGTTTTGACATCAGCTAATCTGTTAATAATGAGTGATTTATTGATGTGATTGAACATATGGCATTGAGAGCAAACTTCACACTGAGTCTTTTATCAGAAATATCCAACAGTTGTCTTAGGAACACATATATTGTTGGCATTCTTAGTATTATGTTTTGTTGGACATAACATCTGCTGTGTTAGCTGGTTCATTTTTTTAAAGTTCATTTCTATTGACTAAAAAATACTGTATTTTTCCTTTTTCCTTTTCATGGTGTTTCCTAGAAAACATGCTAAGTTGCTAACTAAATGTTACTCAATTGCCTAGCAACACAAGATTGCCCAATATACAGTATGTCTAATGTGTTTATGTACCAAACAGTTGGGGGGTGCGGGGGGGGGGGGTTCAACCTTGTTTCAAGCTAGTTAGCTTTGCAGCTCATCTTAGTCATGAACAGAACAACACGGTCGGTTTAAAGGCATTTTGGAACAACGTAGAAGCAGTTATTAAGGAGACACAGCGTTGTTTAAGATGACATAATGATTGTTAGAACACCTGTGATGCTGAGTGATGCACATTGTTAAACGTCTCAATGCTGTTATGCTCTATTATCACCACTGGTGAAATACCCAACGTCCAATCAGATTACTCAGTCTGTTTTGTATGAATATACAACATACCACATGTAAATTGTTTTGTTGGTAAGGAGTTTGGACATTTAGATCCTCAAGGAAGCTCAGGTTCCAGGGTTTATCATGCATAACAATAGATACTATTATAAACATAATGTGACAGGAAAAGGGTTTTTGGTAAGTTACTAAATTTCCACAGCCATGTTATAAAGGAAACATCAAAAGTGGGAGGAGTTATAAAGCATTTCATACATGTCATGAAACTAAAGGCGCTGATCATAACCATTCACGTACGTAGCTTCACACACTATAGCAAGAAAGAATACTGACTAATCTCAGTGGACCTGAAGATCGATAAGGTGATGGACTGATGATGTGTTTATTTGATTTGAAAAAGAAATACATTTAGTTCTGGTCGAGTGACTCAGACAACAGATTTGATATAAAACACACACTGGACGTGATTTGGGCATTTTTAAGCAATAAAAAAGAGCAAAACAGCTGCGTGGGCATGTGAGGGTCCTCATGCATTTGGCAATTTTGGATGCCAGATCATCTTTTCCCTAATCAGCGATGCATTTTAGAGCCGTAGTTAATTATAATGTTGCCTCAGGCAGGACGCCGGTTTGCTGTTCAAACTGTAATCGAATGCATTTTCAGTGGCCTCGACTAAGCCTTCGAGCTTCCATCAGTTTTTTTTTTATTATTATTATTTTTGTGAAAAAGATTGTGTTTATGGTGTTTATTTTGGTGCAGACATGTAATTTCTCTCCACCTTTTCTCTACGAAATGAATCTTTGATCTGCACTAGAAAATATTTTTCTGTCGATTATGCCTTTTCTATTACTTGGCTGTGAATTGATAGCTGTATCATGGTTTGCCTTTAGAGCTGTTCCATTTGGGCTTTCAGAGTAAAAAAAAAAAAAAAAAGGTCAGTTTTCTACAAATATTCCAACACACATGCATGTCATATACTTTTAAAAGTAACTTGATGCTTTTTTGTGATTAGCATTTGGCGTTCTAACAAAGGCGCCATTAAAAAAAAAACGGATTAATTAATTATTTAGTGCCATGAAATCCTGGCCTCCTAGGAACCCAAACATGTGGAAATTGCATGGTGTGAGGTCAGGACTGTATGGTGTACGCATATACTGTAATAACTCTGAGGTGAGTTCCTGTAATGTGCAACTGGTATAGTAATCAAACCAAAGGAAAGGGTGAGTAAAGGAGTTCCTGGGACCATTGCAACAGTAATGATGATGTGAAGCAGATCGTCTGGTCATGTGAACTGATAAAATTTCCTACCTTGCTTGTATCCAAGCCCTAGGGAAACACCGGGATAAATGTTCTGTTATTCCCTGTTTGACTTGAATGCTCCTTATTTATATATACACAATGCCACTAGTGGGTGCTGTGGGTTGCAGGGTGGGGCCTCTGTGGATCAGGCTTGTTTGTCCGGAACATCCTCTTGATCGAATTGAGATCTGGGGAATTTGAAGGCTGGGTCGGCCTTGAACTTTTTACCTACTGAGTCCTGTGTTCTGGTGCCTTTTTATCATGCTCATCATTAACTTTTTTCAGGTGGTTTGTGCTGCATTGGCTGTTCTATGGGATTGGGTTGAGCCGACTGGCCTTTGGTCCTTGTGCACGTACAGTAGATGAGTCTTGAGTGACCGTGGGAACAATGACAATGTACAGTAATTGGGAGAAAATGCCATGTGCTCATAGAGCTTAAAACTCAACCATTATATTATTGATACTAAAGTACAAATTTCCTCTACTACAAGCACAACCGCAGGCTGATTTATCTATTTTGAAAAAACTGTAGCAAATGGAGTTATAGCATTTTGCTATGGCACATAAAAAACGCACACTTACAGTATACTGTATATAGACCCCTTTTTATGATGAATGTCAATATTGAATCTGTATTTGGAATGTATATTAAGTACACTGCAATTTTTTGTACTACATTAACTTGTACTAAATTATCAGCAATATTTAGTAAAACGAGCATGCGACCCCTCTAAGCTTTGCTTTATCTATCATTTTATTGCCACTTTCTGAACATTGTTTTTCTCTCGACTGGTAAAATGGGGAAGAAAAACAGTTCTTGGTCTTTAGACCCTAAATGTTACATGTGTATTTGACCACATGCAATGACTTTCCTTACAAAGAAAGTTCTAGCACTCAGTTCATGCTGAGACCTTGACAATGAGCATTTATACAGCTACATGAACAAGGTGCCAGAATCAAGAGGATGATTGCTTAGACATGCTCATGGTCAGATCTCTCCTCTAAACACTCTTATCTTCTTGAAAAAAAAATGCTGCTTGTGATTTGTGAAATTGCTCCAGTGGATAAACGGCCGGATGAGAAAACCTCAGTGTCACAACCTTCATCCCCTCCGTGTAACATTGTGGCGTGACATTATCATGAGGTTGTTATGAAACAAATATGATTCTGAAGTGGACAATTAATTATGGGTGTTTAGTGTTTTCTAAGATCTGAAGAGCCCTTTCATTTCTACTGCGATGCTGCATATTATAGACCCTGTTGTGTTTGGTAATACTAGTCATCATTTGGAATACATGAATAAACAAAAATGAGCGTGCTAATGAGCATTTATGTCATTGTTGCTCGAACAAAATGCCCATTGAGTGTGAAAGGAAGCTAGATTAAAAAAAAGGTGGGAGGTTTCATTCTGCGTCCATGAGAAAAACTGCATTCATCAAAACAAGAAAAGGCAAAATAGACAGCAATCGACGGCAAGCATTGTGATTTTAGACAAGGGTGCAATTGCCCTAAAGGAAATTGCAGCGACTGCACCATCAACAAACATCCACAACTGGTCTTTTACATGTAAACTAAACAATACACTATAATCAATTCTGCTTTCAGTGTTCAACTGGTGCAGCTTGAGCCGCACGCTGCAAATCACTCTGTACTGAAATGTAAAGACTGATTTATGACTTAATCAAGTGGCAAAAAACAGCCTGCTCTTGTCAAATGCAACGTTCCGACACCACACACTTGACTCTTGTACCGAAGGCTAAAAACAAAGGGATTTCCGCCTGTAATGGGCTTTCCACTTTCCATAAATATAAACCTACAGTCTATGGTACTAGATAAGGGCGTCGGCCAAATGCCCAAATGTACATATTCAAGTGACATTCAAGTCAAACCGAGACTTGTGATGAAATGTCAGGTGAATCACTTTATAAACGTGACATTTACCAAAGACTTCAAGCATGGTACAGTGCTTTAAGTACATCATTGTCTTTTTTTTTTTTTTTTTTTAAAGCTGCCCGTGTTCAGCACTGGATTTATTTGTCACACATGTCGTACTCCAGAGTAGTGGTTAATGTTTCATATGAAAATAGACATTCAACATTGCAAGGTTTTGTATGTAGAAAATATATAGTTGTACAGTATGTACAACTATATTATATATTATATATAAATATATATAGTTGTACAGTTTTATATATATATATATATATATATATATATATATATATATATATATATATAAATAACTATATGTATACAGTATGTACAAAATATATATTCATAATTAGTAAATGCAAATGACAGTCAGTATAATTTTCTAGTCATCAACTATTAGGGTATAATTAAAATTTTATGGAACAAACCTCCTAATGATAATATTTATTTTAAGAATAAAAAAACTGAAAAAGCACTGTTATTATGCACAACAGAGTTAAAACATTTTATAGGTTTTAAAGAACTGAAAATGTGCTTTTGTTGCATTAGGAGGTCATATTGCTTGAAATCTGTGGCCTGCTTAATAATGTGGAACAACCTTCTTCAGTACTTTTCCTTTAATTGGGCTCATCTGGCAAACTAATTATCACACGTGTCTGAGATTCATTTCAGTGATCCAAAGAGCCCTGAGACGCAATACCATCCATGAGTTAAATTTAAAAACTAAACATTTAATGTTTATGACACTTACATTCAATTTGCATAATAATTTGGAGCGCAGTGTATATATATATATATATATATATATATATATATATATATATATATATATATATATATATATATTCATTCATTCATTCATTTTCTATACCGCTTAATCCTGTATTCAGGGTCGCGGGGGACCTGGAGCCTATCCCAGGAGACTTCGGGCACTAGGCGGGGTACACCCTGGACAGGGTGCCAATCCATTGCAGGGCACACACACATACATACACACACTCACACACTACGGGCAATTTTTTTTAGGAACGCCAATTAGCCTAACCTGCATATCTTTGGACTGTGGGAGGAAACCGGAGTACCCGGAGGAAACCCACCAAGCACGGGGAGAACATGCAAACTCCATGCACACAGAGACGAGAATTGAGCCTGGCTGTGGAATATGTATATATATAAAACAAGCTTTAGCTGTGGTGTCCATTTCATTTTAACAACGGTATTGTAGAGAAGCGTAACCGCTCCACTTTCCAATCCAAGTTCCAATCACACCAGCAGCCAAGCACACAATAAAGACTTGTCGTACTCTACACACAGGAACCCAATTAATATTGTAACAGGCTTTCTGTGATAAAAATTATTATTTTGTTTATAATAATTGAAAAATTATATATTTTTTGAAAACAATCCAAATATTCAGCGTAAATGTTTTTATCAAAGTGTACAAGGGGCATTCCAGTTAAAGAGGGACTTTTGATTGTACAGAATAACAGAACAGAGTAAAAAACTCCCTTTATCTTATCTCTGTGTATAATTGGTGTTTGGCCATTTATCATCTTCTCCTGCCAAACGTTGGCTCTGTTGTCTGTGGATTCCTTTGTCATCTTATGCTCTGGTTGGATCCAGAAGATCTTGATATAATTAACAACAACTTCAAATGTTCCAAATTGTTTTCCGAATAACAATCTTAATATTTCGTGTGAATGTTTTAGAAAGTTTTCTCTGTCCACCAAATGCGTGGAAATGGCTTGGAATGGCTCGGTCAGGACTGTACGAAGGATGTGGAAATAACTCCCAGGCGAGTTCCTGTAACGTGCAAGTGGTGCTGGAGAATGATTGTGTGTACAGTTCACACAGACAGATGCGTCGCTTTTGCAAGTTGGCGACTGTCGATTGTCAAGGACCAGAGAACAACTGCAGTGGGTTAAGTCTTTACGTGCGGCCTTCTTTAAAGCATTCGCCCCTTTCAAATGCCATCCAAGTGATAAGAGTCTCATCACTGTACCGTGCTTGAAGTCTTTTGTAAATGTCATGTTTATAACTTGATTCACCTGACATTTAATCACAAGTCTCGGTTTGACTTGAATGCCACTTGTATATGTACATTTGATCATTTGGCAGACGCCCTTATCCAGTACCATAGACTGTAGGTTTATATTTATCCACTAATTAACACTTGTGTCTATGGTAACAACTCATTCACCATGTTATAATTGTGGCATGGTAACATTTTGTAGTTAGGTCACATGGACGGCATCTCCGACGTCTCAACTTTCTTTACTCTGAAAAGTTAATTGCAACAGGAATGAACTAATTTCCTCAATATTTTACAACATTATATGTAACTTAATAAATTGATAATAAAGGAAGGCGGCTTGACATTTTTTAATTAGTAAGTAAATTGTGACACTTCAGGATATTCTGTAAGAGAAAAACAATCAACACCATGGTGAAAACAGTGACCCCGCTTCATCACACCATCCTGTCCTTAGTTATTTTCCTATAACAGCATACCATGAATATTTCTTTATTTTTTATTTTTTATTTCTTACATAAACGTTGCACAGAGTTTCACTTGCGCAAAGTTTTTTTTTGCCCTTGTCACTACATTAAGTGCACTTCCAAACGTTCTTTAACACTTTCTTCTGCATGTAACTTTTCTTTTTTTATTTTTCACAGAAGTGTCTGCAGGGGTCTTTTAGCTTCGTACCCTGTGATGTAGTGATATTTTTAGGCTCAGTGCTTACATTCAAAGCTCAGAGACAGAATGACTGTTAACCATCTCAGCGGGAAGAAACTGATTTGATGAAAATGAGTGCAAATCGTTTCATATATACATATATAGTGGAGCTTATTTAATTAGTCACACTAAAGGATTTTCGTCCACATTAGCACAATCCTATGAGGTTTAAATCTTGGCTTTCTTTAACTCCATTTATAGCTGGTTTACTTGAAGATTTCAATTCTTAATTATTTACTGTTAACGGTGATATTCCTAAGAGAAACAGATTGTTAAAACTGAAATTACCAACGGCATGTTTCATTACATTACCCCAGAACACACACACACACACACACACACACACACACACACACACACACACACATACTTGTCTTTACCAAGTAATACAGGCTTCAGAGTGCAATGATTCATGGATTTTAACCCTTACAGCAGTATGAGTACACAGCATTCACAAATCAGACCGCATTTATCTTTTAGTTTTGTTGTGCATCGATTCAAAATAGAGAGAAAAAACAGCTTTCATTTTTCATGGCCATAGTCTGAAACTATTTCTAAAAATACACATCACTTTATTTTCACTATCTTTTGGCTTTTTGGGGCATTTTATTAAAATCTGCAAGACAGAATCACATATTACTAAAGGAGGTATGTATGTACTCTATGTATGAAATATAAAGATAACTGACTTTTTTTCAATTTCAGTTAAGCTTCAGAAATATAACGGGTTAGACAGCTTTATTTGGGGAGCTTTATTTAGCACAGCGCTCAGCGAACAAGGTTAAATGCATGCAGTCTTAGAGAGATTACGCTCTGAAGCAGAACTGTGGCTCGTGTTTAGGGGTGTGGTGTGGGTCCACAGGGTGTAGCTCAGTGTAGGCAGAGCTCTCTGGGTCACGACGAGGAGTATCCAGTGGCCGTGTCCAGTCCAGTTTCCCGAAGTACTACAGCATGCGTCAGTCAGCCTAAGGTGACACTTTTGGGGTTTACTGTAGATGTTAGTCCCATCTTCCGCACCTTGTTGAGGATTTGTTTCAGGTGATATAGATGATCCTCCTGGCTACTGGAGTGAATGACTTTTTCATCCAGGTAGGGAGTGGCAAAGGAATGTTTTTTTCTCATGACGATGTCCATGAGCCACTGGAAAGTAGTTTTCTCCTTGGCTCCAGGTGTTAGGGCCACTTGCATGACAGTGGGCTTCCAGGGCCCGGAACTGGCGCTGATGAATAATAGCACTAGGCGACGTTTCTGGTCCGTCTGCGCTTTTTGCATGTGCATATGGAGGACTTTATTAATATTGTGTGTTCGACAACTGACTGGAATGGTGACGGCTGCACATTCCAGGCTTCTTTTGCCATATCTAGGAAAACCTCAGCGGCATCTCCCGAATAGCAGCAGTGTGAAGCCGGTGGAGGTGTGTGGTGTCTCTTGCACTGTGAACAGCATGTGCGGTATCAGTTGATCCCAGTTGCGACCCCCAATCAACTACTCACCGTAGCATGCATTTCATTGTTTGATTGAGCCTCTCCATGAGTCCATCAGTCTGCGGGTGGTACACTGAGGTGCGGATCTGCTTAACCTGGCACACATTACATATTAGGTGTGTGGTGAGGGTCCACGTGGGCGTAGCTCAGTGTTGACATGGTCCTCTGGTTCGCAACGAGGTGGGCCGGGCAGATGAAGCGAGCCATACGGTGTAGGTGTTGTGAGGCAGGCAGCTTCCTTTTTGGCTGCCCCCCATAAGAGTTGAATGCATGTATGGCTTTAAAATGATCTACTCACCAGTCGAGTGTGGCGTGTTCCTTTTATAGGCCGATGGCATCTGGAGAGCGATGATTGTGTTCCAGCTCAGGTTTATCAGCAAGCCCCGTCCTGTTTACACACACACACAAACACACACACACACACACACACACACACACACACACACACACACACACACACACACACACACGGGATGCAGGTAGAGTGCATATATGTATATGTTTTTAAAACCAAACCAAGATAAATGTCATTTTGTGTTCAACTGCGATGTTTTAGTGTTTCAGTACTGTTGAATTAAGCTTTATTCATTACTGATACTGAAGTCAGGCCTTTAGTGGAAATATAATGCAGGACCATCGAAAGTCCTTAGGTATTTAAGTAATAACAACAGTCAGTTGTTATTGTACTGTAAGAAATGAAAGTCAGAACATTTCTTGCAAGAACAGTATTGTGTCACATACATTTATTTGTAAAATCCATCAAGTTCCATGATGAAGACCTTCCCAGGAAAACAATACCAAAACTGAAGTTCATTTAGAGTCACCAGCCCCAGAAATCACCAATTAACAACCAGAACCTCAGATTAGAGCCATTATGAAGCTTTACAGAGCAGAAGTAGCAGATATACATCTCAATATCAAACATAAAAAAGTTCGCCATTTCAGAAGAGTCAAATTATTGAGTTGCATCAAGCAAAGAAAACAACTAAGGGGATTAGAAATGACTGGAACTGGGTTAAGAACCCTTCAGCACATTATCAAAACCTGGAAGGACAGTGCTGAGCTGTGAACTTTGTGGAAGACGTGTGGTTGGACAATATTATGAATGGAGATCACTTAAACACTTGTTGAAGCTACATGGTACAAAATCACACACATTGTGTGGAGAACTCACAGGACTGGGACTAAACAGCCAAGTGTCCCTAAGAAGAACACTTGTTAATGACGAATGATTTTCACACATTACCTGAACACCACATCGCTGTAATCAAAGCCAAAAGCAATGTGTTTAAAAATGCACATTTGTGCACATTTAAAAAAACGTTCACCTGCTTGATGTGACTGGCCACACTTGGGGTAAATCTAATGAAGTGAACCTGCAGGTTATAAATAGGAGTTAACCAGAATCATACCTCAGATCAATTTTGTCTGAACGGACGTCCAGTCACGCAAGCTGTGCGGCATTGGAGCACAGCATCTCGTTCCCGGTTTTTCAGGGAACAGGGTTACAGCAAAGAAACCTGAGACGTTCCCTTTCGAAATCTATGCTGCGTGAAAACGCTATGGGAATGAGAATACCAACACCGTTGCACTGCAAGTCTCTGGACCCCCAAGGTTGTGTAGCATGTGAGGTCTCAGAGCTAGCTCTGGGAGGCTGACTCGAGGACCCGTGAGCCTGGAGTAGCATGAACATCCAGACTATAGAATCTCACAAATGTGTGCGGAGAGGACCAACCTGCCGCATCACACACTTGCTGCAGGGGAACACCTCTTGCGAGCTCAATAGATGAGGCAATCCCCTTGGTCGAATGAGCCCTGATACCTAGAGGCGAAGTGTGACCATGCGTCTCATAGGCTAGAGCAATAGCATCTCTCACCCAGTGTGACAGT
Source organism: Channallabes apus (assembly GCA_030522415.1). Taxonomy (NCBI): domain Eukaryota; kingdom Metazoa; phylum Chordata; class Actinopteri; order Siluriformes; family Clariidae; genus Channallabes; species Channallabes apus. Next base: position 3,367,336 of record CM060117.1, on the reverse strand, counting down.
GTTTGTATAGTAGCGACCGTCCCCCGGTTGCGGCCCCCATAGCATATAAAAAGCTGCACTGACTTACGCCACTGGCTAGTGCGGTGGACGTAAATCTGAAGAGCACGTACTGGACACAGTAAGTGAAGTCATTCCTGCTCCGGAGCTGTAAAAAGCGGAGGACAGAATGCTTCGAGAACGACAGGGTGCATGATTGAGAATGGAACTTTTTGAAGATAGTTCAGGTGAGGATGTAGAATAGCTTTGACTAGCCCAGGGGCAAAGTCTAGGCAGGATGGGGAGCCTGCAGATCTCCAATCCTCTTTAGAGAGGTAACAGCGATGAGGAAAACCATCTTGAGAGTCAGAAGCCTGACAGGCGCTGACTCTAGTGGTTCGAAAGGGGTGTCAATGAGACCTTTGAGCACAATAGATAAGTCCCAGGAAGGGACAATGGCTCTAGTGGGCGACCTCAACTGTTTAGTTTCATGAATAAAACGGGCAACTAAAGATGTATGTTCTGAGAGTACTAGGGCATAATCCAGAGGACAACTTCTATTGCAGAAACTCCAGCACTGAAACAATTCGGCAGTGGACTGGGTCTACATGTTATGCCATGCACAAATCTTCAAATACATTCCATTTAAGAGCATAAGTTCTTCTAGTGGAGAGAATCCTAGCATTTAAAATAGTTTCGATGACACTGGCTGAAAGACCAGCATCTTTTAATTGGTCCCCCTCAGGGGCCAGGCATGAAGGTTCCAGAGCTTGGGCCGGGGATGAAATATTGTCCTCTGCGCCTGAGACAGGAGGTCCCTCCTCACTGGAATCTCCCAGGGCGAGCCGTCGAGGAGAGATATTAGGTCAGCAAACCACACTCTGGTCGGCCAACGGGGCGCTATCAATAAGAGGCGCAAAGCCCGCCAGGACTCCCGAGACCAGAGCTATCGGGGGAAATGCGTAAAGGCGTAATTTGGGCCACGTGTGGGCCATCGTGTTCAGACCCAGGGGAGCTGGAGGAGTCAGAGAGTAGTAGAAGGGACATTGTTCTGTCCCTCAGGAGGCAAAGACGTCCACCTCGGCTACATAGAATCTTTCCCAGATTTGGCTGACAACGTCGGGGTGGAGTTTTCATTCCCTGTGTGTCACAGCTTGTCTGCACAACAAATCTGCTCCGACATTCATATGCCCTGGAATGTAAATTGCCCTGAGGGACAGGAATTTGTCCTGTGCCCAAAGTAGAACCTGGTGCGCTAGCTTGTTCAAGCGGCGCGATCACAGTCCACCCTAGTAATTTATGTATGAGACTAGGGTTGTGTTGTCCACCTGCACTAGGACATGGTAGCCTCTCAACTGCTGGAGGAAGTGTCTTAGGGTCAAAAATAGAGCCATCATTTTGAGGCAATTGATGTGCCATGCGAGAAGATGGCCTCTCCAGCTCCCTTGGGCTGGACGGCCATCTAAGACCGCACCCCAGCCCGTAAGGGAAAAGTCTGTCGTTAGCATTTTGCAACGACAAGACGGGCCTAGAGTGGGACCCAAGGTCAGAAACCGAGGTCTGAACCAAATAGAAAGGCTACGAAGCCCTTGGCGCGTAACCCTTATTTACCCTTAAATGCCCTGGTTCTTAGCCACAACTGAAACACTCTAATGTGTAGAAGACTCAAAGGTATCACCATGGATGCAGCTGCCATGAGGCCTAAAGATCTCTGAACAGTCACTCTCTGGTCTAGCTTGAGTTCCTTGAGGGTGTTGACAATGGATTCGACACGAGCGGGAGACAGCTATGCCCGCCTTACAGTGGGAGCCACGTCAAACAGCCGCCTGGAGCATGACTGCTCCGTGGCAGTTCCATGAAGGCTTCGTGCATGGAATGTGATCCCCCGCGATGACGCAGTTAACGATGCCCCGCCCCATAAACGCCCCCATGCGCTTTCTAAAAAGATGGTTGCAATGCCGTATAATTCCGCCAGATGGAGCATTGACTGGCACAGTTAACTGCAGTGTCCAGGAAACCCAATACCGTATCTTTAATATACAGACAGTTCTTGTATTGTCAACATAGTTTCATAAATAGATGAAAAAACAACAACAACAAACCGATTAATAAAACAGATTTGTTAAATCACTCAATACACAACCCATGATGATTATGCTATTTATTATTTAATAATGAATTAATAAAATTAGTTAGTGAAATATTTTTAAGACATCCTGAAATGATCCTTAAAGACACGGTAGCGGCTGTAATTTGTCTATACCGCTCATTGTAGGTACGGAATAAAAACGCAGGCTACGTACAGTATTTTATATTACTGTGTATTTTACCCCGTTCCATTTAATATACTGATAGATAATATTTTGCTGCAAAGTAAAGCTCAAACGTCTGCTTGGGTTTGTTTTCGTTATATTTTTGATGATGTTTTCGCTGATTTTTTCACTGATAGTCTACAAGTGGCATAAGAGGCAATTAATGCCGCATGCAACCTGGAACAAATATCTGCCCATATGGATCAGTATTTCTTTAGTCATTTAATCATGCATAATGTGCCCCCGTCAAAAGATCTGATGGGGCATTAATCACTTATCACAACTGTGAATGGATGCGGCAGCAGACACATTAAATCCCCATAAACACTTGGAGACAATAGTAAAAAAAAGTTCCAGAGGGTTAGCGCCTGTTATACTATTGTATTTTTACTGATTTTTTTTTTTTTTTACTGCTTATATTTCGTTGGGTTTTACGCAATTTCATGTGTGTGTGTGTGTGTGTGTGTGCGTGCGCGCACGAGAGAGAGGATACTCTGACAAGACCATCTTCCGTGTGGCTCCCGTGGCGCAATCGGTTAGCGCGTGATACTTATAAAGCAGTCCAGGTGAAGCAGTGCCGAGTTCGAGTCTCACCTAAAGCACCCAAAGCATTTTACTGCATATCGCACTGTGTATGTGACAAATCAAATTTGAAAGTAAAGCTTAAAATGTAACTTCTGCTTTGGTTTGTTTTCGTTATATTTTTGATGTTTTCGCTGAAAGTCAAATTGGCATAACAAATTGATTAATGGCGCATAATATCTGGAACAAATATCTGTCCATACGGATCAGTGTGTCTTTAGTCATTTAACCAGCATAATGTCCCACATTAAAGATCTGATGGGGCATCAATCACTTATCACAACGGTGTATAGATGCAGCAGCAGAGACAGATTTAATCCCCATAAACATTCACACTTGAAAACAAAACTAACAGAAGTAAACAGTTCTAGAGTGTTAGTGCCTGTTATCACAGGACAGGAATCACCTACAGGATACTACTGTATTTTACTGCTCATATTTTTTACCCTAGTTTCATTTGGTTTTATGCGATTTCATGTATTATTTGTGTGTGTCTGTGTGTGCACAGTGTGTGTGTGTGTGTGTGTGTGAGTGCGAGAGATAGCGTGAGAGCGCGTGCGCGAGAGAGGGCTTACATGCTGATTTATCCAAGGTTACTAAAACCTGGCTTACTACCTATAAAAAATATTTCAATTTAACTCATGGGTCTCAATCACAGATGACACGACAAATTATATACTCTGAAACGTTCATTTGAACATTTAAAAATATATACAAAAACACGAATACTAATGTTATCATGGTGTAAATTATTAACATTAGGTTAGGTCCTGCCCTTAATTAATTCATATTATAATTACTTTTACATAGTATAGTTACTGGACTGACATGACCAAAACTAGCTATTTCATTTAGCCTTTCTAAAATCAACCCGTATATCATTTATAATCAGAAAACATAAAACATATTATGATCTGTTCAACAGCCCATCTGTTTTAATTTAGTTTGTATTTTTTATTACACTCTAAAAAATGATTATGTGGCCTTGTAAATTTCACAGTAATAAACAGGTTATGTTACCTTAATAAAATCTCTAAAAGTCACATACATGATTGTTTGAGTTAGACAAATCAAAATAAATGCCTAAAAAAACTACTGTTCTGTTTGTCTTAAATTTACACTATAATTTAAGTTTATTTCACAAATAGAAATTAGTATTTGACTAACTGAATTATATTTTTAACATCCACTTAATATTTTTGATACATTTCAATCAAAATATTTGGTAATGGAGTAATTAATGCTGATTAGTTTAAAGAACTACAATTATCACTCATTCCAACTCAATATTCTTTATGTTTAACAAGAAAAACTTAAATAATTTAGTAAATTGCCCTGCGCAAGTGCTCATGGGAAATCTGGTGTAACATCAGAGACCAGAAGGCTGTGAGGATGGACATGAAGCTCCTGGAACATTCCTTATAAATCCTGGTGAGTAAACAGCTAACACAAGTTACTGAAATAATGCCTCTGTCTGTCTGTATACACAACTTTATAGTGTGTGTGTTACTGTTCTGAATCCTGTCACAGCCGAGCTACATAGCTAACGATAGCTAGCAACAGCTCAGTCCTGGTGTTCAGTGTCATTTTACTTGTTTGTTCCAACCACCGAACTGCTCAGGTAAAGCGGCGTTAATACAGACACTTAAAATCTGGTGTAAAAGGAGAGATTTAACACCGAGCCGCGTGCGCGTGCATGTCCGGGTTTCTCGGTGTAACCGGCCGCGGTTGTGCCGCAATATTTGAATTTCTCCCGCCGAATGCGGTGATTTTGCGCAGCCAACCGTCACTGTGGCGATGATATAAAACTAGCGTGTTCACATAATTACCGCGTGTGTACCGGGTCCACCTCACACACTGAACCGCGAGTCTGCTCGGGTCACTCCGACACTTTAAGGAGGAAACGCAGAACAAAGCAGGTTTAAACAGCAGAAATGAGGTGAAGTGTCCGGACTCTGGCACTGTTTACACACCGGGAGAGCAACAGCTCTGAGTCCAGCACAGCTCCAGTCTCATGATGTACAGCACTACAGACAGACAGTCATGATGTACAGCACTACAGACAGGCAGTTTGATTAGCAGTATAATGGTGTATAGCTTTGTTTAAAACAATAGAACTTCAAACATTTTACTCAAGTTAAAGTCATAAGTACATGCCGTTCTAAACTTCTAATGTATTTGAAGTACAAAAGTTCTACAAGTACTTCACAAACATAACCGTGTACTTAAACATTATTAAAATGGCAGTTGATGAAATAAATGAAGTAAAAGTAGGCCTACAACATTTCTCTCAGAATTATAATTGGGAGAAATAATATAAAATTAAAATATTGAAGTGAAATATGTTATGTATGTTGTAATATGTAAGTAAAATAAAAATAAAACTGATTTTTAAATCATTTTCGTGAAACGTTATATATTTTCAATATCTCTTTCACAGCACCAACACCACTAAAGAAGAGAAGTTGAATGGAGATAAAACAGGAGGTAAATGACAACTTTTTAAATATTTCAGAAGTATTAAATGTGTAACCATTGAATCCAAGATAGAAATTGAAACAAGGCTGGAAATATTTCACTTTACCTATTTTTAATCCAGAATATATCGAATCCACTAGAATATACAAGATTTTCCAGTAGCTAAAGTAAAAAAATTATATAGTTGATAGTAATGCGTAAATAAAGTTCTTGTATCATTTTTATACAAGGGCCAAAGACATGTACAAGGGACATTCAAGTCAAAGCGGGACTTTTAATTGTGCAGAATAACAGAACACACTTATTAGAGTAAAAGCTCCCTTTATTTCTCTCTATATTTCTGTCTCTATATATGAGGTTGTGCATTGTTCTGCAAGAGCAAAACGCCTTTGGTGATCAAAGCAGTCTGTTTTTTGTAAAAGCATTCCACTGAAATATTCACCGGAATTTTACCAGCAATGGTCTCTGTAAAATCAAATCAGTTTTACGTCTTCGTTTCAGAGAATTTTCATCACAAGTCCCGCTTTGACTTGAACACCACTTGTAGATCAGTGTGATGATGCATATAGTAACAGTCACACTTGTACTTACTTGTATACTATAATTCCTTTTTTAGGTGCCAGCTTATGGGATGGCGATGTAAGCTCTGCACATTTGTCGCATCAACAAAAGGAATTTCGATCATTATGGAGTGAAGCATGGTACTGTTGATCAATGATATTCAGTGTCCTGTCTTCATTTAGACTGTCATTGCTTCTTTAAGACCTGGGAATGTCTGCACACACATTTGTCCATACAACTTTCCACAGTTTGAAGGAAACTGAAGTGTGAAGGTCTGCAGTCTTTCAGATGTAAAATGTGACTGTGATTCGATTCTAATATAAAAGTCTACTTTCCACATATTATCTGTATAATACTTGTGACAGAAGTATTGTTTGTCAGACTGTTTAATAATGAGATCAATTCAGCTCATTGTTTATGATCATGTTACATGTCATTTGCAAAGTAAACCAGATTGAGTTTAGACGTCATGTCTTGTCAAATTTGGCAAATAAATGTTTAATTAAAATGGTAATGTGTGTGTTGTGTCTTTGTTTATAATTAGATATGTCATTAGATACATTGACCTAAATTGAAAAAAAAAAATTAATTAAAAGCTAAATATACAGTATTTAAAAAAATAGTGTAAGATATTAATTCTGTGATAGACCAGTATGAATTAAATTTATTTAAAACAAGTAAATGTAGCACATTTGTTTGTTAAATAATAGTCAAATTTTCAGTTTCTTCTACCTTCCATTTCAATCATATCTACTCAATTATTTTACTCATTTTCACTTGGGTAACCTACTACAAAAAGTTATTCAGGTCTACTTATTTTTTTTACTGACTTGTACCTCATTCATGAAGTATATTTAACATGATTTTTTAAATTTTTAGATTGATATTGATATTTTTAAGTGTAAAAATGTTTCACCAAAAAAATTGAGTACAGCACAGTTTTATTTTTTAGAGTGTATTCATAAGACAACCTTTCAGTTTTGTAAATATTTTAGTTATAGTGTGTTAAGTCTTACTTTAGGTTAAACGTTTTTGAGAATTTTACCATCCAGCTTAGATAAATGTTATGTCATTGATTGATAAAATCTGGATTAAGGATATTTTATTATATAATTATATATATATATATATATATTTTTTTTTTTTTTTTTTAGTTTCCCCCTGAGGGATTGCCACCTTATTGTGGTCTGGGGGTTTGCGTGCCTCAACACAATTCAGCAAATACAATACTGTTACTATACAGTAAGGCCAGGTAAAAACAGTGCTTGAACATGATGCCCCCCTCCCCCCACCCCGTGTTGTCTGGTCTAGAACGGCGCTGCCTCTGACCGTCTTTTGTCTTGTAAATGAGTATTCTCACTCACCTTCCAATCCCCCCAGCGCACACACTCTGTTTGTACTGTAAACTGTACTGTAACTGTGTTTGCTAGGGCACTTGGTTATACACAGTACTTTAATGTATGGAACACTTACTTAACTTACTGGTTTGGTTTAAATATCGCTTATTACCTTATTCAGCAAAATAAATTCATTATTAACGTATTGAAGTATTTTAGTTAAGGACAAAAACTGTGCTTGTGTTTAGAACTGCTGAACAGCCGAAAACACACACACACCCATCCCCCCGCCAAAAACACACACACACACAGAGCAATTAACACCATGTCATACTCAGGAGTGGAAGGTGAGAAACCTCAATGGAGAATACCAAGTTTGTCGTTGCTCTTTTGGAGTTCTTAAAACCCAAAACATTTATTTATACTGAGAAAAAATTATTATGGGTCACAATCACAAACACATATAATCAAGTGTTTAACTGGTTTCATTTGTTTCTATGATCAATAATTATTATTATTATTATTTTCAGCCCAACTCTTTGACTATTTAAAACAAAGTTGTGTCCCATTTTTTGCCCATTGAAGTTGTTGGTTCAACTAAACAATTTTTAAATACCCAAACAATCCCCCAAAATTAAAACACGCAAAACATGACTTTAACAATTCAATTTATTCTTCCAAAACTAGTCAAAGTTAAAGCAGTAATTTATATAAAACAGATGAATACATGTTGTCTTTTTGCTTAAAGTTCATTAAACTACCCGGATACACCAGCTGCTTATAAGTCTCTATCTATAGTCCTTTTACATTAAAATATTAATTTTTCAAATATCAAAACTATTAAACATGGAACAGTTGAAGTCTTTGTTTCCCCCAAAGTACTGTATCAGACATTTTGCAGTTCTATGTTCAGAATATACAGTAGACCTGATCAAACATCATTCTAAAGCTGTCGGACTGTGACGTCATCCCTCCTACAGCTCCCTCAACAGCTTGTTCAGGCTCCTCCAGTCCTGTAGCTCCAAAAGTCCAGCCGTCAGCCGTCTGACCCCCCAATCCTCCACAGCGGAGCTCTGCTTAAAGACAACAGGAGAATTTAGTCAAGACAGATAAACTTCACAGAACATCTAGTTCTAATAAAAATAATATATATTAATAAACCTATTTACCACAGAGTGTGTAAAACACTGCTTTGGGGATTCTGTAATGTAAATAATCTGCCTGTGCTAATGTTAACCAGTGAACAGTGTTAGTGTTAACCAGTGAACAGTGTTAGTGTTAACCAGTGAACAGTGTTAGTGTTAACCAGTGAACAGTGTTAGTGTTAACCAGTGAACAGTGTTAGTGTTAACCAGTGAACAGTGTTAGTGTTAACCAGTGACTGTCTGTATTATCGACTGCATTAAATTAACCGGGAATTTACTTAATGCGCTTCTCATACAAATAAGTTAAGCGATATAACACTCGTATATGAGCATTAGTTCATCCCTGAAGCCAAACTATAACTTACTGAAGCCCCTCACACACACACACACACACACACCTCCCCCCTCCTCCTCCTCCTTAACTGATAAACACTTCTGTGTTGTTATTCAGCTCTTTAACTAAGCGCTCGCGCTACCGCGGAAAGTGTATAAAATATAAACCGGGTTATGAGCGTTACTAGCTCCTGTACAGCTCCCCTCAGTCTGTGTCCCTCATCAACTGCATCACATTATATTACAGTCACAGAAATAACCTGCAGATTAACTCTTAACCAGAGAATAAATAAGCGCTGAATTTATCCAGACAACACGCGGTGAGATTCTCTCAGTATTTACAGAGAACACAAACACTCTTCATCGGGTAGTGCAGCTCTTGTAATAGGGACATTAATAGTATTGTCGAAGTTTGAGCATGTTTTTGAGTTAAAGTGGAGTGACATTGTGAGTGTGTGACACTGACAGTAAGCTGTAATATTAACTCCAGACTTGGTAAACAGAACATTAAGTTCTCTAAAGTCACATCTGACCGCTGCTGGTGCTGCCAGTGATATTTAAAACAGCCAATAAAAAACTAAACTGGGAAATAAACTGTAAACTACCACAAACACATTTTATAAAATAAAACATCACTTACCACGAATAGTCCGTTAAGCCGCCATCTTCATCTCTGTAGTTTGGTAGCGTCAGTTCGGCGGGGGTGGAGGCGGGTTGTTAAAATCACGTGATTGCAACTCAGCGCAGCTGGCTTGTTTTAACGTGTTCTTGAGAACGAAGCGCCATCTAGTGGTGGAACCAGGTAAATTAATAAATAGGGCTTGAATGGGCGTGTTTACTGTGAAATCTTGACACGCCTTTCGGCCAGAAAAGGGAGGGGGGATTACGGCGTGCAAAGGCCATTCACACGCCATTCACACTTCAGCCACACTGTCGCGGCTATTTGGTGTGGCTCCCACTGTACGATCGAATCCCATGTGACACCCAAATATGTTGTACTGGAAACATGAAAGAGCATGCTTTTTGTGGCATTGGGTCTCAATCCTATGAAACAAAGATGAGCTAGAACGACATCCTGATGTCGAAGCGCAAGCTACTGAGACCAGCCAGGCCATTGGGCCAGCCAGTTATCTATGTGATTCAGAATACGGATGCCCTGGAGTCGCAAGGGAGCCAGGACTGCATCCATGCATTTTGCATATGTGCGGGGTGAGAGAGCTAGATCAAATGGAAGAACCCAATACCGGTAAGCTTTGCCCCCGAAAGCGAACAGGAATTTCCTGTGTTGTCGCAATATTTCGATGTGAATTATTGCAATTCTAGAGTCAGCAAATGCGCCCTTTCCAGTTTCATGGAAGTGGAGACCACGCCGTTGTAACGCGGAGGGCAATGTGCGAACTGGATCTTGTAGCCTTTTCCTACAGTCCTTAATACCCAAGGAGATATACCTGGCAGTAGCTTCCATGCTGTCAGTTTCTCTGAAAGGGGCATGAGTTCTAGCATTTTGGGTAGACGGGGGTGGTTATAAATTCGGCATCCTGGACTAAGACAGGGACTGACCGAAAAGCTAACCTCATGTTGGAGACCGGTGTTGTCCGAAACACCAGTGGCGGCGGAGCATGAACACAGACCCCCTAAGGGTGCCAGGGAGGGCACTTTGTTCTTAATAGGTATTCTATGCACCCCTTCCCGGGTGAGAGCCACCCTCACGGTCCTGGGCGCATGAGCCTCAGGGCTTCTTCTTTGTGAACCTTGTTGAGGCGACTTGTGAAGGGTGGCTGCTCACACTTTCTTTTTGCACCTCTCGCCTGGCGAGAGTCAGACCTGGTCGAGACTTGGTGGCCGACAGTCCCGATTCTTGAGCGCGGCCATAGAACGGCCGATAGCACGAGCCGTCTGCTTGGTTGCGCGGAGAAACAGGTCTGTGGCTTGGCGTAGTTCTAAAAATGCCCCATCATCAACAGTGCCGCCAGTGCTCAGGTCTTTTAGCAGATCAGCCTGGTACGCTTGCAAGACCGCCATGGTGTGCAGAGAAGCACCAGCCTGACCTGCTGCTTGGAAAGCTTTTCGCAGCAAGGCAGATGAAAGGCTGCAAGGCTTGGAGGGAAGTACTGGCTTTTTCAGAGAAGATGATGTCCCAGGAGAGAAATAGCCCACAAGCGTCTTTTCTATCTGAGGCATCATCGTATAACCCCGTGCTTCCGCATCAACGATATTCGAATAAATTAAAGTCGATGGCACGAAAACACGGGATGAATAAAGCTTGCTCCAATAGCGAGTTAACTCACTGTGGAGGTCGCTGAAAAAGGGGAGAAAGCGTCATTGATTCTCTGCCCCCCGGCCACCCAACAGAAATCTGTCATCTAGTTTTGAGAATTTGGGAAAAACTTGCTCCAGCATCCAGTCAATAAGCAGCCGCACGACTGCGCGTGTAATATCTTTGAGCAGCTCCTCAAACTCTCTGTCATCAATAGAGGAGCATTCTGAGGAAACTACTTCCATTTCTGCGGAAGCAAGGGAGGAGGTCTCTTCCGCGCAATCACAAGAAGCGCCGCGTCGCGTTTGCGAGGCGGGTGGAGAAACTTCCCGATCCGGAGAAAGCGCTAGAGAAAGGAGAGGAAACTCTGTCTCGTGCGCTTCTTCCAGATGAACCCCAGGAATGCGCTGCGGCTTGTGGTTTCTCCTTAAAGAAAACGAGGCGCGCGCGAAGCATTTTTATGGGGAGTAGGTGACAGTGCTCGCAGTCTCCTTGAAGCCCAAGGAGAGCATGATATTCATCCAAACATTGGAAGCAATACTCGTGAAGATCGTCCACCGAAAGAGGTCTATCATACAGAGGTTCTGTCAGGTACACATCGAGCATGAAACTGTACCTGACAGAAGCCATATTACAGAGCCATACTATTGGTGAGTAAATGCTTCTCTTTATTTATTTATTTATTTATTTTTTTTTATTTTTGCTTAGCCACACACACACGCAAACACAATACATGTACGTGCTGAATACAAAAAGATCTGAGGTATGTTTCCGGTTCACTCCTATTTATAACCTGCAGGTGTGCTTCATCAGATGACGTCACCTGACCGAGGTTATATATATGCCAAAATTTGGCGTGTTTGATACACACATGCTTCCCATCCAGCTACATGAAAAGATGTTCCCATAGTGTTTTAACGCAGCATCAAGTGTACCTTTTGAAAGGAAACCAAAACAGCTGTTGTTCACACAGAACATAACATGGAAAACTCTTGGACAATCTGCTCGAGTCATCAGTACAGCAAGCAAAGATCCGATTCGGCGGATTATTTCCGGTCCATTTCATTAAAATCCGAACACGAAAATGTCTTCCATGACAGCATTTTACTTCTCCATGTTGTTTACAATCTCCACATTTCACTTGCCAGATTCAGATCTTGAACTCACTGAAAAGAGCCATCCATCATAACTGTCAAAGGTCTTTTTTTTTTTTTTTGCTCATGCTCTCACCTTATCCTTTATCTCTAAAACATAAAACAATAAAGCCTGAAAAAAAAACCCTCTAATCACTGACCTGACACTTTAATACATGCAGTACTGCACCATGCTAACATTGTGTAAGTCTCACCTTGCTCTGAGAACAGTCATGGCATGGGTTTTGGTCCTTGTTGATATTATAGTATCACATATGCTGATCATCCATAACATTAAAACCACCCAGTGTTTGGGTTCCCCTGTGCCACCTGGGTAGCACTGGCAACTTTGCAGAGAGTCAAGCTGTGGTGCACTGGGTGATCTGGTGCCTTTCTCTGATGTTTTCTGATTTTCTGTTAGACTGGACTAGACGGGCTGACCCAAACTGCTCCACCCAAACTGATCCTGATCTGGTGTAGCAGTGTTGATCAATGTTGTTCAGGTCACCTGTTTATGATCATAATGTTATGGCTGAACTATGCATTTGCTGAAGAGTAACACTGAAGAACCATTCGCTTAGTTTTCTCAGGAAACCAGAGTGAAATTACTTGTGCTGAGTTTTGACACTGCCACCTCAGACTAGTTTATTTGAGCTTTTGTTAGTATTAAACCACCTAAGCATAAGGGAACATTCCCCACATTGTTACACTACCACCAGCAGCCTGCACTATTCACATAAAGTAGGTAAGCTTACGAAGATCTGTTGATTCTTGCTGTTGATGCCAGGATAAATTTGTCAGACCAGGTAAAAAAATATTTTTCCTATCTTGGATGTACTTATAATGGCGTACACAATGGAACTATTTCTTTCTTTTTTTTTTTTTTGTTTCTGTACGTTATTCTGAGATGCTGTTCTGTTCAACACAGATGTACTGTAAAGAATGATGAGCTAAGTTATTCCGGTTATTGTCCTCTGGTTATAATGCAAAGGTTGATTGGTTTCATTTATCACATACAGTATATAGTTTCGGCCTTTTTGGAGAGATGATTTTATATCTTCCCCAAAAATGGAAAATTTCCAGCGTTATTCTGTCTCATTTCAAACAATAATCATTTAAAATCCAAATTATTCATGTTTTATTATGAGTATTGATTGATTATTGAAAATTGTAAAGTTATAGAAGCATATGACCTGTGAAAATGTTGCCTAAATGAAAGCATCCCATGCAAAATTAAGGATTTGCCCCCCCCCCCAAAAAAAATCTGTAGTGTACATAACCATGTCAAATTCATATTGCAATATCATAACAATTTTGCATTGTAGAATAACATACTTTTTCAGGTTTATGTTTTTTTCATGTGAAATCTAAACTGGACAAGTTTTATCTGAGTGGCAGTTAAGATGGTTGAAAGTTTTAAATGATAAAAAGTTTCAGACACTAAAACATAAACAGGCATGAAATTGTATTTAGCAAATGTGTTTCTGTTATGTCTGATAAAAATATAAATGTGTAGCATATTTACAAAATACAAAGCATGGATCTGGACATAAGAAGCATTAAGTGTTATGAAAAATGGTGTTATACTGTATGATCTTATCTGAAAATTCACCTTCTCACCTACTGTAGGTGAGGTACGTTTCAGCACCGATACCTTGTTTTGGCCGAGTGCAGATTCAAGTGCCACTCTCAATGCCATATTAATGAGTAACACAAAATCCAGTGTCGTAGTGACGAAGTTGACACAAAGGTTTCACTTAAAGTCACAGAATTCAAGACATCTGTACAATGCAAATGTAATTGTTTTTTACCAGTATTTATATTTTATTTCTTTAGACTTTCAGTCTAACGTCACGTCACAGTCACATGATGTTAAGTGTATTCACCTGCACCTTGTTTAGTCTGATTATCAGTTCTATTAAATATATTGGTCTGTTTTGTAATTTGGTCTAATTTGGTGCCTGATTTGCATCCTGATGTTTATAGCTTACCATCTCCTTTATTTTGTGGTAGCTTTAACATTATCAGGGGCGTAGTCTAGCCATAGCCTTCGGTTCTTATAAAACTCATGTTATACAACTGGCCTTCATTATTATAGAAATGCTTTATTCTTGGACCAAAGCCTTTCATTTATACAGAACATAAATATTGCAAAACCTTCATGAATAAAACCTGTGTTTCGGTAATATTGTTCATTTTATATAGGAATTATGTCTAAGGACATCCTGACCAAAATTACCCAAAAACCTTTTTACCACTTTAAAGGTAATTACATTTTAAAGAAGGAAAATGACCAAAAAATATTACAAAGGGCTTAAAAAAATATTCATACTGTCACACATGACTGGTTCATATCGTTACTTGTGGTACAATGGAAAGTGTGACAACGAGGTCAGGAGAAGGAGAAAGGCTGAATTAAAATCCCGCCTGGATAGACATCGCAACGTTATCCACGAATATTAAACTCCTCACTAAGGACACTGGAAGGCAGAAAGAAATCAAAATTCCGAGCCTGTGTGTGATGTTTTCTTATTTTATTTCTCCCCGTCTTGAGAAAGGGAATCCAAATGACTTGAAGCTTAATGACTTTTAAAGAAGTAGCCAAAGCTGGTAAAATATTCGTTTCTCAAAGAAAAAAAAAGCATGTGCTTCTGGATTGAGCGAAGCTTATTTAAGCTCGCAAGGTTATTTCACAGAGGTCTTGTCATCGTGCCCTCATATCTCCTTCATCGTTGAGCTCATGCATATTAAAAGACGTAGCACAGACGAAGCATTCAAGGGAGAAATGGCAGATGGAGAATCCTGTATATGATCCTGAATTTGACAAACCCAGGTCAGCGCTTGAACTCCACGGCTCTCGTGCGGGTTCAATAAGTTCTCTTTGACCCGAAGTGTCAATCAGGAAACTGGCGTCGTGATGTATACTAGTCGTCCAATAAGACCAAAATGAGTGCTGGTCACCTTTGCTTCGCCTGACATTACGCTGTGTGTGTGTGTGTGTGCTGTGACAACCCTTAGTGCTCTGCACTACGCTGAAGCTCATGTAATACGTCCATTTTTATAATCATCTTTCCTCTGCATTTTTACTCCTCCGCATAATCGCGCTGAAGAGAATGTCTCCTCAGATATGAACGCTCTCTGTTGTGAAACTCTTCACTCCTCCTCCGCTGTTTTTTCAAAAAATTTTTATTCCACAATGTTTTCAAAGGTGGACACACACCTGCGAAGGCTATCTGTCTGAGAAACAAGACAATAGACCTTGATATACAGTGATTGCACTGTGCGAGGAAGTGTTAAAGAGCTTTATCCAGAGTTTATGTACTGAACTGAACACTGAAATCTACTGGAAAAGCTCGTCTAAGTGTTCACTCCTCCAGGATACTGTACATGGAGAGTTTATTCACATTACATTTACAGCATGGATCGTTTAATCAGAATGCGACTTGATGCATGTCCGTTTCAGTGCCGTGATCAGTTCTCACAGATTTTGTGTCTTGGGGATGCATTTTTATTTTTTTTTGTGCTGTTGTTCTTGATGTTTTGAAAAATAAATGTTTTCATTTGCATTCAAGCTCTGATTTCTGCGCACTGAGACTTTTTATTCAATTCGGTTCAACAGCACTAATGGTTGTTGTCTGATTTGTCTCAGCAGCCATGTTTTTTGCAGGTTCTGAAATATTAACAACCACTAAAATATTGTAGCGTTTTTCACCGCTAGAAGGATCTTGGAGAGACGAGTTGGCTTGATTGCTTCCCAGTGCAAATGGCTGGGAGTACATTATTCACCACAGCACAGTACACATATAGCATGGGAAACACATTCACACGAGAACCTACATCCAATTTAGCCTTAGCATGAACCGGAGCACATTCAACAGGTCACACACACCCAACTTGGCCTAAGCCATTAACCCAAACACCTTTCCCCAACAGGGTAAACACACAGCAAACCTCCCGCAAGGCATGATGGTCGTCAGCCGCCCTGCCCAGCCTATTCCACAATATATATTAAATCTGATAAAATGATGGGTACTGTACATTGTGTTCTTCTTCTTCTTTCATGGCATGTATACTAATCTATTCATCTTCTATACTGTTTATCTTGTACTTGGTCGCCATGGGCCTGGAGCCTGTCCCAGGGGACTTTGGGCGTACACACTGGACAGGGTTGCAATCCATCACAGGGCACACACAAACAACAGACAATTTGGGAATTGCTAATCTTCATGTTTTTGGACCAACACCCCTGGCGGGGTTGAACCCTCCACCCTGGAGGTGCGAGACCAGAGTGCTAACCACTACGCCACCTTTGGTATAGTTGTTGGTGCCAGATGGGCTGGTCTGAGCATTTCTGCAACTGCTGATCTACAGTACTTGGATTTCGAGAATGGCCAGACTGATTCGATCTGATAGAATGGCAGCAGACGGTAATAACATCTTCAGCTAAGAATGGAAAACCCATTTGCATGGGCTCACCAAAATTGGATTATAGAAGACTGGAAAACTGTTGTCTGGTCTGATAATTCTCTGTGACATCGGGATGGTCGGGTCAGACCTGACCATAACAACATGAACGAATGGATCAATCCTGCCTTGTATCATTTAGGCTGTTGGTGATGTAATGGTATGGACAAGATTTTCTTGGCACAGTTTGGACTCCTTAGTATCAATTAAGCATAATCTCAATGCCATGGCCTACCTGAGTATTGTTGCTGACCGTGTCCATCACTTTCAGGAACTCAGGATAATATGCCATGTCACAAAGCTAAGATAGTCTCAAAAACTGGTTCGTTGGACATGACATTGAGTCCACTGGCCCCCACAGTCACCAGATCCCAATCTAGTGGAGCGACTTTGGGACGTGGTGGAATGGGAGATTCAAATCATGGATGTGCAGCCGACAAATGTGCAGCAAAATGTGTTGATATGGACCAAACTTTCGAGCACCTTCTTGATTCCATGCCATGAAGGATTAAGGCAGTTCTGAAGGCAAGGGTGTCCAAACCAGTACTAGCAAGGTGTAGCAAATGAAGTAACCAGTGTACAGTATGTTTAGACATACAGTAACATTGTTATACAGTACTGTAACACACTTCGGTACTTTCTTAATGCTTAATACAGACATCAGGTTGATGATAGAACATTTTTTACAAGATGGATTCATTACATGGATGACAGACCATCATTTGTGCAATCACAAACACACAGGTATGTTGAAACTCTGTCTATAATATATAATATAAGTAACAGATACCACACACTGGTAAACAGAGCCCATCCTGGGAATGCTGGATAGGATGCCAGTCAATCGCCACTCATTTTCATCTCTTCCCTTTATTTTCTCATCGCTAATATAGCCTTGCTAATGTCCTCACATCACATTCTACATTTCCTCTTTTCTCTCTTTTCCTGATCCAGTCACAAACATTTAGAAACGATTATCCATTTGGAAAGAATATAGACAACGTCTTTAGCTTGAGTCCAAATCGCATAGACATTAAGTTTTATTACAAATATTTGGAGTTTGGTTTAATGGATTATGGCGACGTGCATGACAGCATATTAGCTGATGGGGGGGAAAAAAAAAACTAAATAAAAACCCCCATTAAATAAAACCAAACATATCACAGCTAGATGTACATAAGTACCCTAAGACAGAGCTTTTTAAAGATTTTCCTATGACACAAATCAACCAATAACATATAGTTTCTTTAAAGCAATGATGTCTTGCTTGATTTTATTTCAGCCATCATCTACAGTAGACAGGTGGATTGTTCCAGGGGTTTATGGGGCCATCCTCAATTTTCTGCACTCTCCTGGCATTTCAGATTGACCTTTTCGTGGCCACCTTCCTCGATTGCCTTCCGCTGTATTGCAATTGTGTGTGGCATTTTTCCCAGACTGTATTTTTATTTCTTCTTCTAGCTTTGCTTTAACATGCACCAAGACTTTTAGGTGCACTTACTTTAATGTTGCTCAATTTTAAGCAGCTGCTCAGACTGTTTGTTGTGTGGAATATAATTAAGAGCTAATTAAGAAGATCCTAAATCTCCGCGGCAGACAAATGACCATTGGGACGGTTGTTAGTTGTGTTTCTTGCATTTAGCCGCTGTGAATGCTGATCTATTGGAGAGGAAAGATAGCCAAAAGAAGTGTTTTAGTGATTCCTACAAAGGGGAAAGTGTGTGTGTGTGTGTGTGTGTGTGTGTGTGTGTGTGTGTGTGTGTGTGTGTGTTCTCACTCATTAGGTTGTGATGTGACTAAACACTTACCTAGGTGGAAGAAGAAAGAACAACTTTTGACCTGCAATTAGAGTTTTTATTACCATTACTCCGCACAGGCTACACGCTTCCAACCCCAACGGGTCAAGTGCCTGATTTTGGAGGAGTGTGTGTCCGAGTGTGTAATCAGAGGTCGGAAACCCGCTGGCCGTCCAACACCCCTGAAGTCAATTCTCTTATCAGCAGTTTGAACTCGAGTCTCAATGGTGGGTGTAAATAGACTGAAGCGCAGGCTCGGACTTACACAGACAACAACAAAGGAAGAGCAGTGATGGGGAAATGGGAAGATAATATTACAGTAGCTGATATTCTGGGGATAATTAGAAGGTTATAATAATGAAATAGCCATACAGATAAATCATTATTTATAATAATTTGGTCTGATCCTTAGACAGGTTTGATTTGATCAAAATCTCTGCATAAAGTATCTTTTTTTATCTGAAAGTAAACAGGTTCATTTACACTATAATCTGGATACAAATTTTATTTATTTATTTATTTATTTATTTATTTGTAACAGTAAAATTTCAGTTTACATTGAAATGGAAGCACGTTGTGTTTTAGTTTGTTTGTTGGTTTAATCACTCTGTAAATGTTTTTATTTTTATAACAATTATGTTTCAGGTCACAGCCGTATTTATTTATTTATTTTTTACTTACTTACTTATTTGATTGATTGATTGATTGATTGATTGATTAGTAAAAGCCAAGTTGTTTCATTGTAAATAATCATTTCACATTCATATGGACATAGAATAGTTCTTCTTTATTTCTTCCTATTTTCTTTATTTGTTACTTGTTTAGCTGTTTGTAACTATACTAAAATTATTTATTTGTTTGCTTGCTCACTTCTTTGAATGATTCATTGTATTTTTTATAATTGTTTTTAGAAAAAAAATGTTTTTTCACACTGAAATACATGTACATCATGTAAAGTTTTTCATTCCTTTGTCTTTGTTTATTTACTCATTCTGTGGATTAAACAATATAGATAGTTTCAGTCATCTATCTATCTATCTATCTATCTATCTATCTATCTATCTATCTATCTATCTATCTATCTATCTATCTATCTATCTATCTATCTATCGCAAGACATTTTTGTCTTTATTTCTGTTCTACTTTCACGCAAAACTGAAAACTATTTTTACATATTTTATTTTTACCGGTACTATTCTTAAATCGGCGGCGCGGTGGTGTAGTGGTTAGCACTGTCGCCTTGCACCTCCAGGGTCTGGGTTCGATTCCCCGGCCAGGCTCGATTCCCGTCTCTGTGTGCATGGAGTTTGCATGTTCTCCCCGTGCTTGGTGGGTTTCCTCCGGGTACTCCGGTTTCCTCCCACAGTCCAAAGATATGCAGATTAGGCTAATTGGCGTTCCTAAATTGCCCGTAGTGTGTGATTGGGTGTGTGAGTGTGTGTATGTGTGTGTGCCCTGCGATGGATTGGCACCCTGTCCAGGGTGTACCCCGCCTAGTGCCCGAAGTCTCCTGGGATAGGCTCCAGGTCCCCCGCGACCCTGAACACAGGATTAAGCGGTATAGAAAATGAATGAATGAATATTCTTAAATCAAGCTACTCATTCATCTCGTTGCTCTTTAAAGTAAAATGATGCTACACCTTTATTTTTAAGAGCAATCCAGTTTCAATTCACATTTAGAAACTGGCCAATAACCTAATCCCCCTCCCCCGACTCATTTTATTTTACATTTTTATTGAACCAACATATTTCCAACAGTTGACAGAAAGCAATAGTGTAGAATAAAATTCATGTTGTTTACTCTTTCCTCATCGCTCTGTCTATCTGACCTTGATGCATCCAGGCGGCGTTCGGGGGAAAAAAAGTAATTTTTCTCTTTTTTTTTTTTCTCCCTCATTCTTTTCTGGATAAAGGAAATTATTTTGTAAAGGCTTGTTATATGGAGGGGAAAAAGACCATTTGCAGAGGTGCCGAGAGCTACATTTACACTTTTGACATTTTGTCACTTTTTATGTGCAAAAACTCACTAGTGCTGGTTCAAACAAACAAAACCACAAAACATTCCAAAATACGTAATCAAAAAAAAACAAAACCTCATGAGAGTGTTTGTTCACAGCGGAGTGTGTGTGTGTGTGTGTGTGTGTGTGTGTGTGTGTGTGTGTGTGTGTGTGTGTGATTCATTACTATTCTCACTATTTTTCACAGAATAAAACTCTTACCGGCATCATTAAGAGGGTAATGGGGCAGAAGGAGCAGAACAGCTCAAGACTCATTTAACTAACGCACCTCAGATCCGCATCGAGGTCTCTCACCCTCAGGTCAGGAGATGAAGCACAGAAACATGTCAAACTCCGGCTGGTATTACTGTAACTGCCATGCAGTTCAGGTCATGCACAATCGTAATGAGCAAAATCGGCTTTGCATGGTTAAACTTTTTCTCAAAAATTTTCCTTAAAGATACTAGTTGAATTTGAGATTTTCAGAAATTGGAAGAATTAGGAGACTCTCAGGTGCTTACAAAGCATAATAAAGAGGTGTGGCCAGGGTGGAGCTGACGTTGGGATCGGTGACAAGCATGGTCATGATGATGATTATTAATGTCTTTTAATAATATTAATGAATATTATTAATATTAAGGATGTTAGGTGATACCTTTACAGCATTGCCTCAAAACTGTTACATTTAACATTGTGGAATGTCTGGGAAACAAGTCAGTTCCTGTTCACACTTGCATTGCAGCACTTATAAACATTCACCATTCTCCATATGCTCTTTATTCCTATCATGTTAACTGGACACAAAAACAGAGAATCCAGAAGGCGTGAACTCCTCCGTCCTGAAGAGTATCTGTGGATAGAAGCACACTAGGTGACAAGTATTAAACTCTTGCAGTCATTCATTTTGCAAATAAATGGTAGAGGCAGTTGAGTCAGCCAGAAGAGCAAAAATAAGGGAATTTTCCAAGGAGAAGTGGGGCAAAAAAGTATTTAGCCAGCCACCAATTGAGCAAGTTCTCCAAAAGGCCTGTAATTTCCATCATATGTAGGTATACCGCAATTATGAGAGACAATGTATACAAAATCACATTGTAGGGTTTTTAATGAATTAATTGGTAAATTCCTCAGTAAAATAAATATTTGGCTTCTTTAAAAGGCTCCTCTGTCCTCTGTCGTTACCTGTATTAATGGCATCTGTTTGAACTCGTTATCAGTATAAAAGACACCTGTCCTCAACCTCAAACAGTAACACTCCAAACTCCACTATGGCCAAGACCAAATAGCTGTCAAAGGACACCAGAAACAAAATTGTATAAGTGCACCAGGCTGGGAAGCCTGGGAAACTGCAATAGGTAAGCAGCTTGGTGTGAAGAAATCAACTGTGGGAGCAATTATTAGAAAATGGAAGACATGCAAGACCACTGATAATCTCCCTCGATCTGGGGCTCCACACAAGATCTCACACTGTGGGGTCAAAAAGATCACAAGAACTGTGAGCAAAAGTTCCATAACCACACGGGGGGACCTAGTGAATGATCTGCAGAGAGCTGGGACCCAAGTAACAAATGGCGCTTTTCCACTGCATAGTACGGCACAGCACGGTTCAGTACAGCTCACTTGGGTTCGGCTCAGTTCGGCTCGGTTTGCGCTTCCACTGCAGTTTAGTAACGCTTTAGAGTGGGCGGGATTATTCACGTGTCGTTATAGTTGCGGCGCCTCTACTGCCGTGACATCATCGTAAACGCGCCACAAACAAACACACAACAATGGAGCATATCGACGGCATGGTGTTCTTCATTCTCGGCATGTGGATGTTTTTAACAGCGAGACGAAGGAGTTTGTTTCAAAAGAGGCTGATGGCAGCCAAAGAAAATTTTTGGTTAATACAAAAAGGTGCGTCTGATCCTTCTCTGGCTGTTCTAAATATTGCGGTTCTGTTGTGTCTCGTGTCGCAAGTTCAGTGACGCAGTAATGACGATTTTCTCCGGCCAGTCAGTGACCAGCAGAGTTTACACGTCACTTTTTGGTAACGGTTAAGCACGCTTGGAACCTCGGCTGAGGTGGTACTAAAAAAAGAACCAGGTACCAGGTACTGTTCCCAGTGGAAAACCCCCCAAAAGTGAGCTGAACTGAACCGTGTCGTGTCGTACTATGCAGTGGAAAAGCGCCAAAAGGCTACCATCAGTAACACACTGCGCTGCCAGGGACTCAAATCCTGCAGTGCCAGATGTGTCCCCCCGCCAGTACATGTCCAGGCCCGTCTGAAGTTTGCTACAGAGCATTTGGATGATCCAGAAAAGGATTGGGAGAATATCATATGGTCAGATGAAACCAAAATAGAACTGTTTGGTAAAAACTCAACTTGTAGAGAAAGAACGCTGTGAAGCATGGGGGTGGAAACATCATGCTTTGGGGCTGTTTTTCTGCAAAGGAACTAGGAGGACTGATCCGTGTAAAGGAAAGAATGAATGGGGCCATGTATCGTGAGATTTTGATCATTAATGCCCTTCCATCAGCGAGGGCATTGAAGATGAAATGTGGCTGGGCCTTTTAGCATGACAATGATCCCAAACACACCACCCTGGCAACAAAGGAGTGGCTTAGTAAGAAGCATTTCAAGGTCGTGAAGTGGCCATGCTCCAGATCTCAACCCTATAGAATCTTTGGAGGGATTTGAAAGTCTGTGTTGCCAAGTGGCAGCCCCAAAACATCACTGCTCTAGAGGAGATCTGCATGGAGGAATGGGCCAAAATATCAGCAACAGTGTGTGAAAAAATGGTGAAGACCTCCGTCATTGCCAACAAAGTGTATATAACAAAGTATTGAGATGAAATTTTGTTATTGACCAAATACTTATTTTCCAACATAATTTGCAAATACATTCTTTAAAATTCCTACAATGTGATTTTCTATTGTGATTTTGTCTCTCATAGTTGAGGTACTGTATATTGTACCTATGATGAAAATTACCACAAGGCCTCCCTCATCTTTTTAAGTGGGAGAACTTACACAATTGGTGGCTGATCAAATACTTTTTTGCCACAGTGTATTTGTATGATGTGTCTTTAATTCTGCACAGTGATGAGTGTGCATGTCAAAAGAATTAAACTAGTACTATCCTAAATGTCAAAATGGAGACTAATCTCCTTGATTGTTACCCTGTTTGTTTACATTCAGTAAAATTGTCTAACTGAATTCTACAGTCTGCCCCCTACTGGAATTCTCTGGCAAGTAGACTCAAGTACCGGTCAGAGGTAGCTCAGTGGTTAAGGCATTGTACTACGGTTCAGAAGATCCCAGGTTCAAACCCCACAACCACCAAGTTGCCACTGTTGGGCCCTTGAGCAAGGCCCTTAACCCTCAACTGCTCAGATGTATAATGAAATAAAAATGTAAGTCGCTCTGGATAAGGGTGTCTGCCAAATGCCTACAGTAAATGTAAATGTACCGTACGTGACAGTTCTCTATGCCAGCGCAAGGTTTAACAGCACACATATTTCCACCTTTGGCTACATGTGAAATCAATGGAAAGTTGAAATCTTCAGTCAAACATAAAGGGGATAGTGTGGAGAGTTGTTTACGGAGCTGGGAAAAGTACACAAATCCTGTACTTTAGTAAAAGTAGAAATTCCCTATTGCTCAAGTAAAAGTAGAAGTCCTGCATATACATGTGTACTTGAGTAAAAGCACAAAATTACTCACCTTCAAATATACATATTATAAAAAGATTTTGTTTAAGCCAAACACTTTAATTGAAAATATACCAGGACTTGTTTCTGCATATTTTAATTAAATTAGTCAATTTAAATTTTACTAATAAACTATGGACATGACATCTAATTTCATTTAAACTCATACCATGAAGTAAATAATAGTATTCAATTCAATTCAATTCAATTTTATTTATATAGCGCTTTTAACAATGGTCATTGTCTCAAAGCAGCTTCACAAAAATTAAAGAAATTTAACAAAAAATAAATAAATAATAATAAATAAATAAATAAATTAATAAATTAATAAATTAATAATAATAATAGAAAATAAATAAATAAAAACTAATAATAATAATAATAATTATAGAAAATAAAATAATTAATAGTACTAACAGTAATGTAACTCATGACAGCCAGAAAATATTATGGTGGTGTTTGTGTCCTGTAAGGCTCATCTCGAACCTGCTGAAAGTGTTTTCTCTGCTACTCCATGTCATTAGTAGTAAAAGTGTTTTTTGCTTCTGTTCATTTTTCCGGTGCTTCAAGGTAACACTTTAAATGCTGATTTGTTTGATCGAGTGGAATAATGCACAGGATAGTACACATCAGAGTGTAGTTTCATGCGTTTGAATCCTGGTATGGATGATGATGGTTACAGTAATTGGCCGGGTTGAATTTCCCTCTTTTGCACAAAATGGGGGTGACATCTTTCAGTCCCGCTGGTGATTACACCCCTGAATTAATGTGATATTATAGTAGACAAATAATACGATGTAGTAATAATTGTAAGTGACAAGAAACCAGTGTTGGTCAAAAAAAAGAGTGCAGCAATACCATTCCCTTGGCTATGCAGAAATAATACTGCCCCAAACCAAACAACCATAAACTACTGGGTTAACTTGACCTCATGGATTTTACTGACCACATGAGAAACATGCCGAGAAACTTCAGTCATTGAATGTTACTGATTATTTATAACAGTTTAGTGGAAAGCACACTCAGATTTACGATATACTGTAGTATATTGATACGTAAAACAATCATATATCATAACGCCGGTTCAAAGTAGAGACCTGCACGGAGTGCGGCGTGGGACAAAATTTGATGGGTGAATGCGGGTGCGGGCGGGAAGGTCCTCATGTATGTGCGGGATGTGGGAGAATAACATTAATCGCGGGACTCCCGCAAAATGGAATTATCTTAAAATTTATTTATTTTTAAACAAATTCTGTATTATTTATCTACTCAGTAGCGGTTCTATACTCAATTGCTCATCGCCACCCCCCCGCGCTCAGCGCCACGCTACCCCCCAGCCCCGCCCCCCCGCCCTGGACGGAAAAATCCGTCCCGCGCAGGTCTCTAGTTCAAAGCCTTGTTTAACCACAATTTACATTTTGTTATTGAACATGACTGATTTTTATCCCTTCCTGAACATCCACATGTCAGTCGGCCATTTGTGCTGCTGAGTCACTGACACCACTGTGCATGCGGTCACACCACGCGATTAGCTGTTTAGCATGCTAAAAACCTAATCAGATTCAACCAGTATGGATAAAACAGTGTGATTAGAAAAGTAAACTAGAAAAGAATCTGTTTAAAATCTTTGAGGAAACAGCAGTAAATTTATCAAACATTTGTTTCATAATGATGCTACTGTACCTGAGATAAAAATAGTCACTCCATAAGCATCAGTGATCGCCAACGAGGGCTCATCTTTGGCCATAAACAGCCTTGTCTCACTCCTGGTTGGCCTGTAAACACAGGTCTCTTTTCTTTTTGTCAGTGTAAAGGTGATCAGTATTTTTGACCTGGTCTCTTAGAGCATTCCGGTGCACAACAACGGATTGTCAAACAACATGGCGGCCGGTTTGGTTGTAGATCAGGTCTCTATGTAACCTCTACTGTATGTAAAACACATCCTATTGTGTTAGTCCTAGATGTAGTAATACAGGTAGAAACTGTACTATATATGCTTATTTATGTCCATAGAAATTATGTTTTATATACTGCAAGCGAGTTGTAATCCTGTAGTGTTGTAATGTCATTTATACATTTTATCGAGGACTAAGTGTACCTGGGGAAGAGATTTCAATTCCAATATCATTAATAAATATTATTTTAACTAGATTTTGCTGTAGCTTATCAAATGACATCCACAGAACAACCAGTAATTAATATAAAAATAGAACAAAAAGTGTTTTTGCACATTATGTACATCCCCAGGCAGTCCAGTGAAAAACATGAGCATTTACACTTCTTTCTCTGTTTTGACATTAGCAAGATTGTGCTTATCATACAGTACGTGGTGTATACTGTTGCTATACTCTTACAGTTTGTCAGCATGGACAGGGCGGGTACCTGGTATCACAGGCATGATGTATTAGTATTAGTATTATGGTTAGTATTATGTAACATATGGTTAACGTATGATTATGATTGCGATTTGGCTTTTCAAAAGCAGTTCAATAAACGTGCAAATTAATATTGAATAGTAAGTGATGTTTTGGACACAGTTGGGCTGGGGGTTTTGGTTATTTGTCCTCACATAGAGGAAATACATCCAAAAGAAGCCACATTTGCGTAATATTGATTTGTAAGTTACCTTAGACTAAAAATAGTCCTCTGATAAAATAGCTATCCCTATATTTTTACATAATTAACCTGGAACTAACCGATACAGTATTTATTCTTAGATAAATTCCAACCCTCTTATTTGTCTACCAAGCATAGAACCTATAGCATTACATTTTTCTTTATTTTTAAACTTTTGATAAGAGGTTAATATTTGGAATGTATCAATACCACTTTTTGTCAGACAAAGTACGAGTACAAGTTCTTCCAGACTAGCGCAGTGCCAACGCTTTATCCAAAAACACTCATCCACCACCAGATGGCCATGATCTCTCCATCACGTTTATTAACCCCATTAGTTCAAGCACTCACAAAAAAAGAAAGAAAACGTACTGGATCTGGAAGACTGGAAACCAAATTCCATTCTAAAGCACTGAGTGCAAAGTTTATGATCTGTTCCTTTGATTTTCAGTGAGATAATCTAAAACCCAAGGAATGTGATCCTACACAATGCCATACATAGGCTTGTTTTAGATTTGACTGATGCTTCTCCTTTATGATAAACCACTTTTTGTATTTTTTGTTTAACTTCACCCTTACATTCACCTGTCAGTCACTGTGTCCGTACGGTCATCAGTCTGTACATGCTTTCATCTTTCCGTCATTACCCCTTCATTTCCCTATATTTAATCCATCCATCCTTTTCCATCTGTCCACCCATTCAAATAGTCACACATTTCTCTTTGAATACATCCAGCTGCCCTATTTATGAATTCAGGTACTGTATCTGTCCATCTATGTCATCTCATCATCTATGCCTCTCCATGTATTCATCTACTATACTTAACAACCTACCTATTTAAGCCATCTGTCCATTTGATTATCTGTTCAGGCATCTGTCCATCATCAAGCATAACTTGCTGACCATTGTACTTTGTTTAAATCGTTTTTTTTTATTTATAAATGTTCCTGTCTAAAATATACAATTATTTATAGGCAACTTTTATTTTAAAAAAATTATGGAAGGAATCTTAGTCACAGAGCACAAACATTTCCTTATTACAGAATAGACATGGAGTTTTTTGTTTCCTTAATCACTTTCACTGTTGTTGGTCTTTCGGCTGCTCCCATCAAGGGGTCGCCACAGCCGAGTATCCAGTCCGCACTACAACTTGGCACAGTTTTTACGCTGGATGCCCTTCCTGACGCAACCCTCCAATTTTATCCGGGCTATGGACCGGCACTGCATCCAGTGGCTGGGGTTTGGGCACTGGCTGGGAATCGAACCCAGGTCTTCCGTGTGGCAGGCGAAACACCTACCACTGAGCCACCAGTGCCCGCTCCTTAATCACTTTCACTAACTAACATTATCATTAAAAATAATAGAAACTTGTTTTGTTTTGTTTTGTTTCTTTTATTTTTCTCTCTTTTCGTCATACATACGATGGTCTGATGTTAAAATGTTCCTACACAAAGTGTTTACAAATTGCCAAATCTATAAGAAAGTAAAGAAAAAATAAATAATTCATCATTTATTAATAATTAAGAAATGTAAAACAAAGACAAGTATTTCCAGTTCTTTGATTGGGACCGATAAATCCAAGACACATAGGCCACACCTCCTTCAATAGTAATGGTGCTAGGCCATGACTACAATCACAAAGGAAACATCCATCCATCCATTCATTCATTGTTTACACGGTCATGAATAGTCTGGAGCCTATTACAGGGAACTCGTGGCACAAGGCGAGGTACACCCAGAATCCGGGTTCGAGCTCCGCCGTCCGTGGGTTGCCAAACTCAATACAACGCAGCCACTGCATGTAATGCCAGTCCCAAGCCCGGATACAACGGGAGGGTTGTGACTGGAAAGGCATCCGGCATAAACTTGGCATCCTGTGCCAAGTTGCTGTGCGGATTGATGGTCCGCTGTGGCGACCCCTCGATGGTAGCAGCCGGAAGACTAACAACATAATAATGAAAAGAAACCACAAAAGAGGCGGCGCGGTGGTGTAGTGGTTAGCACTGTCGCCTTGCACCTCCAGGGTCTGGGTTCGATTCCCCGGCCAGGCTCGATTCCCGTCTCTGTGTGCATGGAGTTTGCATGTTCTCCCCGTGCTTGGTGGGTTTCCTCCGGGTACTCCGGTTTCCTCCCACAGTCCAAAGATATGCAGGTTAGGCTAATTGGCATTCCTAAATTGCCCGTAGTGTGTGAATGGGTGTGTGAATGTGTGTATGTGTGTGTGCCCTGCGATGGATTGGCACCCTGTCCAGGGTGTACCCCGCCTAGTGCCCGAAGTCTCCTGGGATAGGCTCCAGGTCCCCCGCGACCCTGAACACAGGATTAAGCGGTATAGAAGATGAATGAATGAATGAATGAACCACAAAAGACACACCAGAATAAAATCTCTGATCTTCCACTTTTGCTGTACAAGGACATTTTGAATCATGCACACAACAAATACATAGCTGTTTTTAGAAAGCGCAAAACCTTGAAAAATATATTTGGGTGCATAAATTAGAAGGAGAGAGAGAGAGAGAGAGAGAGAGTAGTAAAAAGAGAGGACACCTTAACACAGCCAAGGGCTCACCACAGAGCCTGAGGGACGTAATTAATTAACAACTACAACAAAAAGATCCAGGCATGGACCTCCAGAGGCACGGCACACTCTCAGATCTCGAGCCCAGAAAGAGAAAGAGGGCATCGGTGGGACGAAAAACACCCAAACCAGCATGAGTGTGAATCAAAGATCTAAATGAGCCCGGCTTTAAAAAGGCTCGTCATTAAAGGCTTCCTCGGTGATGACAGGAGTGTGTGAATCTCTCAGGAGTGCTTCCTCCTACTGAGCTGGAAAAAAAAATAACTCCACTGCGCACACTCTCAATCATAACACAAAATAGGGCAATGATTTAAAAATAAATAGAAATAATTACAAGTAATTATGGTTCCACTAAGTGCTATATGTATTTGCATAAAGCACTCAGGAACCAAGGCGCTTAAAATAACTCGGTATTAATATCGATTTACGGTACGTGTTACTGTAAAAAGACGACTTGTTAAGCAGGTTGCGCTCGCACACCTCAGATACTTTGACCTGACTTTTGGATCAGTACTGAAAAGGAACGAGACATTTCAGTAGGAAATCTCAAAAGGCCGTCAAAACTGGTGGGTGGTGGCCAAAAGGATGGTGACAGTGTAGTGTAGTCTCCAACTCGACAGGTAGAGGAAGCAGGACGCGTGTAAACATGTCTTTATTAGGACGAATCCAGGAATCAGCGTCATTACAGGCGAAGGGGTCAAAAAAACAGGAAGGCAAAGATCTAGAACCAGGAACTCCAAGATCAAAACCTGATGGAAATGCACACTAGAGGATAATTAGGAGGGGAAAAAAATAGCATAGATCACAGCATAGAAATCCAGTGAATCTCAGCACACAGAGGAAACACTAGAAAGAAGAGAAAACAACAAAGGGGCACGGCTGAAGTGGAAAATGTGGGGTGTAATTGTTATTGATTTGGATGGATGGTTGGTTTGCGCTGTGTGGTTGTTATGTCACAGTGTGTGTTTAGAATGATTGTCACGTTTTGTGTCTGTGTGTGTGTGTGTGTGTGTGTGTGTGTGTGTGTGTGTGTTTAGGATGATCCCTAGTGGAAAAAAAATGCACTATGGTGTGTTAAAATATATTAAAATCTTCTATAGAACATTTCAAATATAGGCTACTAATAAAAAATGTGCCATCAGTTAAGGCATTGTATAACAAGTATACTAACATCATGCTTTTACATTAAACTTTAAACATATTTAAAAAGAATTGCATTATAGTACACTTTCCAAACATATGTTTTATGGAAATATACTTTAAATAAAACGTCAGTGTAAGCACACCTATTTAAACTTTGCTTTCAGTTTGTTTTCGGCATATTTTGTAAAAAAAAAAAAAAAAAAAAAAAAAAAATATATATATATATATATATATATATATATATATATATATATATATATATATATATATATATATATATGCTCAAAATAATCATTGTAACAATGAACAGAAAGTGTACATTAGACAACACATTTTTAATATACAGTACAGTCTCAGTATATTTTAAGTTAAATTTGAATGTACTTATCAATGCATATACATATATTTAGTGCACTACTCTCTCTCAGACTCGTACACTCTCAAACTAGTTTTTTTGTGCTGAAACTTACTTTTGTGCGTTTAAGGCCTTGTTCACACGGGTGTTCAATTTTTGGATAAACGAACGAGCTCTGAACGTCCTATACGTTTATGTTGTGTTTTGTAGCGCCGCTCGATTGACTTCTACACTGGCGTTCGTTTATCTCTGTCTAACGCCAGCCTGCAGCCCAAATTGTAGTTTGTGTGTTTAACCTGTAGTGTGTCGGGAACTGGATATGAAAGCCCTTGTCGTTTTATTTGAGGTGCCTCCTTTTAATATGGACCATTTTGCTATATTAGACATTAATCTTCTTGTTTTAAAAATTCTAATTCAATTATTATAATATATAGATCTTGTCTGTACGTTCAAAACTGAAAGTGTAATTTAAGTTCTTATTGGCGTCATCAGGGGGAAACGCCTCAAAACGCATATACTGTACTGTATGCGTTCGCGGACCCCAGAGGGTTAAAGTCACTGAGAAATGGTTTCCTTATGGAAACACAGCTGTTTAGTCCCAATCTTGTGAGTTCTCATCACATCGTGTGTGTGTGTGTGTGTGTGTGTGTGTCACTATTAAACATAGCTCTGGTTATTACTGTTGATGTTTTCACCATGAAGCTTCACCAAGTATGTAAGTGATTTCGATCTGTTTCTCTGGCCGCGCACCTCCAGGGTCCGTGTTCAATTCCCAGCCTGTTTCGATTCCCGTCTCTGTGTGCATGGAGTTTGCATGTTCTCCCCGTGCTTGGTGGGTTTCCTCCACGTACTCTGGTTTCCTCCCACAGTCCAAAGACATGCAGATTTGACTAATTAGTGTTCCCAAATTGCCTATAGTGTGTGAATGAGTGTGATATGTGTACTGTATGTCTGCCCTGCAAATGATTAGCACCCTGACTTCGTGCCCTAAGTCTCCAGGACCCCGTGATTCTGTATACAAGATAAAGCCGTACAGACGATGAGTGAGTGAGCGTATCTTGGTGTGTGTTCAGGAGAACAGCTCTATCTTTCTGTTTCTTAGCGATTATTGTGATGTATTTGTGTTTGTGTGGTGTTGTGCCGTTGTTTTGGGAGGATTGTTACACTTTACTGTTTGTTTGGAAGATTGTTATGTCTTGGTGTGTGTTTAGGAGGATTGTTGTGTCTTTCTGTGTGCTTTGGAGGACAGTTACGTCTTGGTGATGGTTTGAGGAGATTGTTTTTTTATCTCATCACAGCAGATAGTGTTGCTTCTTCACAGCTCCAGGGTTCCCTTGTTTGATCCAGAACGCGGCTTACTGTTTGTGCAGAGTTTCACATGTTCGTCCTGTTGCCACCGCAACGAGGATGAAGCACTAACTGAAGATAAATTTTCTGTCTTAGCATTGGTTTCGTTTGGATTGTTAGGAGTATTTAATATCATTAGTATCTCGAAGTCACAAATAACGATAAAAAGTCGAGCCACATGATTCGATAGAAACGATTCTTTATGTTTCGCCCATTTCCATTTACTTGTGGTCATAGTTAAAGCTATGAGAGCAAAACACCACTTTTTTTTTTTTTAATATGCAATGCTTCAATCTTGAAGTCCCTGTTGATAATGCAGTGCTAACTCTTTAGCTTGTGTGGATTTCTTATAACTTGCCTGCTGTTCAGAGAGAGGAGTGTGAGCCGCTCGGGGCACTGTAGCAGTTTTATTAGCTTGCACAGCCACTCAATTTCCATGTAATTTAGGAGCTGGCTGAGCAGAGTGGGCTTTGGCGGGGAAGGCGTAAATCTGGCCTTATCTAGCACCTGCATGCACAGTTCATCCCCTTTCCCCATGCCAACAACAGATCAATAATTCATGACAAAACCACAAGCTTGCATCGCACACACACACACACACACACACACACACACAATTATTGGCTGCCAGCATGCTTGAAAATATAGTAAGGAAAGAGGGAAAGATTAAAATGGAATTATTTTAGGAAGTACAGAGGGAAGAGCGAAGGTTGTGCCTGAACCGAAACGGACAAAACGCTCACCTTCAGGCGAAGTTCGAGGCCCGGCACAGTTGCACCGTGTAAACAGGATTAAATTACTCCAAATGGCTCGTGACAAATGGACTTGTTCTTCTGGCTGCCGTGTTGCGTTTGGCCAGGACGACACCCATGGGCGGCTGGACAAATTGACCAGGTGAGGCAGTTTGTTAAGTCTCAGAAAGACTGAGTAATGGACCGTGGCATAGATGTGAAATAAAACACGTCTGGATTAATACGATAACCTGAAAGTGGAAACGTCGACATCGTATCCATATCTTTTAACTCCCCGTGTTTAAATTCTTCAATTATCGCCAGCCAGTGTTTCAGGATTTATTTAAGAAATAAAAATCTTTTGGAGACCATGTGGAGCTTTCAGCTGCTTTGTTCACTTTTCATCATTATTCAACTGTGCTTCAGGGCTGAGCCTAAGCTCTAAGACATGTCTAATGTTACTCTCCAGACCTGTCATCATCAATAACACAAACTTTCGCACAAACGCTAAGAAGTTCTCACCTACGATTTTTCTTTTACCTAAAGATGTTAGCAGCCGTCATGATGATGTGTATGAATCAGTCTTTATAGCTCACTGGGGTAGACAATATTTTCCCCTTCCCTAAAGAAAAGAAAGATACCCTGAAAGCGTTTAATCAGTCATGATGTTTAGTATCTAAAGTTTAGTTTTAGACTTTAGTTTTATACTCGATCTATGAGGGTAATATTCTGTAGCTAATAGTGTTTCAGCCAGAGGCTTTGATTTCAAATCTCTCACAGTGGCAGAGATTTTTTTTAGTTTGCTCTACGCTGGTCAGTCACAGGTGCTCCATCATTAATTTCCTGCTAGTCATGGTGGGTTTTTGTATTAATAGTAGTACTAAGCTACAGTATAGTGAAAGAAAGGGAATATAGTACATCAATCACCCGTGTTATCACAAGTTCACACTTTTTAATGGAAATATTGAGTGTAAAATGTATGACCAGTCTGTGGTGTAGGACCGATCTAATACAACATTTTGGTTTTTGTTGATTTCATAAGCGTAAAGAGTTTGATAGACTGAGAGTGAAATGACTAAAACACCGCACATAGCAGCGCAGCGGGTATTATCGACTGGCTCAGAAGCTGTGAGTAGGAACCAATATCTAATAAAAAAAAAAAACACACACACACACAGACAAAAAATATATTCATACCACCATTTCTCGATCCCACTGGCAGTCGCTTTGCTTCATGTTTGCATAAAGTTCAACTCGATTTTGTTGTGTCGCATTTCCAAATAACTGTCCGCTTTTCCTACAAATTATTTTTGATACACATCCCAGCTGGAGCCCTATCACTGGACGACTGATGTAACAATTTGATTGTAACAATTATGCAACAATGTTTGGACGTCGGCGGCACGATGGCGTAGTGGTTAGCACTGTCGCCTTGCACCTCCAGGGTCTGGGTTCGATTCCCCGGCCAGGCTCGATTCCCGTCTCTGTGTGCATGGAGTTTGCATGTTCTCCCCGTGCTTGGTGGGTTTCCTCCGGGTATTCCGGTTTCCTCCCACAGTCCAAAGACATGCAGGTTAGGCTAATTGGCGTTCCTAAATTGCCCATAGTGTGTGATTGGGTGTGTGAGTGTGTGTATGTGTGTGTGCCCTGCGATGGATTGGCACCCTGTCCAGGGTGTACCCCGCCTAGTGGGTATAGGGATAGGCTCCAGGTCCCCCGCAACCCTGGTATAGAAAATTAATGAATGAATGAATGAATGTTTGGACGTCAAGACGGTGTTGTTCTTCAAAGTTAAATAAATTAAATGGCACTGAGATAATGTTGAATGAACGACCCAAAAACAAACTGCAAATACAACCTCAAAATTAGAAAAACTGCAAGATTTTATGTCGATTAACATCCGTTCACACCAGCTATAACATGCGACCATCCATGAGCCCCAAAAGTTTATAGCAGGGTTTAGAATTTTGATCAGATATCGGGACACAACAGCTTCCCACACAGCGCGTATCTCTCATGTCGCGCATCTGCTAGTGTTTTATTGTTACTTCTTTGTTTCATTTTCTTTCAGAAATATTACTGTAAGTTAAGACCTTAGCTCCCAAATTATTCTCATATTCTGTTCTGTACTATTTTGTACTTAAACTTGTATGGTGAGGTTCTGCTGTATTGGGTTTGTGGCATGTTATGTACACACATTTACTAGCATTAGCAGTATGCCCCCTAGTGGTCTAAGTTGTTTTTGCAAAATTGTGTAAGTTCCATTCATTCATTCTTATCCTATTATCATGTAATCGGCATTGTTCCAATATCAATTCATCAACATAATTCTAACTTTCAAAAAAACATCTCAATATCGATATTCTCCCAAAATGTTTAACATTTATGCAATGTTTCAAAATCTCTCGACTCCTGATCTGCCCAATACTTCTGCAGGTCAAAGTAATGGAGATACATGGGTACTACCATCACCTACTGAACTGGAGAATTAGAGCTGAACCATGTTCACATATTGATTTCTGGCTGTTTGCTCAATCCCTGACTCAAAGCCTTCTCTGATTGGTTAGTTGGCCGAACCTCATAAAATCTTCAGAAGGGAATATCTCTGTACTCCAGCCTATGAATCTGGATATCAGCATATTTTTACAGCACGTCTTCATATGAAAATAAATTTAAGGGGGATATTTATCCAAAAAATAAATAAATTAGTACTAGATGTTACCTACTGAGCCATTAAGCACAACGCTTTAAATTTTACTTTACGCTTTAAATGATTTACTAATGCAAACCATGAACATGGCTTGAATCCTACAGTACAACATTCCTTCAGTGAAAGAAAACCTAGATCTGTGGCCTCATCTTTTCTGCCATATAAAACTTTTTCTTTTTATATGGCATTACAAAAATATATATCAACCATGGAAGGAAGATCCATACAGTAAATTTAGGAGTGTGAATGCATGATAACTTACAAATTCTAGCCCTCTACGCAATTCCGATTCTGGTTTAGAGGGAAACCAAACTTCCTTTTTTGCTTTGGAAACAATTTGACTTCTTTCTTGCCCTTTTGTTCATCTCTAAAGATTTCAAAGGCAGCGTGTTACAGCTCTTGAAATTCGAAAGCAGGAATCTTTCCCCATGCTATTTGTTGTTGCCGGATACCATAACGCTGACAGCAGGTAACTTTTGCAGGATTAAAAGACCCATGATTCTCACCCTGGTCACACACAAACACGTCTCACACTCCATCCCGCAGTCAGTGTCAAGGCCTTGGGAAAATAAAAAATAAAAATGTAGGACATGGTATAAAGATTGAGATAGTGCAACTCTTCTGGCTTTGTTAATGAGGGAGAAATCAGCAGCTGAGCAGATGAAGAGAGAATAAAATGATTAGGTTTCTCTACAAGAAAAAAAGAGGGATTTTTTCAGAAAAGGAATGAGAATTCCTACATACTTTAATTTCAGAAGCGTGGTTCATGGATTTAAGGATCGTGAAAGTGTGCTGGTGTAATTGGAAGACTAGATTTTGTCTATGTATCACAGTGCTGTGTATGGTGGTGCATTAATTATGCAGCTTCATCAGATATATTTTAAACTCAGCATCAACCAAAGCATAAATCTTTACATAAACAGAGTAATAATCTTGGTATACGTTTTTTATTGGCCAATCAGATGACAGTTCCATCCCCAAATGCCGCTATAACTGAATGGACTGTAGATCCCGCTGCATTGCTATTGTAACCAATTAGACAAAACTGCAAATAAAGTTTAACATTTCTTGGCTTTGTTTGTCACATACAGTAGACTGTACAGTACAGCCCATTGGACTACTTACTGTTATTTGTTGTTGTTGGTGCATCTCTTAGTTTGTTAGAAATCTACAGTAAGGTTAGAGTGTAGAGTTGCCCATCATATGATGCCCCTGGAGCTACTGTAAGTGAGGTTAACAGCGGCGCTTGGAAGTGCTCAGGCTTGTCCCACAACCATCTAACAACTAACCCAGGGCTTTAATCCTTGAGCCACCACTGATCAGATCATAGTTTCCACCCTATTGCCAACAAGACTACAGTCCCTGCCCAGGGGAAATATTGCCATTGGTTAAGGGGGTAGAAATTGTTGTTTCTTACTGTAGGTTACAGTTGTATTGAGGGCAGAAACTCAAGTTCTATAAGTGGTTGTAAATATAGTCTGATTGATTACTTTTGCTTTGGTGAAGGAAAGATGTGACATAATTGTTCAGGGATGGAAACAGACCTATTACTAACTAGGGAACTGGTGGTAAGAACTGTGGTAAAGTGAAGTTTTTAAAATTTCAGTGAGATCGTGGAAGGGGTTAGAGTAAGTATCCAATTGGTTTAAGTGGACCTTGATGCAACAATGATGTTGTTGGGGGTAAATGGTCTCTGCTTGGCTACAGTGGCATTG
This sequence comes from Channallabes apus, assembly GCA_030522415.1. Lineage (NCBI taxonomy): Eukaryota > Metazoa > Chordata > Actinopteri > Siluriformes > Clariidae > Channallabes > Channallabes apus. The sequence continues at coordinate 3,330,080 of CM060117.1, read as the reverse complement.
GGGAAAGGACATTACAGTTCTGGTTCTACAGCATGGTCCTATGATTTACAGAGGGCACTAAGGTAGCTCCTAAACTTCCCATCACACTCTCCCTGCATGCTTCTTGTTCCTGTTGCACTTTATTTACTTTCAGTCAGCACTAATGGCGCTTTTCCACTGCATAGTACGGCACGACACGGTTCAGTTCAACTCACTTTTGGGGGGTTTTCCACTGGGAACAGTACCTGGTATCTGGTCCTTTTTTTAGTACCACCTCAGCCGAGGTTCCAAGCGCGCCGAACCGTTACCAAAATGTGACGTGTAAACACGGCTGGTCACTGATTGGCCGGAGAAAATCGTCATTACTGCGTCACTGAACTTGCGACATGAGATACAACAGAACCGCTATATTTAGAACAGCCAGAGAAGGATCGGACGCACCTTTTTGTATTAACCGTCGACCTCTTTTGAAACAAACTCCTTCGTCTCGCTGTTAAAAACATCCACATGCCGAGAATGAAGAACACCATGCCGTCGATATGCTCCATTGTTGTGTGCTTGTTTGTGGCGCATTTACGATGATGTCACGGCAGTAGCGGCGCCGCGACTAAACGACACGTGAGTAATCCCGCCAACGCTAAAGCATTACTACACTGCAGTGGAAGTGCAAACCGAGCCGAACTGCGCCGAACCGAAGTGAGTTGAACTGAACCGTGTCGTGCCGTACTATGCAGTGGAAAAGAGGCTTTAGTCTGTCTTGCGTCTTATACCTTGGGTCCAACAAAAGTTGTGGTGCCATTGTGGTGACAACTGGGAAAAAAAGGTGGTCCAAATTGGTTTGACTGGCATTAAACAATATTTTGGTCCTGCTTGTAACAATTGCATTGGAGGTGGAAAATGTCTTTTGGTAAGGTGATATTAGGACAGAGGACAGTGGAGTAGGCTTTGGGAAGAGTCTGGGATGCACAGAGCACTATGCATGGAGTATGCATGGGAAAAAATAATTGTGGCTTTAAAAATAATTGTGGCTTTAATATAATTGTGATGGAAAAAATTATCAAAACAAGTGTGTGTATGTGTGTGAACACAGGATTAAGCGGTATAGAAAATGAATGAATGAATGAAAATGATCAAAACACACTACAAGACAGTGCAGCAATATGACAACCAAAATTACTTGTGTAATTTATGCATTAATAATAATAATAATAATAATAATAATAATAATAATAATAATGAGTGTAATGTTAGCATGGCTAATCATTAGCAATAGACCCAATTCATGACACATACAGGATGATCAATGACAGATAACATAAAGCCACATCCATTAAATTAGTTCAAAATATGAAAGAGAGAAGCACATGGTAAACCGCATTAAGAGAATTAATGCAGTGTGAACCCAAGAAAATAGGAAATGAAAGAAAGGGATCATCTGCAGTGCAGCTAAAATGAACAATTAGTCTTCAGTAGAAGAGAGTTGGCATAATAAGTGGAATTAATATGATTTTTTAAATTTTAATAATTTTTTTGTAAGGAGCAAACTCTGCAAAGTATACCCAGTTAGGCTACAGGAGATGGACTTTCTTTCATCTAGAGCAGTGGTTCCCAAACTGGGGGTCGCGACCCCTCTGGGGGCCGCGGAATAATTTCAAGGGGTCGCAAGAGGGATTAAAAAATTTTGGAGGTTGAGTGAGTTTTAATGTCTGTTTATTTAAATTTTATTTAATTATGCCTTTAATGTTTTGATTGTTTTAATATGTAAAAATATAATTATAATGTTGGACATGGGTAATGGTAATATTTTTGTGTGGCTGGAATGGATTATCTGCATTTTTAGATTAGATGTAAGTATAAGGTAATGTAATTCAGTTAGCATCTACAGTAACTAGTAGTGCATTATAATTTGCATATATAAACAGTAAAGTATATACATTATTTCTTATTTCACAATATGAAATTTCACCCTTAAGAACTCACGTCCGGACGAAATAGTGATTAAATTCATATGCCGATGTATCGCTGTATTTTACTTGATTTGCCTCATTAGAGGACGCTTTTTACTTTTACTCCACTATATCATACAGCAAATATATATACAGTATATAGTTTTTACTTCACTACTTTTGTGCATGGCATTGCTTTTCATAACCACAGTGGTGTGGGAATGTTACCACCTGCTGGCATGATTTGCCTTCCTTCTATAAAATACTTTTCAATGCAGCAGGTGTTTGAGATCAGAAATGGAGATGGTTACAGACGGTGAAGAAACAGATCATTCATATTCGAGAAGTACAAAAAGAGAGAAAAATAGAGAGAGACTCTTACTATGACCTAAAGGCTAAATTGAGCTAATGCAAGCTCAGTAATTTTGAATTGTAAATAAATTTGATGGAGAGTACGTTTGTACTTTTACTTATAAGTGCATAGAGAAGCTTTATTTTTACTTAAGCAATATTATAGTGATATCTCTACTTTTACTCAAGTACACGATTGGTGTACTTTGCCCACCACTGGACAACTACCTCAAGATGCCAAGTATACAAGTGTGTTTTACCACCATGAGCCCTGTGGAATAAAACCAAACTACATTGAGGATGAACGTGACTCCAAGTTGTCCAATATGGCCGACTGTACAATATCACTGCTTTCATCTACATGCAGACGTTTAGTTCATGTTTATAGATGATGAGAAAATCTTACTGTTTCCTAAAACGGCATCAGCATGTCTGCATGAGTGAACTGAAAAACTGGAAGTGAGAAATATTTCCAGTCTAGTGCGCTTCCTCACTCAGTGAAGTATTCCCGGGTTCACACAGGGTGCCGGAGGTACTTAAGTTAAGCACTTGATAACCTGAGAAGTATTTTATTTTTATTTTTTTTTTAGATGTGGTTGAATTAATATAAAACGTTTATTATGTTAATCCACCATTTAAAAAATATGAATACACTTTGTGCAGTTATGGGAAAATAATCAAAGGTGAAGTGGTTACTATTTTTACAGCAAGGTTTCTTACTTCACTATAACATAATTTCCTAAAGGTGTTGTATTCGCCTGTATTGCATACAGTATATAAGAATTCTTTAGTACTCACAACTGTCTATATAATGAACTACATACATTTACTTGATTATTTGTCTCTGTTGAAGTTACAATTTCAGCTTTATATATAAAAACTATCAAGATGTTTAGAAAAGACATGTAAATTAAGTAAAATATGAAATAAAAACATATTAAACCTCACTTAACCTCAATTTATGATTCCTCTTGGCAGCGGCTGCTTTAAATATGAATAAAGAAAGTGACTCCATTTTAATCTTGCTGATGTGCTTCATAACATTCTTAGTACCCATGGTGCTATGTCTTCACCAAATCTTGCAAAAATGCGAAACAATATAAAAAAATAATTATTAATAAATAAAATGCATTTACTTTAATTATAACTACAAACATTCCAGAAAAATGTACATACATGTTTTTTTAGCTTTAGTGTATGTAACACAAAATACATTACCTTACACTTCCACCTTTTGTTGCTTCAAAATAAATGATAATTACTACCTGAAAAAACTGAAAGCGCAAGGATTATAAAGGATTTGCAGATAAATCCAGAGTGTGCCTCATGATGTGCAGTGTAAAAGTTAAAGCAGGCAGGGCAAAGAGAAGAAAGCCACAGGGAGAATCAGCGCTGCTAAAAACAGGGGTTTTAGCAGGAAAACAATAAAGCACACTTGAAGGGTGATAAGACACAAACACACATATTGACCTTTAGGGAGAGATATAGAGCGAATAATGCCACTGAGCTTTCTCTGAGCATCCCTGCACTCCATGTTCTCTCAAAGTTTCGGGGAAAAAAAAGAGTTTAGAAAGTGCTTTTAGGCTCTGTAACAACAAGGAGTCTGAGATGAGTGTCCGCAATCGTAGTGCCTGTTTATTAGGAGTCTGTGGACGGGTTGTAGAGTCCATTGTAGATCTGAAATGAACATGAACACAAAAGCAGGCAAATTCATAGGTAGAATTTAGTCAGAGATGCTAAAAAAAACAGGAACGACATGCGATACTAAGGATAAACACACTAAGTTCATCCATTTGTATGTTAAAACAAGCGATCTAGCATAAGATGTGTATATATATATTACAGTATGTAAAGTATATTGAATTTGCAGCTGATGGTAAGATACTACTGTGAGGTAGATCAGAATTCTTTAATAGTTTTGGTAACCATCTTTAATAAAGTCTAATACCATGTAATATTTAGAATTTCTTGTAAAAAAAATTTTTTTAAACTTTTTTGTTGCTTAGAACACCAAGGCCACCATGGGATATATATATATAAATATGTAATATATATGTAAATTAAAAATCTTCTTCATATATCTAACCAAATTTAGATAATTAATGCATATATATAAATATATATGCATTAATTATCTATCTATCTATCTATCTATCTATCTATCTATCTACACAGTATATATAGTACATACTGTATATCCCGTTCTTCACATTAATTTCTTCAAAGTGGAAAATTGTCGCAGCATGAACCTGGGTCTGGGTCAGGAATGTTCTAGAAGTCGGTTTATCATGGCCCCTGACCAGATTATTAGCGAGAACATGGCCCAGACTGTACTGCACACATGAGGCTTACAGCACTGCAAATGTCTTTAATGTTATTTTTCTAGCACTTACGATGCCGGTTTATGGTGTCAGTTTATCATTGTGCTGGTTTGGTTTGGTTTGGTTTGCTCGTGTCCAGTATGTGAGGGTTTTGAATACATTCTCATTTAAAAGGGGACACTTTAGAATTGTATTGTATTAGATTGCTTCTTTTATTTACATCGGTATTTATTTATTAATTTATTATCCATGTCTCTTTTTTCGTTTATTTTCTGATCTGTTTTATATGGGCAGTATGTTCCTTTCATATTTCATCCATCCAGATAATGAATAAATAAATATATAATTAAGTAAAAGAAAAAAGAAAAAGAAAAAAAAAAAAACTAACAGCAAATATCTGAACTTTCTCAGAAATTAAATCATTACCTCATGTATAAAATCCTTGAATTTAAAGGAAGCAGTTTAGACATAAACTGTCTTTTTCTGATGAAGAAAAAAAATGGTATTCAACTTTTAAATACTGAGAACACTTTAATAATGAGAAACTGTCCAGGATGTCTATGAATAGTTAATATGACTCCTTAGAGGGTTGAGGAGATCACAGTGATCTATCTAGACGTGGATAAATAGTGGAATAGTGTGTGTGTGTGTGTGTGTGTGTGTGTGTGTGTGTCTACTTCCATGTCTCTCTCGCTCTGCTTTTCCACCTAGTTAAGATTCTGCACACACTAAGACACTGTATGGATCCGCACTCCTGCTCGTATCCTTCAGGACTTCTTGAACTTTCCAAACAGACTTGAGGAATCTTTTTTTTTTCTGTCTCCCCATTCAGCAAGAAGAACGTTCCAGACTCACTAAACATTTACTCCTGGCACATGTTCTCTGATCTTGCAGAAACACAGGCGTGCCAGTCTCTCCCGTGAGTTCTCCTGTGGGTTCTTCAGCTACCTGGTTTTAATGAGATTATGTCAATAAACTTAAGAATAAAAAATAAATAAATAAAAAGGGAGGATGAGGGTGGTGGGGGGGGGGGGGGGGGTAGATGGATTTTAAAGCTAGGTATTGCTAATTGGTGCAAAGTACAACAAAAAGTTTTAGCCAAGTATGGCTAGATTTAGATGCTGGAACAAGTGTGTCAGTGAGATTAACAAGTCGTAGCTGCCTAATGTTACTGTATTGTTGTTTAGCTTATATCTGTGAATGCTAACTACTGATATTGCTAAAACTTGTTTACATTAAAAATGTTTTGAAGATGTGAAAATACAATAAAATTAAATAGTAATAATTGTATCTGTGTAACCTTTAATATCTTTCAAAGATCTCTTATGACTTAATAGAGGTTACTCGTGGCCCGTAGACATGAGGTTTATCCGCGGCACCACCAGTGTACAGATCCTGAAGCCTGTGTGCTACCAATACCTGCGAATGGAGTGTGTGTTAAACTCGTTACCGCCCCTCTCTTCTGCCTATCGTATTTGCTTGTCGCTCTCTTGTGTAATCCAGGGTTTTAGCTGCCCTAAGCTCTTCATGACGGCCTTCATGAGAGACAGTTTCATTATGGTGCTGGACGGATTTTGCAAATGCACTTGACACAATACTGTTCTTGCAGGAACTATTACAGAAAGGCCGACCTCTGTGTCTTAAAGTAACAACTAACTGGTGTTTTTCTTGTTGTTACGTAATTACCGAATTCCATATGTGTTTTTTTTTTTTTTTTTTTTTGCATCATGCTGTTTTTGTCTTGTCATTTGTATTTTTTGTTCTGGAAGCTCCGTTACTAAAACAAATTCCTTGTACGTGCAAGCGTACTTGGCAATAAAACTCTTTCTGATTCTGATTCTGATTATTTTATAGTTTTGAAATCCACAGTATTGTTGTAGAATGTAGAAAATAAATCACTAAACAACAACAAAGAAATTTGCAAGTGACCCCAAACTTTTGAACGGTAGTGTGTATATACAGTGGCTTGCAAAAGTATTCGGCCCCCTTGAACTTTTCCACATTTTGTCACATTACAGCCACAAACATGAATCAATTTTATTGGAATTCCACGTGAAAGACCAATACAAAGTGGTGTACACGTGAGAAGTGGAACGAAAATCATACATGGTTCCAAACTTTTTTTTTTTTTTTTTTTACAAATAAATAACTGCAAAGTGGGGTGTTTTTTTTTTTTTACTTCTGTGTTAAATTTCACCAGGTCATGTTGCTAGCAGGCTAGCTAACATGCATAAATTTCACTTGTTCACCATACTACTGTAGCTTACAGTACATGCTGTCTGGCTCTTGATGCAAAGCCATAACTATTTATTAACTAATTTATTAATTATTATTTGGGACCTACAACATGACTATGTGTGTTTTATATTTGTTTATTGTGTGACAAATTTCCCATTAGTTTGATTTGGCCAGAGAGATCTGTGCTCTGATTTTAGTCAAAAAAAAAAAAAAAAAAGAAGGTAACTTTTTCCCTCTGGCCAGATGCTGCATTTATTAATGCGTGAGCTGAAATATTCACATCAGAGAGTTGCTCAGACCATCCCCAGATGTGTCCTGTCAGTTCTGATGAAGCGGAACATGGGAAGATAATCAGGATGGAGAGGCTTTGCTCCGGGGCTGCTTTTCCAACTTCTATTCCTCTCTTTTTCTCCCTCGCCGTCGTTCCTTTGTGTTGTCGCTGCCTTTTTTTTTTTCCAGATTGTCCAGATTTATCAAAAAGCTGCATTTGTTTCCACTGCTTTGTCGTGTTCTGCTGCCCCAGAAAATCTTTTATAAATGTCATTTTAAAAAATGGGCAGTAAACCCCAGGTGTGTAAGAGTGGAAATTACAGATGGAGGGCATGCGAGAACGTTAGCAACTTCGTTTTACTTCAGAGTGACAAGCATCAATCATTTTGTAATTGACATTTTTATGTCACCTAATTTCAGCTCAAAATGACCTGGACATTATATTCTAGAACAGACTTATCGACTTATCAGAGTTTTTTTTTTTAAGGTATCTGTGATGCATGATGTCACAACATTTTCACTAGAGGTAGAAAAACTATTTTTATTGACACAAATAAAGCAGATTTTTTGGTATTTATGGTTTAGCAAAAATTACTTCATTTATGATCTATAACAATTCATCTTCATGTAATCTGATGATCACATCATGTTCTACTCTATATTGCTGTTATTCATCTTAAGGTAAATGTAATATATTTTAAAACCATGGTATGCTATCCTGTGCTTATAAACGGGTAGGTATAGTCAGCAACAGTACTCAGGGAGGCTGTGGCATTTAAACCATGCTCATTTGGTACTAAGAGGCCCAGAGTATGCCAAGAAAATATGCGCCACACCATTAAAAATCGCCAGCAGCCTGAAGCGTTGGTACAAGGCTGGAATGACCCATGTTTTCATGTTATTTACGCCAAATTCTGACCTTACCATCCGGACGACACAGCACAAATCGAACCTCATCAGATCTGGCAACGTTTTTCTGATCTTCTACTATCCAATTTTGGTGAGCCCATGTGAACTGTGGCCTCAGTTTCCTGTTCTTAGCTGAAAGGAGCAGTGCCCGGTGAGCTGATTCAAGGTTCAACGTGTTGTGAGTTCAGAGATGCTCTTCGGGTATGCCTGGGATGTAAAGAGATGTAATTTGAGATCCTGTTGCCTTTCTGTCAGCTCGAACCAGTTTGACCATTCTCCTCTGACCTCTTGCATCAACAAGGTATTTTCACTCAGAGAACTGCTGCTCACTGGACCTTTCTCTGTAAACCTTATAGATGGTTGTGTGCGAAAATCCCAGTAGATCAGCAGTTTCAGAAATACTCAGAGCAGCCCGTCTGGCAACAACAACCATGCCATTTTCAAAGTCACTTACTGTACATCACCTTTTTTCGCCATTCTGATGCTTGGTTTGAACTTCAGCAGATTGTCTTGACCATGGCTTCACCTAAATGCATTGAGCTGTTGCAATAAGATTGGCTCATTAGATATTTACATTAACAAGGAGTTGAGTAGGTGAACATAATGAAGTCCATGGTGAGGATATACCAGTATATTCCAAAATAAAAAAAGTACTAGTAAGACTATCATTAATAAACTGATAAAGATCAAGTACAAAAGTACTGACCTTATTTCTATTTTAGTGTTACCTGACTGGAAATTTTATTGAAATAAATTTTTATTCTTAAACTTGCAGGATAGGTTGGTGAATCCAAACTTTTTTTTTTTCAAAGCCTTTTTTTTTTTTAAGATTTGTACATTACCCATTATGCAATTTGACAAACGGCTAATAGCAGTACTGTAACGCTTGGATTTATAAAACCGCTTGGTTACAAAAAAACGGATTCGGGAATCTAAACAGGGGCTTGAAAACACTACTTCCGGTATTGCGCAACCGCAGCTGGACAAAACACGACGCGACACAAAACAATTATAATAAATTAAACCAAGTGTATTAAACAAGACAGACAGATAAATAAACAAACACGGTGCACCACAAACCAATATATACAAATATAATACAAATAGAAAAAGTGTGTGTGCGATGTATGCGGGTGTGTGAGTGTGTGTATGATAGTCCAGTGTCTGAAATATGGCAAAAGTTATGAAGATGGTGAGTTGGAGAGATGGATCGATCTCACCAAATGACGATGGTAGGTCTGGGAGATCGATAAACGGAATGAGCTGGGTACTGAATGAAATTATCAAAGTATAATCCACAATCAGGCTCTCAGTCTCTCTCAATAAGCAGCGCGCTGTCCTCATCTCTCCGTGCCGGCCTCAATGCCGGTTCCGGCTTTATGCCGGATCATGTGACCCACGTCACTTCCGGGTTCCCTTGCGACGCGATCGCGCATGCGCGGGAACTTGCCCGGTGACCAAACCACTGTCCATGGGGAACCAGAAACCGCTAGGGCACGCCTTCGGCCACAGGTGAGCAGCATTAGCTCCATAACCAATTCCCTGTGTATGAAGGAGTCCCTTTTGTGTGGCTGCGCTACATAGACCCCCCCCCCAAGCCTCCGGCGTCTGAGGAGAACGTCCGCACAAGCGCTTTAAATTCGTCACACTGATATCGGCTTTTTGTGGGTAGCCCCAAGACCTTGTGTATTTAATTGGCCCTTTTCTGTTTTTTTTCTCTGCTGGACCCTCCCACTGGGGCGCTCGCCTTGCAGAATCTCTTTTTGTTGTGGAGGAGTGTGGTTGAGCTTTTCTCCACACCAGTTCTCCCGGTTGAAAGTGCGCTGCTTTCCTCCGGGTATTGTGATATCTGGCTTGTGTGGCTTCTAGTTGTTGTGCTCCTCCTGGATAAGTCTTTGTCGGGGTGATGACGGATGTCCTGTCTTGTGTCGGTGGCACATGCTGCAAGCTCTGGTATAACGCCAGACGTCTTTCCGCACCGTCGGCCACCACGCCACCTCTAATAACCTCAGCAGGGTTTTCAGTTGTCCCCAGTGTCCTCCCAATGGATTGTCATGATAGTATTGAAGGAACTCTCTTATTAGTGACTGGGGGACAACGAGCTGAAATTTCTCTCCTTTTCTTACCGGTACCTGGCGATATAGCACGCCCTGACGACCTTCGAAGGTGACCCTTTGATCTTGTATGCCTCTTGGGTGATCTTTGGAGAGCAGCTTCGTGATAGTTGGGTCGTTCTGTTGGGCGTTGATGATCTCGCTCAGGTCGCTCGGGAAGCTGGAGGCCTCTTTAGTGGACGTGGTGGGTAGACGTGGGGCGTCAGCTCCTTTCAGCGGCGGGGGTGCTCGGGGTATGGCATCTGGACCTGGAACAAAGCGGTCCTCGCGATCTTTCTCTCCCCTAGCGCCTCTCTCCACCTGCTTTTCCACGGTGCTCGCCGCTCCTCTTAACGCCCCTCTCGTATTGCTGTTCTCCCGGGCTCGCCCCATCTGTTCGTCCTCGGAGACATCAGGTTTTCCTATGAGACAGAGGGCGGGGTGTTCATCGGCGGAGTCTCCCAGGCGTTGCCCCGGCAGCTGTACCGGAGACCTCGGGTTGTCTTCCTCTTCGTCGTCCTCATACTGGATGAGGTCGTCATCCAGTATGAATGCTGCCGTGAACGCCTGTTTAAAAGATTGCCAGTCCTTCACCTTGCCTTTCTCCGTCTTCCACCAACTGAGAGCAGGCCCTCGTAGAACTGTGCCGAGGGTTCCCAGCAGCTCTGGTCGGGTCAGGGGTCTGATCTCCAGGTACTTCTCTGCTTGTTTAATGAAGTTCCACACCTCAGCTGTCTCTGATGCGTCACAGTAGGCTGGAAACTCCACGTAGATGGATGGATGATCATGCAGAGAAGAAGAAGAAGAAAGTGGGGAGGAGAGCAGTGCCGAGGAGTGTGCTGGAACACCAGGAGGAACGTCGGCGATGGCATGAGTGCTTGGAAGCTTTACCTTGGCTGTTGCTGTAGTGTTTGGAGTGCTGGGACGATGTGTAGGAGATGGTGGGGATGCAGGGGTGCAGGCCTATAACCTGTGTGTGGTGGGCGTACTAGTGAGACGCAGTCTCTTCATCCGGTTTTCCCAGATGACGTCCCGTCGCAGAAAACAGTCAACGATGGCTCTCTCCATTTTTTCGAGAGCCTCCTGGCAATAGCGCTGCAGCCCTTCCAAGCTCGCGTCCACTGCGTCACGAAAACTGATTTCCCGGTTGAGACTGCTGTCTTTGGATTGTCTATAATCCAGCTCCATGGAGCTCACTTTATCAGAAAGCGCCCCCAAGTCCATCTTACATTGATTCAGTTCAGTCTGTAGTGTGTGCACTACCCCAATATCAGACCCCTGAACAATAAAATCATCATCATTATTGTCATTATCATGGCTATCTCATATATATAAAGAACTAATCAATGACGTTAATTCAGTTGTAGGGTTACGGCGTGTATTCATAGCATTCTCTACATCTACCAGCATGTTATAATCTACTACACTGTAACGCTTGGATATTATTAACCGCTTGGTCACAAAAGAACGGATTCGGGAATCTAAATATGGGCTGTTAAACAATACTTCCGGTATTGCGCAACCGCAGCTGGACAAAACACGACGCGACACAAAACAATTATAATAAATTAAACCAAGTGTATTAAACAAGACAGACAGATAAATAAACAAACACGGTGCACCACAAACCAATATATACAAAATATATACAAATAGAAAAAGTGTGTGTGCGATGTATGCGGGTGAGTGTGTGTGTGTGTGATAGTCCAGTGTCTGAAATATGGCAAAAGTTATGAATATGGTGAGTTGGAGAGATGGATCGATCTCACCAAATGACGATGGTAGGTCTGGGAGATCGATAAACGGAATGAGCTGGGTACTGGATGAAATTATGGAACAATAATCCGCAAGCAGTCTCACAGCCTCAAACAAAATGCAGCGCGCTGTCTTCATCTCTCCGTGCCGGCCTCAATGCCGGTTCCGGCTTTATGCCGGATCATGTGACCCACGTCACTTCACTTCTTTTCCTGTCAATGGGGGAAAAGAAACCGCCAGGGCACACCTTCGGCCACAGGTGAGCAGCATTAGCTCTACAACCATTTCCCTGTTGATGAAAGTGTCCCTTTTGTGTGGCTGCGCTACAACACAGTCGGCCTTAGCAGCACTACTAGCATTAGCCTTAGCCTTAGCTTTAGCACTAGCATTAGCGATGTTAACATTATCGTCCATTTTGTTCAGCCACATCACACAAAACCGGAAAATATCCCAAAATACAGATTCCCCGTGCGTACGGGCCACCACTATGTAACGCTTGGATTTATAAAACCGCTTGGTTACAAAAATACGGATTCGGGAATCTAAACAGGGGCTTGAAAACACTACTTCCGGTATTGCGCAACCACAGCTGGACAAAACACGACGCGACACAAAACAATTATAATAAATTAAACCAAGTGTATTAAACAAGACAGACAGATAAATAAACAAACATGGTGCACCACAAACCAATATATACAAATATAATACAAATAGAAAAAGTGTGTGTGCGATGTATGCGGGTGTGTGAGTGTGTGTATGATAGTCCAGTGTCTGAAATATGGCAAAAGTTATGAAGATGGTGAGTTGGAGAGATGGATCGATCTCACCAAATGACGGTGGTAGGTCTGGGAGATCGATAAACGGAATGAGCTGGGTACTGAATTAAATTATCAAAGTACAATCCACAATCAGGCTCTCAGTCTCTCTCAATAAGCAGCGCGCTGTCCTCATCTCTCCGTGCCGGCCTCAATGCCGGTTCCGGCTTTATGCCGGATCATGTGACCCACGTCACTTCCGGGTTCCCTTGCGACGCGATCGCGCATGCGCGGGAACTTGCCCGGTGACCAAACCACTGTCCATGGGGAACCAGAAACCGCTAGGGCACGCCTTCGGCCACAGGTGAGCAGCATTAGCTCCATAACCAATTCCCTGTGTATGAAGGAGTCCCTTTTGTGTGGCTGCACTACAGTACAATATGATTAATCCCTTGATTAATTTCTACTGGCAGAACCCTCTGATCTTCCTATCTGAACACTCAAGCTCCCAAAGCTTCATCATCATCTACCCAGTGGTGTCAAAAGTATTCACATTCATTACTTGAGTAGAAGTATAGATACTCGGGTTTAAAAAGACTTCTTTAGAAGTTGAAGTAAGCTTTTTACTTAAGTAAAAGTGTAAAAGTACTGGTTTCAAAACTACTTAAAGTATAAAAGTAAAAGTAACGTGAGGGGGGAAAAATCATTAAGGTCTCGCATTCTGATCATATCAAGGGGTCGGGGGGGTGAGAGGGTTGTGCGCGTTCTGATCATGCGATGGGGGGGGGGGGGGGGGGGGGCGCGTTCTGATCATAAAAATTGAGTAACGAGGCTATTTTTAAAATGTAAGGAGTAGAAAGTACAGATAATTGTTTAAAAATGTAAGGAGTAGAAGTAAAAAGTCGGCTGAAAAATAATTACTCAGGTAAAGTATAGATACCCAAAATTTCTACTTAAGTAAGGTAACGAAGTATTTGTACTTCGTTACTTGACACCTCTGCATCTACCGTATGCCATATTGCTCACCATCACTTAGATTGACTCACTTAGAGTGAGTCCTACAGTATGCTTGTACCGATCTCTCCTTTACTTCCAGAGTGAATTTCTCATTAATAAAATTTTTGTTCAACAACGTTGTTACAAAAAAGCAAGGGAGTAATGACGCTTTATTTCTTTTCTTTCACTGGGCTAAAATTGAAACATGATCTCTTAAGGATGAGATTGTTGCTTTTTTTTTTCTCTCAGTTTCCTATTAGAAAAGATTATATCTGAGCTAGAAGGTCAGATCCCTGCAACGGATTAGTCCCATGATAGGTAAAGACATTTAAAAGTTCACATGTTTCAGGCATGGCACTTAAATGCTTAAATGTTAGACACTGGATTGGGATCCACATTTTAAACTTTAATCGCATTCCTATAAAAAAAAAAACTACTTCACGTATTTATCTCTTTACAAATTTATCATCAGATCATTTTATTCAAAGACTCTAGTTATTAATTTTCCCAACTTTGCTCGACGGTGCAGGAAAGTCGGAACGCAGCAGAGCTGAGGAGCGAATACAACATCAAGAGACTGATGGAGTGTGAAGCATCTCTGTGGTGTAGTTTTGGAGCTTGAATCCATCATCACGGGAGGCTCAACTCGCTTCATATCACGAATGGAAAGAATGCCCATGGAGCTGAGTCAGACAAAAGTTGTCTCTAAATCAAAAGGCATTAAAAGACGCACTTGGGCCATTCAATCTTCTGGAAGTAGCACATGCAGTTTGTCTTTTTTTTTTTTTTTGCTTTTAACTCAGCTGTAACTCCAACGTTCTTCATTTGTCATGAGAAAGCATTTCTAGTAGGGGAATATTTTAGTATAGATATAACTGATAAAGTTTGACTAAAACTCCAACTTGTGAAATTTGGGTAATATACAGTAGAAGAAGGTCTGAGAGCACAGAGAATATTTCATGATTGCAAAACCAATGGAAACCAATTATATACTGTAGGATATAGTATAAATAAATACTCAACATTGTTTTGGAATTTAAATTTTTTGAATTTGATGCTTTGGTCTGAAAAAAATGTTTAGGTAGGTAGCATGTGTCAAAGTAACATCTACATGAATGCCAGGACCCAAGGTCACCCAGCAGAACATTGCCCGGGCCATCACACTTCCTCCACTGGCTCACAATCTTCCCATAGTGCATCCTGGTTTATCTTTTTCCCTGGTAAGTGACACACACACAGCCGTCCATCTGATATAAATGAAAATGCAATTCATCAGACCATGAAATCTTCTTCCATTGCCCTGTGGTCCAGTTCTGATGCTCACATGCCCATTGTAAGAGCTTTCAGTAATGGACATGGGTCAGCATGGGCACCCTGACAGGTCTGAGACTACACAGCCCCATATGCAATGAACTTCTGTTGGAACCAGCATTAACTTTTTAAGAAGTTTGTGCTGCAGTAAGTATTTTTTGGGAACGTACAAGAAGGACTAGCCTTGACTTCCCAAGTCTGTTAATGGCGCTGGCTTACTGGTTGTCCTTCGTTGGAGGACTCTTTTGCAGGAACTGACACTGCAGACCACCATCTTTTCATCTTGTTTGGTTACTCACGACACGGAAGACCATTATCTCTTTGTCTCTTGTTTTATTTTCAGCATCAAAGATTCAACACTTCTTTCAGTCGTCTTGAGTAAATCCACAGTGGTTACAACAACCTAGTCGCTGTATCTCATTACTGTTTCTTTAAGGTTACAACAATTTATTTATTGTATCTTACTACAGTCAAAAGCTTGTGTTCTCCCCAACTTGCAAATCTAGACTGACTCTTTTTTACAGTGACATAGTCATGCAACTACGTGCAGTGGCGGTTTTAAGGTAGGGCGAAGTGGGCAGCCACCCAGGGCGGCATTTTTTTATGTCTCGTGGGGGACGGCACACGAACCTGGAGTAAAAAATAATAATCTGTGCTGCTAAGTGGTTTTCTATTATCTGTGATACCTGCGCCCCTGAAAGAGCCGCACAGGGGCTGAGCAAGCGGAGAGGACCGGGAGGGGGCGGGGGGATGGGGGGGGGTGAGTGGAGAGGGGAGGGGATGGCGGGGGGCGGGAGAGGGGAGGGGAGGGGATGACAGGGGGCGGGGTGCGGGGGGGGGCGCAGAGTACAGTTCACCTCTCCCAAATGAATCGGACAAGAAGGGAGCTAAATTATGTCTACCTGACTTTCTTACAAATAATGCACATTTCACACACACAAGTAATTTGCACTTTTTTCATTTATTTAATTGTGTGAAATGGCAAATATAAATAGATAATAAAAACGATTATGATGTGGAGGTGAATTGGTTTAGTCTTGACTTCTGGTCGTGAGTGACAGCGTTGGGGGAAATCTGTTGATTGTCGAATCGTCGATTACAAATTAAACACAGCGATGGAGAAAAAAAGGCCAAAGCTGTCAGGGGCAAAAGAAAAAAGAAAAGAAGATGAGGAGAAACGGGGAATAGATAAAGGTATGCAACAATGTTCTCTCTGTATGATTAAGTTATTCATGTCATCATGTTAATTAGTTGTATAACGTTAACTCTTAGGTTTGTTAGCCTTCTTGCTTATGATGCTTGCTATGCTTACCTTGCTAAAAAACACACACACACACACACACACACACACACACACACACACACACACACACACACACACACACACACACACAATAAAAGCCTATAAACCAAAGAAATTCTAATGGTTTCTATTAAATATCACAAAATGTAACCACAAAATTATGCTTTGAAGCAAGACTGCAGCAAGTACAGTTATTTATTTCCATTGTTTATTATGTTAATGTTGGCTATAGCCAATATATTTACAATATATTTACAGTATACTGTAAATAACCAGTTTAATGTACATATGTGTAGATAGTTTAAAAGACATTTTCCATTTGCTATAACTCTGTTACGTGACAAAGCATATAATTTGAGGCAGTAAATTAACCAAGGAGCTAATTGTTCCTCCCTTAGATTAGATTATATTAGATTAATAAAGTGTCTAATGACTGCCATCAAAAACCATGAGCCTCTTTGAGCTTATCACTTTTCTGCACGATAATGATCTATCTGAGATCTACCCCAACTTTTGGACTGCTCTCAGGATTGCACTTACATTGCCAGTGACTGTAGCTCAAGCAGAGAGGAGCTTTTCCAAACTCAGGTTAATCAAGACATACCTGAGGTCAACCATGTCTCAGGAACGGCTCACTGGCCTCGCTGTCATAAGCAGAAATCATGCAATAGGGGAGCAGATCTCATATGATGCCATTATTGATGACTTTGCATCTAGAAAGGCCAGAAAAGTCAGATTTTAGTTTCAGTTTGTGGTTTTTGTCCTGCAGTGAAGTAAATAAGTTATTTTTCTTTAGTGTGATTTGTTCTATATTAATTCTATATTTATATAATATTTATTTAAGTTATGAGTAGTTTAATAAAACGTGTGGTGTGTACAAAATGTTTAAAAAAAATTTTGGGGTGGGAGTCTCGCCCAGGGAGCAATTCAGTGTAGAACCGCCACTGACTACGTGTAACAGTGGAATGACATCACAGACATTACACATAATACGATTGTCGTAAATGCATGCTTAGCTAATAGCTTAATGCTAAATGAATAACTTAATAAACTTGGTGCTTAGGGCACAACCAACAAAATACAATAAATAAAGTAAACCAGGAATTCCCCTGTTGTTTTGGAGGTGCTTGTCAAGGTCACTCAGATCCTTACAGTACATACTGTATAAGATCAGAAAATAAGATATATTTATTTGTCACAGGTACCTTACAGCACAGTTAAGTAGCTGGGGAAAGGTCGCAGGGTAAGCCAGGATACAGCGCCCCTGGAGCAGATAGGGTCAAGGGCCTTGCCAACAGTGGCAACTTGGCAGTGCTGGGGCTCAAACTCCCGACCTTCTGATCAGTTAAAAACCCAGTAACCCACAGCCGTAAAAATTTGAGCCAACAGTTCCTTACACTTGCCCGTTTTCCTGCTTCCAACACATCAACTGATTGTGCATTTGCTGCATAATATATCCCATCCATTGTCAAGTGCTGTAGCAAAGAAATTATGATAATGATATTCATGTCATCTGTCAGTGTTTTTGTGATTAGAATGTTATAAAGCTAGCTACAGTACGTTTGTGACCTAACATTACCTACAGTCAATGAAACTTTAAAAGTGATCGTTATTAGATACAGTAAATCTTAGTATAGAGCATTGGGAAATAATAAGGCCAGACAGCATTAGCGTGCGGTTTGCAGAGTTAGCTGAAGCGATAGGTGTAGCAGTGTGTGACAGTGATATTCTCTTCTGTCACAAGGAGGTAATTAATACACTCCAATCTCACTCTTGTGTTTCTGCACCATAGACAGTGGCAGAGTGATAGAGGCTTTCAGACATTTAATATTTCTCTCTCTCTCTCTCTCTCTCTCTCTCTCTCTGCTCATTGTACATCTCACTCCAGTGCTCATCAGCCCATATCTTTGTCATCATTCTTTCTCAGTCTTTTTTTTCCCTCTTTATTCATCTCGGGTGTGAATGCCATCTCTCTCACACTCACCCTTCATTTTTTTTCTTTTCCCAGTATATAATGTCTGCATGCCTGAATATCTGTCTTTCACTCTCTCTCTCTCTCTCACCTCTTTTCTCTATCTACAACTTCTCTCTCCTTTTTTTTCCCCTCAGACGTATCGTCTCCATTACTGAAATCTGCTATCTGTAGCTCTTTTGCAGCCATAAATGTGCCTCTGGTGTCCCATCTTGTACACTTCTGATACGGCTTCAGATTTTTTTTTTTTGCTAGCGCATGGAAATGTAGCCTGAGCACTGATATATCCATAACCTTTTAGCACATTCTTTAAAAATAAAGAGTTCCAGACTGTTCTGTTCGCTTTTAGTGAGAAAGATGGTTTTGCGCGCTATATCAAGTTAAAAAAAAAAAACACATTGCAAGTCATGTGAGGACTCTCACTCTCACTCATCTTCTGTACCGCTTTATCCTGTATTCAGGGTCGCGGGGACCTGGAGCCTATCCCAGGCCACTTAGGGCACGAGGCAGGGTACACCCTGGACAGGGTGCCAATCCATCGCAGGGCACACACACACTCTCATACACTCACGCAATCATTCACTCATTATGGGCAATTTAGGAACGCCAATTAGCCTAATCTGCATATCTTTGGATTGTGGGAGGAAACCGGAGCACCCGGAGGAAACCCACTAAACAAGGGGAGGACATGCAAACTCCATGCACACAGAGACGGGAATCGAGCCTGGCCGAGGAATCGAACCCAGACCCTGGAGGTGCAAGGCGACAGTGCTAACCACTACACCACTCATGTGAGGACATGTGGCCATAATGTCACTTAGTACTGTAGTATTAAATTCATGTTTTTTACACCAAATGTTGAGAAACAATGTTTGGAAATCTTGCATTTATCGTAAATATTGGCACACGCAAGGCTGTAAGAAACAGAGTTAGGACACAGGTCCATATACAGTACTTTAACGATGAAGCATGCGCAAACAGAGAAAAAGTCATAATCATAATCATAATCAGGAAAAGATGGTTCTCTTAAGTGGCATAAGGGAAAAGTGTTTGCTGTATCAGATGGGAGTTTGGTATCGAGACATGCTACAGCGTCCATAGCCACAAGTCTAGTAAGCAGTTTGGACGTGATAGTCTCCGTCTGCGCTGGTTGGTAGTTCTCACCAGAGAGTTGTAACACATTTGCACGTGCACTTTGTTGGCTGTTGTCTATTGTTGTCTCTTTTTTGTATAAAAGTAGTTTTAGGTTATCTTAAAAATAAAAAAAAAATGTTAATATGTCATATCTGAGCAAAATCAAAACAAACCATTCATTCATTCATTCATTCATTTTCTATACCGCTTAATCCTGTGTTCAGGGTCGCGGGGGACCTGGAGCCTATCCCAGGAGACTTCGGGCACTAGGCGGGGTACACCCTGGACAGGGTGCCAATCCATCGCAGGGCACATACACATACACACATCACACACCCAATCACACACTATGGACAATTTAGGAACGCCAATTAGCCTAACCTGCATATCTTTGGACTGTGGGAGGAAACCGGAGTACCCGGAGAAAACCCACCAAGCACGGGGAGAACTTGCAAACTCCATGCACACAGAGACGGGAATCGAGCCTGGCCGGGGAATCGAACCCAGACCCTGGAGGTGCAAGGCGACAGTGCTAACCACTACACCACCGTGCCGCCCAAAACAAACCAATTATGCATAATTTTATAGCTTAATATTTTATGTTTTTTTTTTTTTAACTTGCAAATGTTTTTTTTATGTATAAACAACAACCACCACAAAAAAAAGGCAAAGGTCAGGTGACGGGCAATAAAGATCACTGGTTTTCAACAAACTGAAACAGATAAAAGGTCGAATACCATAGTAGCACTAATCAGTAATCGAGCTTAGGAACGATCTGGTGAAATGACACACACAATTCACAATTTGTAAATGAAACCAAAACTTCTCATATACTGCGGAATAAGAGCATGCATGCTGGGACGTGGAGTTCTTGGTGGCTTTACTTAACTTTTTATTAAGTTATATTTGTACAGTATATACTGTATGTTACTATATTTATACAGTATTTAAACTTTGTTGTTGTTGAAATTACTTCCAGTTACTATAAACAACCTTTCTCTTGTCAACGTTTCCATCTTTCCAAAAGTTAATGAGATTAAATAAAAAAAAAAAAAAAAAGAGATACTGTAAATATGACGCATAACTTCTTCTGTTGCTACAGTTTTTCACTGGAGGCTCCTTCCGTGCATTTTAAATACGTCACCAAACCAATAACTATAAATGTCTTTTTAATACGTTTATGCAGACCATGTGTGAGCTGTTCTTACTGTATAGAAACGTATCAGATTGTAGCTGTGCTACTGCCAGTGCTACTGTTCTGGAAAATTAGTCAACCGCTTCTGACCAATCTGAAGCGAGAATTCAACAACATGTGGTCATGTCTTCTGTACAGACATTTTGAGGTAATTATTAACCTTAAATAAATGAACATTAATGATCCATCACATTCGAGTTGAGCTGAATTATGTCTCTCTCTCTCACACACACACACACGCGCACACGCACACACACACACACACACCCACACACACACCCACACACCCACACACAGACCTTTTATCTGAGATTTCTCATATCAGAGACACTCCACCATCACTACTTTTGCTTGAATTGACATTTTCTATGAATAAATGGAATATATTCAGTGTTTTTATTTTCTCAGCATATCCAAATCTATAGAAATACACTGCAGAACATCGTCAAGGACTGAACACATTTTCTAAGAGCATTAGTCATTCGAAATGGCTTTAAAGCGAACAGGAAACTCTGCACTTTCTGGCAGTTCTGGACACAACAGCAATGCACGATCAGCAGAGCTCGACCACGAGGAGTCAGCATTGACGGAGCCGCGCTACACAAATAGCTGACATGCTGCACACTTTCCACTTATATTACCTTGTTCTATGTGCCGCCTTATTTATAGTATTATGGAAGTTTTTTAAAACAAAGATGCAGGGAAGTTTGTTTTCATTAAAAGTCTGTTGTTTTAAGAAGCGTACCACAGAAATGAGGTGAGGTCATAAAAAGGTGAAAAGGATAGTTTTATTATAAGGAAATAAGGAGAGGTAGGGAATATCGGGATAGAGGAAGGAAAGAAAGGGAGGAAAGGAGTGAGGCAGGTCAGAAACACTGTCCAGCTGGCATATTGGCACTCGGCTGGCGAGTGATGTTGGCGGCAGAGTCACAAAGTGTACTTATGAAGACAAAAGCTTTTTGCAGGCAGGGAGGAGTCAAATGCGACTTTGGCCAGAGTGGCTATTGCTTGGGCAGCTAGCACAGGAAGATTATCCACAAGTGGAAAGCATGCAAAACAGTTGCAGACATGCAAGAAATCTTTCCAGGAGTGTGAAGTCCCAGCATATTCATCCTACGTCAGACCATCCATTGCTCAGAGAAATAGAAAAAAACCCAAGAGCTATATATCAGACCCTACAGGCCTCATTAAGCCTGAGTTAAATGTTCCAGTACACAACAACACAATTACAAGAAGACTGAAGAAGTATGAGTTCTAGGGGGAAAACCCTTCTGTCTAAATAGACCATGGAAGCACAACTAAGGATCACAAAGCACAAGACTTATGAAACAATGTCTTATGGACAGACGAACAGCAGTTCAGCAGAAACACCTCATACCCACTGTCTAGCATGGTGGTGGAGGGGTAATGGTTTGGGCTTGTTTTGGAGCCAGAGGACCTGGGCACCTTGCAGTCACTGAGTTGACCATGAACTCCTTTGTATACCAGAGTATTCGAGAGGCAAATGTGAGGTCATCTGCAAAAGGACAATGATCTGAACCACACCAGTAAATCTATGTAAGGATGGCTAAAAAATAAAAGAATCAAGGCTTTGGAATAGCTTAGTTAAAGTCAGGACCTCAACCCAATTTGTATGTTGTGGCAGAACCTTGGAGCTGTTCATATACAAATGCCAAAAATCCCCAATAGACTGATGCATTGTTGTGAAGAAGAATGGACCAAAATTCCTCCACAATGATGCAAAAGACAAAGTCATGCAGAAATTAAAGTTAAAGTCATTTAAACGTAAAACGTATTTCCCACATGTTTTTTGCTGGGGTTCTGACAAACTGTTCTACTCACTATTGTTGGAAAGACTGATACCTTGTAGCTTGAAACCATTATTTCCATTTTCCTTTAAGAACTGCTCTTCAGTGGATGTTTTTTTTTTTCCCACACCATCTTTTGTAAACTCTAGAAATTGTTCTACAGTATTTGAAACCTCAGGAGTTCAACAGCTTGTGATGTTCTCATCAACCACCATGCCACATTTCCAGATCACTGAGTATTCTTCTCTCATTCTAGTGTTTGATGTGGACGTAAGTGACGTGTAGTTGCATGATTTTATGCGTTGCACTGCTTCCACCTGATTGGCTGATTTGATAATCCCTCAGCTTCTGACGGTTACCAATTCACAGCCATGAGGTTATTTATGATAGCAGGCTGCATCTTTGCTTAAGCACATTGCTCAAATGTGCAAAAATTCATGACTGTGGGCTGTTATAGGCTAAATATCAGATGTGTTCACAACCACAGTTTATTCTTGGAGCCTAGCTTCTGTTCATTTTAAGATACACCATGTGTACCTGACCTTCACTTTACTTCTGCTACACATAAATAACATACTGTAGATCAAAAAACTAAATTTGGGAAAAAACTCAAATTCAGCCTTATGTTACTGTATATACCAAGTTTGTTATTTACCCAGGGGGGAAAAACGCTAGTTATAAAGTTAGAAAGAAATGGGAAATATTTAATATTTTTAAATAAATGATAATGATTAATTAAAATATATAGTAAACATTTGTTTTATTTGCAAAACTGTATTATGTAAATGAAAAGGGATTTTAATAACCCTGTGTATCAAGGATATTATTTGTATCATACTTGGTTTTCACATGTATACCAAATCAAAGTCATTGTAGTTATACCACAGTGATTTGACTATTTATTTATTTACAGAATCATACCTTGTATATTCATAGGTAGGGACATCATACCTAAATATACTGTATGTAATGCTTTTGACTGTCAATGAAACAAGGTAGCTCATGTTCTTACTTATATTAGCTGTGAAAAGATAAAGCTTTACCTTTGACACTGGAGACTCCTTCCTTATACATGTATATGAAACATCTCTGTACAGAAACCTTTAATAAAGATTACACATTTTTTCATTTATTCAGAGTGCCTGTTTTACAGTATCTATTAGTGCATACTACAGTATTTAGTAGTTTAGTGCAGGAAGAAATTTAGCCTTGGATGAATATCTATTAGAGCTAACTGTTTAGTAGTTGATTGCACAGGGATGTATATTCAAATTTAAATTTTATTTGTCACATACACAGTACGACATGCAGTGAAATGCTTATACAACCACTCATGACCTTAAAATCTAAATTATCAGTAGAAATAAAAATAAATTAGGGAATAGAAAAAAGAATAAAATATAAAAAGCTTCTTTATAGAATAGGGAAAAGCTACAGGGAAAAGAACAAAATATAAAATATTGGATATAAAAAATAGTTTTTAAAAAACCTAGATGTACAAAATATAAACAATAATGGAAGTACAAATATGCAAAATGTGGAAACTGTGCAAAATGAAATGGATACAGTATATATGTCCAGAAAGTTTACAAAAATGAAATGACCAGAAGTGTGCAAAATGAAAGGGAGTATAAATGTCTAGAAATGTCCAGGGTGAGTGCAGATGTGCATGAATGTACAAATGTATAATGTCCTTAAATGGACTATAATTATTGGGTGTGAGAAATGTCCATAAAGTGCAGTGTGCAAAAAGAATGTTGTTAGTCCTGTGTGGTGGTATGGTTGAGAGACCTTATCGCCTGAGGAAAGAAGCTCCTCCTCAGTCTCTCTGTATTGGCCTTCAGGGAACGAAATCGCTTTCCTGACTGCAACAGAGAAAACAGTCTGTGGTTGGGGTGACTGAGGTCTTTCACGATTTTCCTGGTCTTGGTCTGTCACCTCTTGCAGTATATTGAGTGCTGGTCAGGGAGCTCGGTGTGGATGGTGCGCTCAGCTGATCTCACCACCCTCTGTAGAGCTTGTCTATCCTCCATGGTACTGTTCCCAAACAAGGTCATGATGTTTCCCGTCAGGATGCTCTCTTTGGTGCAGGAATAAAAGTTTCTAAGCACCCTGGAGGGCAGTCTGAAGTCTTTCAAGCGTCTGACGCTGCCCGGGCTTTTTCACCACGGTGGACAGGACCATGATAGGTCCTGCGTGATGTGAACAACGAGGTATCTGAAGCTGTATAGATAACGCCTGTCTTGTATTTATATTTATATGTTGCCTGGCAGACCACAGTGAAGCTGTTAACACTCTACACTGGGTTCTCATTGATGACGGGGATCTGGTACTGTAGTTCCTCTCCTGCTTTGTCCTTTGTCTTGCTGACGTTTAGGAGATTGTTCCTCTGATACCAGTTCTCCAGATTTCCAATCTCCTCCAGGTAGGCCATCTCATCGTTGTCAGAGATCAGTCCCACTTCGACAGGGTCGTCAGCAAACTTGATGACTGTGGTAGAGTTGGTGGTGGCCACTGGTCGTAAGTGTACAATGAGTACAACAGGGGGCTCATAACACAACCCTGGGGGGCTCCAGTGCTGAGAGTCCGCGTATCCTTACTGCCTGGGGACTGCCAGGCAGCATATAAATATAAATACAAGACAGGCTAATCATATCTTTAGAGTATGTTTCATACATTGGAGGATCCGAAACCAGTCTCAAAAACTTTATCAGTGGCTGGACAGAATTTATTGAAACTTTTGCAGTCCTTAGATATCTGCCTGAAGTTTAACCTGCGCCATAAACATGTTGAGTAAAAGCGATGTTATGAACATTTAAGTGCCGGATTTAAAAATCTACTAATAAGCTACTTCCTCAATGTTAAACAAACACCTGCACAAATAGATATTAATTAGAAAAGCTAAACTGAATATTTTTTACTGGGATTAGTTCATATTCATCACTTTTGCTGAAATAACTGCATTGAAGTGGTATAAGTGAATTTTAATGCGCTGGAGTCGTTTTAAGACAAAATTTTATATTTATCTATTAATCTACTAATAACATACTGTAGATCAAAAACCTAAATTTGGGGGGAAACTCAAATTCAGCGAGAGATTTTTAAGAGCGCTCCAACTGTCCAGATCAACACAAAAAAAATCACTACTTTAGTGACTACATTACTTCAGCATATTTCTTGACCTTATGACTGATTATGAAGAAGCACAATTCACCTCTGAAATGCTGCAACCAACGATGGAATATCTCACAAACTGGGGAATTTTTTATTTATTCATTAATTTATGTATTTTTCTATACTTTTAATTTTAAACATGGGTGAAACGTCTGTTTTTGATGACCATGATGTCTCTCACATTGCAATAAACCATACCAAAACTCATGATAAAACAGTTTGATTTCCTATTATCCCAAAATCATATACAGTGGTGTGAAAAACTATTTGCCCCCTTCCTGATTTCTTATTCTTTTGCATGTTTGTCAAACTTAAATGTTTCTGCTCATCAAAAACCGTTAACTATTAGTCAAAGACAACATAATTGAACACAAAATGCAGTTTTTAAATGAAAGTTTACGTTATTAAGGGAGAAAAAAACTCCAAATCTACATGGCCCTGTGTGAAAAAGTGATTGCCCCCCCTTGTTAAAAAATAACTTAACTGTGGTTTATCACACCTGAGTTTAATTTCTGTAGTCACCCCCATGCCTGATTACTGCCACACCTGTTTCAATCAAGAAATCACTTAAATAGGAGCTACCTGACACAGAGAAGTAGACCAAAAGCACCTCAAAAGCTAGACATCATGCCAAGATCCAAAGAAATTCAGGAACAAATGAGAACAAAAGTAATTGAGATCTATCAGTCTGGTAAAGGTT
Organism: Channallabes apus; assembly: GCA_030522415.1. Taxonomy (NCBI): domain Eukaryota; kingdom Metazoa; phylum Chordata; class Actinopteri; order Siluriformes; family Clariidae; genus Channallabes; species Channallabes apus. The sequence continues at coordinate 3,303,867 of CM060117.1, read as the reverse complement.
ATAAAGCCATTTCTAAAGCTTTGGGACTCCAGCGAACCACAGTGAGAGCCATTATCCACAAATGGCAAAAACATGGAACAGTGGTGAACCTTCCCAGGAGTGGCCGGCCGACCAAAATTACCCCAAGAGCGCAGAGACAACTCATCCGAGAGGCCACAAAAGACCCCAGGACAACATCTAAAGAACTGCAGGCCTCACTTGCCTCAATTAAGGTCAGTGTTCACGACTCCACCATAAGAAAGAGACTGGGCAAAAACACCCTGCATGGCAGATTTCCAAGGCGCAAACCACTTTTAAGCAAAAAGAACATTAAACCTCGTCTCAATTTTGCTAAAAAGACATCTCAATGATTGCCAAGACTTTTGGGAAAATACCTTGTGGACCGACGAGACAAAAGTTTAACTTTTTTGAAGGTGTGTGTCCCATTACATCTGGCGTAAAAGTAACACAGCATTTCAGAAAAAGAACATCATACCAACAGTAAAATATGGTGGTGGTAGTGTGAAGGTCTGGGGTTGTTTTGCTGCTTCAGGACCTGGAAGGCTTGCTGTGATAGATGGAACCATGAATTCTACTGTCTACCAAAAAATCCTGAAGGAGAATGTCCGGCCATCTGTTCGTCAACTCAAGCTGAAGCGATCTTGGGTGCTGTAGCAGGACAATGACCCAAAACACACCAGCAAATCCACTTCTGAATGGCTGATGAAAAACAAAATGAAGACTTTGGAGTGGCCTAGTCAAAGTCCTGACCTGAATCCTATTGAGATGTTGTGGCATGACCTTAAAAAGGCGGTTCATGCTAGAAAACCCTCAAATAAAGCTGAATTACTGCTGAATATTGCTGCTAAGGGTGGCCCAACCAGTTATTAGGTTCGGGGGGCAATTACTTTTTCACACAGGGACATGTAGGTTTGGATTTTTTTCTCCCTAAATAATAAAACCCCTCATTTAAAAACTGCATTTTGTGTTTACTTGTGTTATCTTTGACTAATAGTTAAATGTGTTTGATGATCAGAAACATTTTGTGTGACAAACATGCAAAAGAATAAGAAATCAGGAGGGGGGCAAATAGTTTTTCACATTTTGTAAAAAATTAAGGAAAGTGGACATGACCCTGCTTTAGACAGCTACAAGTACAAGTACAAGTAGTAGTCCATGTGCCAATTTGTTCATTATTAGTCGTTGATTACAGTACAGTATGTTGATTATGTGAAGTTTGCTGTGCTGAACAGTAGGTTGTTACTATGGAAACGTGAATGCATTAGAACAAGCACATTGTAAATTTATTATGAAAGTTACTTTTTATGTCCATATCACATAACACATCTCTTTTATATCAATCGATATAGAGCAGTTTGCAAGGCTCTGCTGAGAACCACATCAATCTGTCAAATGTTCTCTCACAAACTATCTATCTGTGTTTATTAGCCTCTCTCTCTCTCTCTCTCTCTCTCTCTCTCAATCAATAATTTGGATGGTAGAGAGAGAGAGAGAGAGAGAGAGAGAGAGACTTTATTCCCTAAAGTATTCACTTCCCCATCCAAATCATTGAATTCAGATGTTCCAATCACTTCCATGGATACGGTGTATAAAATCAAGATCCTAGGCATGCAGACCGCTTCTACAAACATTTGTGGAACAACTCAGTCAATAGCTACAGTCCTCCAAACTTCATTTGGCCTTCAGAATAGCTTAAGAAAGCTTCATAGAATGGGGGAATATGTTCACATGGCCGAGCAGCTGCATCCAAGCCTCACATCACCAATGCAATGCAAAGCAAGTGGTGTAAAACATGCCGCCACTGGACTCTACAGAAGTGGAGATGTGTCCTCTGGAGGGAGACGAGCAAATACTGTTGTCAATATAGTTTATATATATATATACAGTAAATATGACTCTCTGTGTCTCTTTCTGTCCCTTTCCCTCCCTTTTTTCTGTTTCGCTCTCTCTCTCTCTCTCTCTCTCTCTATCCACCCCTTGTCTATTTCTTTGTCTTTCTCCATTTCTCTATCTCACTCTGTCTTTCTTTGTCTTTATATCTTTTTTGTCTATCTCTCTTCGATCTGTCTCTCTCTCTCTCTCTCTCTCTCTGTCTCTCTAATTTAACTTTATTATCCTGACAATATTATATTACACTGTCACTAACACACTTAGGTCTGTATATCATTATTCAGTTTATTATACAGTCATTTATAATGTTCTATGATGACACCCGAGTGTGAATGTCCAAGTCGAAGAGAAATTGGAGTTTTAAATGGAGTTTCTTTATGTACACTGAAATCTCTTATTTTTGTAATAAATCGCTTTTATTATTCTGAGGGAATTCAAATAAATTGTTTTACCAAAACATTTCAATCTGCATTGATTTATTGATTGAATCAAATCATTTGATTGAATCAGAATATACAGAGAGACTCATTTGGTTCCCTTTATTCTAAGCTCATCTCACTTTCGTACTCTCACTTAATTCATCTCTTGTTTTTTCTTCCCTCTGTCCCCTCTTTTACTCTTTCATCATTACATCCAATCCTTTTTTTGTTGATCTTGCTTGTTTTCTCCTGGCTGAAATATACAGTATGCGTGTGTGAACATGACGGAGTAGGGAGTTTATATTATACATACAGAAAATGTGTGTGCCAAAGAAGCTGGCACTTCTGAAGTTAATGCGTTTGTTAAAATTTGCAAATATCAAGTTGCTAATTTCAGCCATTTTTGGGAGATGATTTTGTATGTGCCCCAAACATGTCCATTTTTCAAACAATAATCATTTAAAAATTATTCATAATTCTTTATGGATATTGTTACTAAATTTGGTTTAAGCTTCTATAAGCATATAAACTGTAGTGGAGCCCCCAAGTGGCACAGTGGTAAAGTGCACTGGTTCGATAACCGGGTGATGCTGTAACCTCTCGCAGTCGATGCCTTTACAGAGAGTAAAATTGTCCGAGCTCTCTCAACAGTGAGAAATGGGAGACACTTAGTGCTCTCACATTAATTACAGTTCTAAGGCCAGTCAGGGACGTCTGTGAGCTCAGGCAAGCGGATGGAGCAGATAGTGATGTCCTCCGAGTGTGTTATGCTGCCCTCAATGGACCATGAGCGAGCAGTTCGAAAAGATGCAGAGGAAACACGTGATAGTCTGTGGCCCTCCCGACTGAGTGGTCGTAGTAGCCTTACTGTGGGAACTGCACTAGTGATGGAAAGGAATTGGACATGACTAAATTAGGGGAAACCGGTGGGGGGAAGCAAGAAAAACATAACAAAAAAAATCTGTAGTGTCCGTAACCATGTCAAATTCATGTTGCAATATCTTAAAATTTAGGATTTTAGAATAATATACTTTTTTAGGTTTTTTTAGGTTTCACGTGAAATCTAAATTCCATCTGAGTGACAATTAAGATTATTGAATGATTTTAACTTTAAATAAAATTGGATTTACCAAATGTTTTTCTTTTTATCTGATAAGAATATAATTACATAAATATAAAGAATTTAAAAAAAAAACGAAGCATGGATCAGGAGATAAGAAGCATTAAATATTATGGAAAAATTGTGTTATTTGATCGTGGATTAAAATTCACATTTTCACCTTGTTAGCACAAATACAGTACCATACTTTGGCTGAGAGAGAGAGAGAGAGAGAGAGAGAGAGCTGGAGAGAGAGACCGGAAAAAAGTAAAAGAAGAGAGACAAAGAGGGTGAGAGGGAGACTGGGGGATCGAAAACTCAGACAGGTTTAGTGGGAAATCAAAGTTGGCTAAACACTTTCAAAGTGCTCTGAGGTGTAATTACAGTATGTAAACTCTCTCTCTCTCTCTCTCTCTCTCTCTCTCTCTCCCCCTCACACACACATACATTCCCAGCAGTGTCAGTACAGCAGAATAAGAATGTTGCTGAAGGTCTTCCTTAAAATCAAGCCTCACTTCAGGAAGGGTTTAAAATTCCTTTCATGAAAATTCATGTTCCCATGGACGTCACAAATACCCCCAGTGCCCCCCCCCCCTAAAAAAAGCTGCACTTTACCAAATACACAGCGTCGTCTTTCTCTCTCCAGCTGCGCTCGTCACCTTCAGATTTACAAAAAGTGCTGCGTGGCCAAAACACCAGAACTGAGGAAGCGGGGAAATAAGAGGGCAGATTTACACGGAGGAGAAGCTTAAGCTGTGTACTTTGTAGTTTTACACACACACACACACACACACACACACACACACACACACACACACACACACACACACACACACATTTCTGAAGGTTGCTGACAGGTAGGTAGTTGAGCTGTCACTGTTTCTGACTTACTTCATTTTTATATTTATTTATTTTAGATATTTATTTATTTATTTATTTATTTACTTATCTGCTTCCTTACTCATTTCTTCCTGCTGAAAAAATGACAGCAGTAAGTATGGCTCATGTGTACCGGCCTAATATTGCCACCAAAACAACTCTGACTTGAGTCGAGACCTGGGCTCCAAAAGAGTGCTGAAGGTGTGCTGAGGTATCTGGCACCAAGCCGTTAGCAGCAGATCCATTAAGTATTCTTAGTTGTGAATCCTCCATCAGAGTTGAGATCTGAGGAATTTAGAGGTTGAGTCAGCATCTTATCTCTTTGTCATGAAAGAATTCATCAGACCAGGTCACTTTCCTTTACCCTCTGGTCCAGTTCTGATGCTCATTGTAGGAGCTCTCTGCGGTGGGCGCAGGTCAGCTGTGTGTATTGAAGTTGGAGAGTTTTATTTCATTCCCGAGATAAATTAAACTCAGATTAAAGACGCCATGAATGATGTTAAACTAATTTATACACTTGATCCAATCAACTGCCACACTACTATGATTATCGCTAAAGGCTAACCATGACCCGGATGACTGACGATCTCCAGAGACACTTTACTCAATGATACCAACTCTATTGAAATCTTTCAAACCTCTACTACAATGTTACCAACTCTATACAATCTGACTAACTCTAGAAACATTGTGACTACCTCTCCAACAATGTTACTAATACAACAATGTTACTAACTACAATCTTTCAAACCTCTACAACAATGTAAGTAACTCTACAACAATGTTACTATCTCAACTACAATGTTACTGTCTCTACAACAATGTTACTAACTCAACTACAATGTTGCTATCTCTATTATAATGTTACTAATTATACAACAATGTTACTGAATCTAATACAATGTTATTACCTCTACAATGTTACTATCTCTAATACAATGTTACTATCTCTAATACAATGGTACTAATTCTACTACAATGTTACCAACTGTACTACAATTTTACTATCTCTACAACAATGTTACTATCTCTCATAAAGTTTTACCAGCCTTACAACAATGTTATTAAATTTACTACAATGTTACTAATTCTCTCCTCCTTGAACCACCACCTTATCGTGGTGGAGGGGTTTGAGTGTCCCAATGATCCTGGAAGCTATGTTGTCGGGGGCTTCATGCCCCTGGCAGGGTCACCCATGGCAATCTGGTCCTAGGTGAGGGAACAGACAAAGAGTGGTTCAAAAGACCTCTTATGATGAATACAATATTTGGAAAATGTTTTCCCTCGCCCGGACGTGGGTCACTGGGGCCTCCCTCTGGAGCCAGGCCTGGAGGCGGGGCCCGATGGCGAGCACCTGGTGGTCGGGCCTTTATCCATGGGGCCCGGCCGGGCACAGCCTGAAGAGGCAACGTGGGTCCCCCTTCCCATGGGCTCACCACCTGTAGGAGGGGCCAAAGAGGTCGGGTGCAGTGTGAGCTGGGCAGTGACCAAAGACCAATCCTCAGCTGCAGAAGCTGGCTCTTGGGATGTGGTATGGCACCTCTCTGGTGGGGAAGGAGCCTGAGCTAGTGCGTGAGGTTGAGAAGTTCCGGCTAGATATAGTTGGACTCACCTCGACGTACAGCCTGGACTCTGGAACCAGTCTCCTTGAGAGGGGCTGGACTCTCTTCTACTCTGGAGTTTCCACCGGTGAGAGGCGCCGAGCAGGTGTGGGTATACTTATTGCCCCCCGGCTCGGGGCCTGTACATTGGGGTTCACCGCAGTGGACGAGAGGGTGGCCTCCCTCCGCCTTCGGGTGGGGGGGACGGATCCTTAGTGTTGTTTGCACTTATGCGCCAAACAGCAGTTTGGAGTACCCGCCCTTTTTAGGGTCTCTGGAAGGGGAGCTAGAAAACGTCCCTCCTGGGGACTCCATCGTTCTGCTGGGGGACTTCAATGCTCACGTGGGCAATGACAGTGAGACCTGGAAGGGCGTGATTGGGATGAACGGCCCCCCCGATCTGAACCAGAGTGGGGTTTTGTTATTGGACTTCTGTGCTCATCACGGATTGTCCATAATGAACACCATGTTCAGGCATAAGGGTACATATGTGCACCTGGCACCAGGACACCCTAGGCCGCAGTTCGATGATCGACTTTGTGGTCGTGTCGTCGGACTTGTGGCCACATGTCTTGGACACTCGGGTGAAGAGACGGGCGGAGCTGTCAACTGATCACCACCTGGTGGTGAGTTGGCTTCGTTGGCGGGGTAGGATGCCGGTCAGGCCTGGTAGACCCAAACGTATTGTGAGGGTCTGCTGGGAACGTCTGGCAGAGTCCCCTGTCAGGACGAGCTTCAACTTCCACCTCAGGCAAAGCTTCAACCACGTCCTGGGGGAGGTGGTGGACATTGAGTCCGAATGGACTATGTTCCGCGCCTCCATTGTCGAGGCGGCCGACCAGAGCTTTGGCCATAAGGTGGTCGGTGCCTGTCGCGGTGGCAACACAAGAACATGTTGGTGGACACCAGTGTGGTTTTCGTCCGGGTCGTGGAACAGTGGACCAGCTCTATACCGTTAGCAGGGTCCTGGAGGGGCACGGGAGTTTGCCCAACCAGTCTACATGTGCTTTGTGGATCTGGAGAAGGCATTCGACCGTGTCCCTCGGGGAGTCCTGTAGAGGGTACTCCGGGAGTATGGGATATCGGATTCCCTGTTAAGGGCTGTCCGGTCCCTGTACAACCGGTGTCGGAGCTTGGTCCGCATTGCCGGTAGTAAGTCGGACCTGTTTCCGGTGAGAGTAGGACTCCGACAGGGCTGCCCTTTGTCACCGATCCTGTTCATAATTTTTATGGACAGGATTTCTAGGCGCAGCCAGGGCGTTGAGGGGGTCCAGTTTGGTGGGCTCAGGATTGGGTCACTGCTTTTTGCAGATGACGTTGGTCTGCTGGCCACATCACCCTGTGACCTACAGCTCTCACTGGATCGGTTCGCAGCCGAGTGTGAAGCAGCTGGGATGAGAATCAGCACCTCCAAATCTGAGGCCATGGTCCTCAGCCGGAAAAGGGTGGAGTGCCCTCTCAGGGTTGGGAGTGAGATAGTGCCCCAAGTGGAGGAGTTTAAGTATCTCGGGGTCTTGTTCACGAGTGAGGGTAAAATGGAACAGGAGATCGACAGGCGGATCGAGGCAGCGTCTGCAGTGATGCAGGCTCTGTATCGGTCTGTCGTGGTGAAGAAAGAGTTGAGCCAAAAGGCAAAGCTCTCAATTTACCGGTCGATCTACGTTCCTACCCTCACCTATGGTCATGAGCTTTGGGTAGTGACTGAAAGAACAAGATCACGAATACAAGCGACCGAAATGAGTTTCCTCCGCAGGGTGTCTGGGCTCTCCCTTAGAGATAGGGTGAGAGGGCTCAGTCATCCGGGAGGGGCTCAGAGTAGAGCCGCTGCTCCTCCGCATCGAGAGGAGCCAGATGAGGTGGCTTGGGCATCTATTTAGGATGCCCCCTGGACGCCTCCCTTGTGAGGTGTTCCGGACACGCCCCACCGGAAAGAGACCCCGCGGAAGACCCAGGACACGCTGGAGGGACTATGTCTCTCGGCTGGCCTGGGAATGCCTTGGGATCCCCCCCCCGGAAGAGATGGAAGAAGTGGCCAGGGAGAGGGAAGTCTGGGCATCCCTGCTGAAGCTGCTGCCCCCGCGACCCGACCTCGGATAAGCGGAAGAAAATGGATGGATGGATGGTTACTAATCCCACAACAGGGTTACTAAATCTAGAATAATTTTACTAACTCTAATACAACTTTGGAAACTTTGTTACAATACTACTAAGTCTAGAGCAGTGGTTCTCAAACATTTTCTGTCATTCCCCACTTAAGGGGGTGAGCGAATTTTAAAGCCCCACTGGTCAACAAAATAATAATGAAATCGGCCAAGTTTACTGTTTATTGAAATATCAATTTCTAAACCAATAAGATCAAACAACACCAAGTTCAAAACAGATAAAATACACGTGCAATTGTTATAAAAGGCTTACGTTGTCACATATCTTTGCATAATTGACCACATGTTTATTAGCTGCTCAGCAATCGTTTATAGTTTTTTTGCACTGGCCAATTCTGTATGCAACTTTGAATGAAGCCATTTGTGCTTTGCTGTCCACTGATTCAGATTTTACCATGCGATTATCCTGCTGTCTGTATTCTGCCAGCTTTCTTTGAAAGAAGTCGAGTGGCTTATTAACGTGACTGGAGTGTGTTGTCTCTAAGTGTCTTCCTAATTTGTTGGGTCTCATGCGGTCTGCTGCCAGCGGTATAAAACACAAAACACACACAGGTCTCTCCTCTGCCCCCACCATCCCCACCATGAATCCAAGCTCAAGATAGGCTTCATTAGGGGTGGGCGATATAACCAAAATCTTCTATCACGGTAGAAGCAATTTTCTACCTTGATAACGATATACTGTATATCACAATATAACAATTTGTATGTGAAAATGCATAAATAAAAATTCAAACACAAAGAAACTGTTTTACATAACGTAATTTTATTTAAACTGTGAATTGCTGCATTGTTTGACTTTGGCCATATTCGTTTGGATGCTTGGATTTCAGATGATAGAAAAGGTTTGACATCCAAGGTTTCCACCACTTGTTAAAACAGTGCACTTGCGTACCTTGCAAATCACATTCATCTCATTCGTATTACTTTTCTTATACCCAAACCAATTCCACACCACAGACATGCACCTTTTTTCTTTACAATCTCCTCGTTGTTGGTTTTGTCACAAGTAAGGAAACTCACTGATGCTGCACCGTCTTCCATTGTCGAAGTGTATGTGAAGCCAAACACATCAAAAGTCGGACGAAACCGCGGCACCCGATTGAACCAAATATCTGCGCAAATACAGCGCAGCGCGACTATCTGGATAGCGCAGTGATGATCCCGGTGGATCACGCAGCGCCGCTCGAATCACAAACCTCAATTCATTTAGAATGTCAGGACAGTTTAATATTGTTTCTGCCTTGCCATGTCTGGTTTGTAAGTGCGCAGTCACGCAGCGCTGCCCAGTGGGTCGCGCAGGTTTCAATTCAATTTACTTGATCCATTTATTTGTGTGGTTGTTTAGTTTTGAGTGTACTCTCTTCATTATCAATAAAGAAAAGCATGAATTAGAATAGGTACTTTCCTGTTATTTTCCACTAATTTCCTCCAGTTCATTGCACCCCACCTGTCATGTCTGTATTCCCCACTAGTGGGGCCGCCCCACATTTTTGCCTCTTTTCCACTGCATAGTACGGCACGACATGGTTCAGTTCAACTCACTTCGGTTCGGCGCAGTTTGGCTCGGTTTGCGCTTCCACTGCAGTTTATTAACGCTTTAGAGTGGGCGGGATTACTCACGTGTCGTTTAGTTGCGGCGCCACTACTGCCGTGACGTCATCGTAAACGCGCCACAAACAAACACACAACAATGGAGCATATCGATGGCATGGTGTTTTTCATTCTCGGCATGTGGATGTTTCTAACAGCGAGACGAAGGAGTTTGTTTCAAAAGAGGCTGATGGCAGCCAAAGAAAAATTTTGGTTAATACAAAAAGGTGTGTCCGATCCTTCTCTGGCTGTTCTAAACATAGCGGTTCTGTTGTGTCTCGTGTCGCAAGTTCGGTGACGCAGTAATGACGATTTTCTCCGGCCAATCAGTGACCAGCAGGGTTTACACGTCACGTTTTGGTAACGGTTCGGCGCGCTTGGAACCTCGGCTGAGGTGGTACTAAAAAAAGGACCAGGTACCAGGTACCAGGTACTGTTCCCAGTGGAAAACCCCCCAAAAGTGAGTTGAACTGAACCATGTCGTGCCGTACTATGCAGTGGAAAAGCACCATTTGAGAACCACTGGTCTAGAGCAATGTTACTAATACTACTGCAACTTTCAAAACTCTATTACAACTTGACAAAGACTTTGTATAAGTGGCTGTAATTCCTAAATGGATATATAAATGGGTAATACAATATTTTTGTTGAGATACTTGAGTCAAGCTGAAATTCTACACTTCTATGCGCTAAATAGGACTGCTTTAGAACAATTCCTTCATGGTGGTGTACTGATAGAAAAATTAAAAAAATCGAGGAACTGTTCAATTGCTTGTGGACCTGACTGTATTTAGAAGAATGACAAATGTCTTTTTCTAAATAAATAAACCATTTTTTTGCTTACAATACAATATGTTAAGATCAGTTGTAATAAAACATAATAAATAAATAATTTTTTTTATAAGTAAATAAGTAAATATAAAACTCCATGTATATTATGCAGAATGGCATTCTGTCAGACCATTTGCCATATTTGTAGCCATATATTTAGTCAGTAAAAAGGGGAACATATTCAGCATTTTCACACAAAAATAAATGAATAGAAGTTTAGTTAGTACTAGTTTAGCAAGGAGGAATCGAGTGTTATGATGACATCGGTGTGTTTCCTCTCACACAGTCTCAATTTGGAGTGAGTCACATGGACTTGCTGGTACAAACAGACTTGGAGAGTGTGTGTGTGATTGTGTGTTTGTGTGTGTGGGGGGGAGATCTGAACAGCAGCGGGCTTCATGGGAGAGCGTGCTAACAAGTGTTTGCGCTAACACATGGGAAGTGTTTGCTGAGTGCAACTGATAGGCTCATTAGCTGCTGCATGGTGTGTTTCTTCAGGACACACACACACACACACACACACAGTCCTTCTCACTTTTATTATAATTTCTATTAATTAAATTCAGTGAAAATATTTAAAATAATTAAGAATTAATGAAACTGCAAATGATAAACATAAAGTTGAAGAAAATCTGTGCTATATATTAATCATTGTATTTTTTAAGGATTCTAATTAAAAACTTAATGTCTGATGTTAAACCTTTGCCTATTTCACAAATATGAGATGGCAAACTGGAAATAAATCAATAAATGAAAAAAAATTCTATTTTATGAATAATAAGTGAAGCTGTAACTAATTAAAGTGTATTGAGAAAATATGACTTGGATGCAAATTTTACAAATGATATGAGGCTGAAAATAACAAATTAATAAAAGACTAAAATGTACAAAAGAAAACAAACTGCACATGAAGAACAAATGAAGCATGAAATAGCACAAACAAACAAACAGAAAAATAAATAAATATTACCTAATTTAAAAATAACATGAGATTTATTATACAGTATTTAAATTATTACACACTTCAGGACTTTAAGAAAAGCTAAATACTATGATATATATTATATTAACAAAATATTAATAATATTATCATATATGTCAATATATAACATTACATACATTTATATAATTCTTTTCCCAAAGTGTGCATATATTTTTGCCTCACTATATATACTGTATATAATGTTAATTTAAATATTAACACTGAATTGCAAAGTGTAGAAAAATAATTGATAAATCAAAAAAATTATAAATAAAATGTAAAAGCACATTTAACTTTACATTAATAATTATATTTAGTAAACTAAAGCTAAATAAAATATAGCTGTACCTTGGCATGTGAATTTAATCCGTCCCAGAGGCGAGTGCTTAAGGCGAAATTTCGTAAGATAATCTGTTCCAGCCAACCAAAAGTATTAATTTCCCACACTGTAATTTATTTGCATATAGATTGATATAGAATTAGAAAAGACATGTAAGACAAAGTAAAATATTAAATAAATAGACATTAAAACTAACTTAACCATAATTCATAATTCCTCTCGGCAACGGCTGCTTTAAAAACCAAACTGAAAGCAGTTCCCTTTTCTTCTTGCTAGCGTCCTGGGGTGCGTTTCCCGTACAACTATGTAGCTCTTTGCTTAACCACCATAGTACGATGCAATGTTGATGACACTAACTAACTAGTCACAAGTGTTTCCCAAAACCATAGTACCTGTGTCGCACTTCCATGATTAGAACTATCTTGGTTTAATCTGTCGTTCTTCTTCGATACAATAGTGGAGTAGTGCCATAGGCACATATCGCCCCCTACTGTAAAGTGTGTTTATTTTTTTCCTCTCTCTCTTCGGCTCGCATTCAATGTGCTTTTGCAGTGACGTAACGTAGAAGTGGTGTAATAATGTCACAAACGCAACATTTTTCATTTTTCAATATTTCATTTGAACTCATTTTTTATTTGGTATTGATACATCAGTACAATTAAAATAAAAAGAAATTATGGGTTTTGAAAATGCTGGGATTGTGTTGTGAACACCTGTTACCTATTTTTCTCAATATAATTTCCTATACAAGTCCCTTTACATACAGCCATGGTTTAATGAGAGTTGATGTGAAAAAATGCCACGAAAACCACAATTTACTAAAAAAGAGCTTGCAGTTCTTTTGAAGGAGGTGGAAAACAATCAAATCTTGCTTTTCTCCAAATTAAAAAACACAGTTACAAATTCTGACAAAAAATTTGAATGAAATCGCACAAAAAATTAATGCTTCTGGGAATGGGTATGAGAGAAGCACAGAGGAAGTCAGAAACAAGTGGAGGGACTTTGCAAGTGTGACCAAACAAGCAAGTCCAGTGGTGGCCTGAAACTGAACCCCTCCAAAAGCTGCTATGTAATTGTACTGTAGTTACTGCAATTCTCCACAACATTGCAGTCAAGGAAAATGTCCCGCTTTGTGATGAGGAAGAGGGGCGTCTTTCTGGTGCTGCTGTGGATGAGGAAGATTACACTTCTGATGAGGGTTATAATGATGATGATCCTTCAAACACACATCAAGGCAGAATGCATCCTGCAGGAGCAGGTCAGACAACTGTTAATTCAGAATATGTTTGGTTATTATTATTATTTTTTTTACAGTTTGGATCCTGTATTTTTTTTTTTGTTTAAATGAATCTCGAATGAACTTGTGTTGAGGGGGTCCAGAAACTAATAGGGCGTACAGTAAGGTCGTTAACTGTGAATAGAACACACCCAGCCGCGGCGAAATCAATGACGTCGACACAGAAAACTAACAAGGAACTATGCTTCTAACCACAGGTCGAAGGCTGTAGTTCCAAACACGTAAGTTTGCGACACTGTTTGCGAATGTTCGTTTGAACTATGGTTTCGGGAAACACCTAGTTGTTGAACTATGTTGGTAACGACAGAACTTGCGACCATAGTTGGCTAACGATGCTTTTGGGAAACGCACCCCTGGCATCCTGCATAAAATGCAAAAAATATGTAAAAATATATGAAAAAAACTCACTTCACTTGGATTTCCACTGACTCAAACAATTTTGTACGACTAATGGACGTACACTTAATTCAGCTTGGTTTGTTTGCTCGCATCCTGAAAATGCTTCGCCTGCCGAGGGAAAGTTCAGTTCGTAAGGGGAACATTCTTGCAGGGCATTTGTATGCTGAGGTACCACTGTATCGCTATTAAATATAAGTCTTGAAGACCTCACCTTGTACCAGTGTGTAACCTGACTGGAGCACAGTGTTCCAGAAACTCCTGCTTGTTCCGTCTGCAGCTTTTTCATTTTATTTTCAGCAATAGCATTTGTTTATACCCAGACTGCTAAGCTTTTGCTAATGGCAAGTGTGTAATATCTCATGTCTCTGTGATATTACAGTGATATTCCCTTCTGTCACAAGGAGGTAATTAATACACTCTAATCTCACGTTTGTGTTTCAGCACCACAGACAGTGGCAGAGTGATGGGCTTTAAGACATTCCATCTCTCTCTCTCTGTCTTTATCTGATTAATCTTTCATCGTGCATATGCTATATCTCTCTTTTTTATTCTGTGTGTAACAATTGCATGGCCTAGTATTTATCTTTTACTTTGCAATCCACAACTTGTAGAGCATGTAGATATGGTCAAGACGATCTACTAAAGTTAATTCGACCCAAGCGTCAGAATGGGGAAGAAAGGTGATTTAAGGGACTTTGAACATGGCATGGTTGTTGCTGCCAGATGAGCTGGACTGATTTTTTTTCGAAACTGCTGATCTACTGGGATTTTCACACTCAACCATCCATAAGGTTTACACAGAAATGTCCGAAACAGAGAAAAGATCCAGTGAGGGCAGTTTTCTAGGTGAAAATACTTTGTTGATGCCACAGGTCAGAGGAGAATGGCCAGACTGGTTAAAGCTGCTAGGAAGGCAACAGGATCTGAAAGAACATCTCGTTACAACCGAGGTAGGCTGAAGATCACCTGTGAATGCACAAGACATTGAACCATGAAGCAGATGTGCTACAGAAGCAGAAGACCACACCAGGTGATGCTCCTGTCAGCTAAGAACGTTCCTGAGGCTACAATTCACATGCGCTCAACAATAGAAGGTTTGAGTCTCGATTTCTGCTGTGACGTTCAGAAGGTAGGGTCAGAATTTGGCACAAACATGAAAGCATGGATTCATACATTGGGTAACTGACATTTCCCAGATTTAAGAAAGCACTGTCATTGCTTTGTAACAGTCAGCAGTAAAGATGTACCTTGTAAGATTTCTGACATGTTAATTTTTTGACACAAGTTCATCTTAAGTTTTTGCTTATGAGTTACTGGAACCGGTCTCTAATTGGTCATCTGCTCCCTCAGGCTGTAAAGGTGGTGTCACAAGCTGTTAGGTGTTGGACTGTGGGCATGGTGCGGCAAGGCATAGACGCAGAGGGGATGCGGTGAAACAAAGTCTTTAATAATAACAAAAACAAACAACGGAAGTTGGCTAAAACCAGGGAGCATACTACAAACAGGCGTCCGTTCTTCATACGTCGCTTATTCAGTTGGATTTGATTGTTGTGGATTTGTCCTGATCTTGGATTGTTTCGTTCTTCGATGCGCTTCTCGCACTTGTTGTCATAGCAACATGTCCATAAGCTTGAACCTGCTCGGTAGCAGGTTTATTTCATGTAAACAGGATTAAGGCTGCGCTCCTGCCGGGTTATGATTGGTTGAAATGGTGAGGTCACATCTGATTGGTTAAAGAGCACTGATGCGGACTGACTCACATGGGAAAAGAAAAGTATCTTGCATATATGCCCCCCTGCCATGGATAATCGCTATCAAATCTCATATTAGAACATAAATTCCTAGGTTTATTATTATAAAATATAAGATTACTGTTATAATAAACCCTAGGCATCAGACAGCCGTCAAGACCATTAATACAAATTCTTGTATAATGTTTATTTTGTAACACATTTATTTTTCAGGGGTTTGTCATGAATATGCAAATAAATATTTATATGTAATAAAAATAAATATTTTTATAATGAAAAATTAGACAAAATAATTTTTATTATAACAAACAATATAAAAGTATACATGTATTTGAATATATATATTATTTTTTTTCATATACATATTTTTCATATTTTATTTTCATATTTCTTATTTTACTTTCTCATGTAATTTGTAAACCATATGCGCATATTATGTTCTAATATAATATTTGATAGCGATTATGTGTGTGTGGATGTGCAAGAGTTTACCTTCCTCGGATCTCAGATCAATCGAAATGGAGACTGCAGCCCTGAAATAAAGCGTCGTATAACCTTGGGCAAAAGCGCGATGCTGAGCATGAACGAAATATGGAAGAGTAAAGACATCAGCATACCAACCAAATGCAGACTGGTTCGCGCCATCGTATTCCCCATAACCATGTATGGTTGCGAAAGTTGGACCTTAAGAAAAATGGATAGAAGAAAAATCGACTCCTTTGAGCTATGGTGCTGGAGACGGCTGCTCCGCATTCTATGGACAGCAAGAATAATGAACAAAGAAGTACTGGAACGCATAAGACCAGACATGTCACTGGAAGGCAAGATCACCAGACTCAGACTTACATATTTCGGCCATATAATGCGGTCAAATTCATTAGAGAAGGACCTAATGCTGGGAATGGTCGGTGGCAAAAGACGACCAGGCCGTCAGAAAATGCGTTGGATCGATACCATAAAAGCTGACACAGGAATGAACTTAAGGCAACTGACCGAGGCGGTACAATGTCGGACTATGTGGAGGGAGCTAGCTCATAAAATCACCAAGAGTCGGACACGACTGAATGGATAGCATCATCATCATGTGTGTGTGGTGGTGCGGGGGGGGATCCATGGCAGGGAAGCATTTCAGCTCATAACACGTGGGAGGGGGCATTTCAGCGCATAACAGGTGTTACAAAAAAAATTTTACTTTTTCTTTCGTCATTTCTTCAACCAATCAAAGGACTTGTGATCAATGTTTCTACTGTCGATGCATATCGCCTTTTAAAACAACGCACGAATGCGCAATAATCCTAGACAACTCAATCCAGCCATACTAATCATCAACAACAGGTGTGCTCGAAGAACCAACTTAGCCAGGTCTTAATTAGCACGATGATCTCATCTTAGATGTATCAGTTCATCTCGGATGTGTCAAGCGATGTACGAAGAACGGACCCCAGAACTCAAAACACTTAGACAAAAGACTAGGGATTACACACACTGATACAATACAGACATGGGATACAGACTGGACGAGACAAGACACACTAAAAAGACTAGCGGACTAAACACTAGGGACTATACATGCAAGGCATAAACAAACACAAGACAGGCTTGGCTAGGTCTACTAGCTGTTACACCCATTGCCTGCTAAGCTAGCTAGTAGCTAAACAGACCAATTGCTAAACAGGCTAGTAGCCTGAGACCCCAGAGACAAACATACAAGGTACACAGCAGATTACTGTAGGTATGAAACAGATTAAGATCTCTAAAAGTTAGTGGCTAAACGGGTTAGTACCTAAACAGACTACTATCTAAGCAGACGAGGAGACTAGACAGACTATGATCTAATCAGGTTAGTAGTGCCCTGGTTAGTATTTACACAGACTAATAGCTAAACATGCAATGGGGGTTACTTACACAGGAGGGTACATACATAAGACGAATTCTCCTAGAGGCTAATCCTACTAGGAGACACAGAGACAAAGACATATTAATATAAACAAACTTAACTTAAAGCTCCATAAACAAAAAGGCCAACTATCATCAATCAAACTAAAACAAAACCCACTTAACAGAACTCAAATTATAATGCTTGACCCAGTTTCCCAGAACATACTGTACAGCTATTTATACCATGACTAATGAGCTTCCTCAGTTCAGGTTAGCATCCGCGTCACCTGACTGAGGTGCCTTCTGGGAAACTGAGTCTACGAACAAAAACTACAAAACACAAACATTGCCCTCTAGTGGGCAACCCTCACAGGTGGGCAGGTCTTGTCCGTGTTTATCGTCAAAGTGTAGTGAAGCTAGAGGTCTGGCTTGGGGGACTAAAGCATCACTGACTTTGGTAATAACATCAGAAGCACTTATTTTATAGCCCCAGAAAACATTCTGCGATGTTAAAAACACATTAATCTTGTTTTCCGGTGAAATTTCCCACTTAAAATACATCAATATGTCAAAGCAGTGCTTATATTGCCCCCTCATTGTACCATAAGCGGCATAATAATTTGAACATCCTTCACATCAGAGGTTGATTGATGTTCATGCTGTGTGTATACATATTCCGTTCATTTCACATACTATAAATACCCAGCTGGCTACCGTGGCTTAGGGGACATGTTTTCACATTTATGATCACATCAATCACTGGATTATTTTGAACTCTGAGATGTAGGAGCATGCAGGAGACTATGGATGTTATATCATGAGTATTACGTATGTGTTGCTGAGTGTGCTGCTGATGGACAGCACAAATCTGAAAATACAGTAGTTACAGCTGTATCAAAATCATTGCGGCCAAAATACATTTGCACTAAAACAGTAGCTGTAGCATTTCTTAAAGCAAAAACACAAATCACAGTATGCAATTGTGCCTTGTAGCCAACTTTCACCTGTTCATCCTCCCAGTACTGAGATGTTCTTTTGCCAGACCTAACAAAATATTTTCAATGATGTTCTAGACACTAGACCAAAACAGGGTTAATGTTGATCCATTTATTATTATTATTATTATTATTATTATTATTATTATTATTATCATTATTTTATGAGTTTACAGCATACTGCTTTCCATGCTTAGACATTTTTTACTTTTACTTTGTGGTTCCATGGTTGACTAGTACTTAGCACGCATCACTTTCTCTGCCATAACCCAGGTTTAATTCCTGGGCAAAAAAAACTAAAGGCAAAAAAAAAACAACCTCAGATGTAGAGCTGGTGACTATAGCCAGCTTCCCCAGAAAAATAATTAACTGGTTTTGTAAAGAATTTTACAATACAACAGGCAAGGTATCCTTCTGATGACTTTTCCATGCAGATCATGTTTGTTCGAATGAGGTTGAATGGTGTGCCACCTCTCCTGTTATAGGTTCTTCAGATTTTTAGAGTCATGTGGGGGTTTTGCTTTGCCTTTATCCCCAGCATACAGAGAATTCAGAGAGGTTTTTTTTTCCATATTTCCATGACTTACTTAGCATTACCTGTTAATTCCTATTTCTTAGAGACATTTCAGTGGGGCGGCACGGTGGTGTAGTGGTTAGCACTGTCGCCTTGCACCTCCAGGGTCCGGGTTCGATTCCCGGCCAGGCTCGATTCCCGTTTCTGTGTGCATGGAGTTTGCGTGTTCTCCCCGTGCTTGGTGGGTTTCCTCCGGGTACTCCGGTTTCCTCCCACAGTCCAAAGACATGCAGATTAGGCTAATTGGCGTTCCCAAATTGACCATAGTGTGTGAATGAGTGTGTGAGTGTGTGTGTGTGTGTGCTCTGCGATGGATTGGCACGCTGTCCAGGGTGTACCCTGCCTCGTGCCGCTGAGTCTCCTGGGATAGGCTCCAGGTCCCCGCGACCCTAAATACAGGATTAAGTTGGTATAGAAGATGAATGAACATTTCAGTGGAAGCATTTTGTATAACCTTGCTTTGTAGCTACCAGGTAGACCCATTTTTAGTTCTTTAAGTTGTATGCCAAATGTTAACCTGTCTAACAAGTCCTAGTAAGTCAATTAAAAGTCAATGAGTTAAGTTCTGAGGCTTTAAAAGTGTGTACAACTTTTGCATTAATGTTTATACAGTTGGATGTCTTTAATTCTATTTAGGTAACAAAAAAAACTAACAAACGAATATATCATTTGGCATTGGTTAGGCCAAACTGTTTTATAAAAATGTCATTGCATTCTGTCATTGCAAATTCCTGACACCATCCCTTTCAATAATAAAGATTTCTGATTGTACAGGTTTGTCGAACGGCACAATGTTTGTGGTTAATTTATTGGCAACATTTAAGCAGAAAAATTTGTCCTAAAACTACTTCTGGCAGGTCTAACTGCATGCACCACTCTGATCGAGAATGCCGCTACGTGCCTTGTTTTCCACCTTGCTAAGTTCTCCTGCCCCACACCAGTATGCCACTCATGCCACTGGCTTCCTTCCAAATTCAAAACTCTGACACTTGCCTACAAAGCAGAAATGTCCCAGCTCCCAATTACCTCAAAGTCCTTATCACAGCCTGCACTGCACCATGCTTCCTCCAGTACTACAGCATTGCTCGACTGTTCCCACCATCCCTCATTGATTGTGGAAGACATGCATCTTGACTGTCTTCTGTCCAGACTCCTAGAAGGTGGAATGAACTTCTAGATAGCCGTATGTCAGTTATTCTTCATCTGTTTCTTGAGTAACTCCCTCCAAAATAAATAAATAAATAAATAAATAATAATCATTCTGAACAGTGTTTGACCGAGGGTACTTCTATTTAGTAACCTATTGAACCAGCTTATATTTAATGAAGGAAACTTCAACACACTCATGTACAGTAAGTCGCTCTGGATAAGAGTGTCTGCCAAATACCTGAATGTAATCCCACCCAATGTTCTCCCTACACTTGCTTTCTGGCAGGTGAGATTTTGAAGCTAGCAGCAGGTAGTTTTTCATGCAGATGATCATCTGGCCTCGGAGGGGGAAAATGAAATGGTATTACTAAAAAACTGTGTGCTAGCAGCTTTGTGACCTTGAGAACACGATAAGCAGCTGCCTCTTGAATAAGTAATGCGTTTACTCCGTTATAAACAAGTTTTAGATGCTGAAGTGTACGCACAGAGTGTGATATTAATTCAACATCTCAGACCTTTCCGTAATTATTTATCACAGAACATTTTCATCGTAGCATGGGTAAAACACCATTCTGAAATCTCCACTAAGTCGTTTACCCGGTTTAAGAACAACATTAAAGTGGATCTGTAGAGAATGATTAAAAGTGCTTCTTGAACTTCTCCAAATAAACATTCTCAGGAATAAATGTACCCAAAAGTTAAGTTATTTTGTAAAATAAAGGATATAAAGAAATAATGAAATAAAGGATGCGTTACAAATAGTAATAAGCTTAGAGTATTATTATTGACATAATGCTTCCATCTGGTAATGTTTTTGGCACTGTTTGGATTCTAAGGATTACACTTGTACTAACTTAAACTTTTTTTTACCCCATATTTAGTGAATCGACCCCTAAAATTTGGACAATTTCATATTGGGAAACACTTATTGGGAATCTTTAAGTCACTGGTGTCAAACCCAAAGTCTGCACTCCTATCATCCACCCAACCATCCATCCATCGGCTTGAGCTCTTATCTTGTGTAAGGTCGTAAGCAGGTTGGAAACTATCCCAGGGCACAAACACACTCACACATTCATCCATACACTATGGGCAATTTGGAAATACCAATCACTATACAACGCATGTATTTGGGCAGTGGGTGGAACCAAAGGAAACACACCAAGCACTGGGAAAACATGAAAAATCCACATACACCCAGGGTGGGACTCGACCCATCGGTTCTGGAGGTCACCAACCCCTGTTTGTTTTTAAATCAGGGGTTAGGGTATGTAGAATTATCTTCATAACTACTAAAAAAAACTAATTTCATTTTTGAAACTGATCAAAACAAGGTCTAATTTGTTAAATAGCGTTCTCTTTAAACGTTTCCATGCTGTTTAATGTACAGTACACTTTAAGCTTATTTCAGACATACAAATTAGTAATAAAACAGATTAACCTTGTGTATAATTGTTCTGCTGGGGAAAAAAGATAATTGAAGGCTGTTTTGTATAAGAGCAAGAAAAGGAGAGTTTCGATAGCTACTGTATAATGTAGCAATAAACAAATATATTGCATTAAATTATTTATGACTTACTCCAGGTACTCCGGTTTCCTCACACAGTCCAAAGACCTGCAGATTAGGCTAATTGATGTTCCCAAATTGAACATAGTGTGTGGATGAGTGTGCGTATACTGTATGTGTACGCCCTGTGATGGATTGGCACCCTGTCCAGGGTGTACCCTGCCTCGTGCCCTAAGTCTCCTGGGATCGATTCCAGGCCCCCGCGACCCTGAATACAGGATTAAGCAGTATAGACAATGAGTAAGTATCACTTATTAAAATGTGTTAAATCTAACCTGATTCAGGCATCTCTACCTCTTTTGGGGTTTGGGTATCCTATGCAACAAAAAAAAAATCCACTGATGAAGCTCTTTAGAATACAATAAAGTATATCTAATGCCCAACAACCTGAAAAAAAAAGTTACATAAATGTTACACACATAAAGTTAGTATTTGTTTTTCTTTTCTTTTTTTTTTTATGTATTTGTTTTTAACATATTGTTAATTCTACCATGAAGCAACATCTCAACCGTTTGGAAAAAAAACTATACTGGGGTCCATTTTTTAAATTATCCATTGATTTTTCTAAGTGAAGATGTTAAATGGTTAATGCGACATTATCACTTTGATATTTGTATTTAAGCTACTAACCCTAACCCATTTTTTTTGTTTAAATTGTTAAAAATTTTATAATCCTTCATTATGTCATAGGTTTTATATGTCTTTTATATCATCCCCCATCTCTCTTGTCTTTGTTTTTAATTATATTTTTCATGCAGTGTAATGAAACAAGGCAGCAGGATTTGTTCGTCTCATGAACCTTTAGTTCAAATGCACTAAAGAACCATAAAGAGTATATGACTGGAGAGAGATTTACGTGTAAAAGCCTTCCCTTATCTTAAGGATGAAATTATTGTAATAACACTGATTGGTTACTGAAAAACAAACAAACAAACAAACAAACAAACAAACAAACAAACAAACAACACCAAACAAAGTCTAGTCGTGAAAACTTTGTCCAGAAGTTCCTGAACTTTCACTCTGGTTCCCTCTTGCATTCGTAGTCTGTCCTTGAAATTGTTTGTTCAAATGGACTTTTCAACAGGACTGTATTCGACCTTCGGATGAACTAAGTAAAAAGGAACAATGAAAAGCCCACAGAGCAGTGAGCTACCATCTTTTATCCAGGTGATAATGCCTGGAGAAACACAGCCAAAGGGAGGAAACAAGACACACAGGCCTGCTATTTCTTTCTACTAAATCAAATAGCATATCTTATCTATGTGTGATGAGCCAGAGTTCCTTCGGGCAAGGTGAACACAACCAGTGCTCTAGCTCTTTTTAATTCTGGATGCACTTAAACATTTGTTTATACTGTAACTACATAACCAGAGTTGAGAGGGCGTGGGTATGTTATGCAACTGTATTTAACTGAACTTTTTATGGTCTATGATCCTCACGTCAGACTAGAGTACTGTTGTGAAGGTAATAACACAGTTGGCCTACCTGGACAAAACATTAGTGAGACTTCCTAGATTTAAATTTCAGTCGGTTTTACAGCATACTGTACAACCCCGTTTTTTGCCAAACAAATAAGTACATCACAATTCTTCTGAAAATTCCACAGTACATCTTATTACCTTGGAGAAAAACTAACCATAACATTGTGACAAGGCTAAGTGGGTAGCACCTTGCCTTGCACCTCCAGGGTCCGGGTTCGATTCGTGGCCAGTCTAGATTCCCGCCTCTGTGTGCATAGAGTTTGCATGTTCTCCCTGTGCTTGGTGGGTTTCCTCTGGGTAATCTGGCTTCCACCCACAGTCCAAAGACACGCAGGTTAGACTAACTGATGTTCCCAAATTGTCTGTAGAGTGTGAATGTGTGTGTGCCCTGTGACCGATTTGCACCCTGTCCAGTGCGTACCCGCCTCATGCCCCAAGTCTCCTGAGATAGGCTCCAGGCCCCCCTGCGACCCTGTATACAAGATTAAGTGGTATGATGAGTAAGTTAGTTAGAGAAAACCTTAGAGAAATTTTTTAAGCATAAAGCAACCATTTTAATGAAATTTTGACCTGAACAGAGCATAAGGGTTACATCTGTTCCTCAATGTGCCTTTATATTAATTGCATTCACGTCTGTTATGTTTGACATCCTGTACAGAAATGTTTCACATCAAAAGCTGTGGTTTTCACCTCTTTTCTCAAGGTCATCATCAAATCTGCTACCTGCCTCTTTCTCAAAAGTAAGAAAAATGAGACAGCAGTGTTTTCTGAATGTTTACTGAGTTTATTGCAGTGCCTTAACACTAGTTCTAGGGGCACTCAAGTCAGACCGGGACTTTTGACTTTTCTTGTGCGGAAGAACAGAACACAGTCATGAAAAACTCCTTTTATTTCTCTATATAATCCTTTGCTACACTAATGCACTTATCTCAGTGTTCCACTAGTGCTTGGAAAACATCAAGGTTGAAAGTTTTCTCAGTACGCTTAAGCCATGATCAGACTTTCTGCTTCATATCTGAAACTCTGGCCTCTCAGAAACTTGGAGCGAGGTCAGGACTGAACGGGGGATGTGGCAAAAACTTCCAGCTGAGCTCCTGTAATGTGCAAGTGGTGTAGGTGTGTACAGTTCCCAAAGACAGATGCATTTGTTTTTCAACTTGGTGACAAGTTGGTTGTCCCTGACCAGGCGTTCCAATCACTCAACGTTCACAGGAATGACTGCAGTGAGCTCCTGGCCACCTCAGCTGGTATCATCATTCAGGGACGTCTTTACAACGTTTGAACCATTCACTGCAGCTAAGAGTCTCATTACTGTACTGTGCTTGATGTCTTTTGTAAATGCCAGTCGCTTTTTCATATTCATTCATGAGAAATTTCTGATTTGCCCTGAATGCCCATTGTGCTGTAGAAATGCTTATGTAAAATGCATTGATAATTTCATTTCATAACCACCGAGCCACCACTGCTGCTTGCTTCCTAGTTTATGGCCACTGGAATGGTAGTGTCCATTACTATATTAAAACATACCGTATTTATATTTACAATGATTCATTTGACTGATGCGTTTACCCAAGCTAAGCTGAAAGGTTAAGGATCTAACTAAATATATTTATATAATATATAAATATAATCTTCCTCATCCCTGAGCATTTTCCACTAAGCTACTGTACACTGCCACTGTTTTTAATTAATTAATTAATTTTTACAGCCTTAGTTTTTCTTGTCTCTACTATTTGGCCTGTAATCTTTATTTACACTTGTTAGACAGTTTTGCCAGTCTGCTATGGAGAAAATATATGATTGATGCAAATGCATCTATGGTAATTGAATGATAGCTATGTCACTGGTGTTATTTATGAATGGGGCACTGTAGCAGTTTATAAACTGTGGTGAAGCCGGAGCTCTAGATCCGTATCCTTACCTACAGTATGGTCATCTCAATGGTGCTTTTCAGTTGCAAGTTTATGAAGACGCTTCACCTCTCACCTGAAAAGCATCATCAGTTGTGGACTTGTTGCCACTGAACAGCACCTTTGGAAAAACTCAGACCTGGATGACTAGAAATCCTTATCTGTTGTCAAAAATTATGGGCACAAAATTAAAAGTTGCCAGACTTAGCTCCAGTGATGAACTCCAGCAATCTGGGACAGCACCAGTGTGGAGAACCTTCTGCATTTCAAGAGGCAGTGATTAAGAAGGATGCCCACTGGTTGGATCTTGAAAGACATGTTTAAGGCAAGTTCTGTTGGGGAGCTGGCAACAAGACCCACTAGAAAGAATGTATTGTAGTTGGTCTGGGTATCTCCAGGACGATAAGGAATCCAGAGGTGTATTGAACATTATAGGTTGCTGCTGCCACTGTTCCCACCAAGAAAAGAAGAAATTTGACCAAATTAATGAATCTATCACAAAAAACTTAATTCAAATTGTTGATGTGCTATTTACATAGAAAATGACTCAAAGCACAACATCTGTAATCACCCCTGCTTTTGGACATTGGGTCTATAGTAGGGCTGAATAGAAGCTACTGTAGTAAACTATTTGGGGTAAAAACAGAGTGTGTTAGCGTGTATGCTGTGAGAACAAAACATTCTGTGAGTAGCTATTACTTTTTTGTCTCCTTACATTTTTCCTAGATGGTGTTACATTTCCCAGGCTTCTCTTCCCATGGTCCCCTCTCTTCTTTCTCATTCCTTATTATATGGTAATACTTCCTATGACATACCAGAACCGCAGAGCCAGTCGGCAGGCGTATTCTGGCAGTGGCATTCTCCCTCATTTTCAACCTAACAATCTGGGGGCTCTGCCCAGTGTAATCATTTTAAACTTAAAGAGTAGTCATTACAAATCATTACATGGCAACTAAGAGCCAATCAAACATACTATTTGGATGAGATAAGGTATTTTGGATTCACAGGGGATATGCAGTCTCTGTATAAAAAGACATAGATGGGCATGTATTTATCCATGTAGTTAGATTATAGACATTATGCATTTGGATACGACTAAAATAGACTCCAGAGATACTTTGGAAATAAAACATTATCTCTTCATGTAAAAGTAATTCAATCAGAATAGGGCTTTAGAAGAAAAACACAATAACCTGTGTAGCCTGTCCACTTAAGACAGGGAACTTTATTTGGCCATCTTCCTACGTATATAAAACCAACACCCCTTTCACAACGCAAGTATATGCGGTTGCTTTGCATGTGCAGCGTGTTAAAATGAAACCCTCTGAATAGCGATTGTCTGTAGCCATTGACGATGAACGCTTTTTTATCTGTTAAATCAGGATGAGAAATCAGTGTGAGTATGAAAAGAGACGGATCGCGTGTGGCGCTGTAATCCGTCACAGCAATTCCCGCTCTGATCTTATTATGCCGATTCGACAGTCAGACTCGTCAGCAAGAGTAAGGGGAAATAAGAAAGTACCAAAAAAAATGGAAAGAAAGAAAATGTCATGCAGAATAAATAACATGGAAATGCTTTCATTTGAAGGCTGTGTTCTTCCATCAAGCGCGAGAATCTCCCGGATGCATAAATAACGCAGTAATAAGAATCACCTCTCGGCCATTTTATATTCATAACAATACGGGCTGGATTTGTAAGCCTGTCTGGAATTCCATGAATCTGAAATGACACTTTAATTCGTCTTTTCCAGGGCTGCTAACAGAGGCTGCGTCTCATCTGCGTCTCGTCTGAAAATTCATAGAGATAAATCTCGAAACAGAAGTCTTTGAGAGTCAGGAACGAGGAGTTCAGACAATGGCGTGGAAACAAATTAAAATGCTTTCACATTTTCAATTCAGTTGGAGTTCAGAGCTGAGCTGCTAATCCACTTCCTGGTGAAGAGAGTGACCACTCGAAGTAGATGAAGGACACGCTGAAGAGCACTTTCAACTGGGGTTGGCGTGTCAATGGAGAGAAGATGACTTCATCTCCTCTGTTTTTGGCTCTTGCTTTTATCCACCAGAGACTTCCAAGAGTAGCAACACAATGACGACGCTGTTAGCAGTCGCGCTTTTAGCACATATGCTGTAAATGTCGTGACACAGTGGGAGCCTACATTCTGGGTTGAAATCCAAGATTTTTTTTTTTTATTTAATCTGTTATTTAAAAAGTTCATCCTTAATGTTTAGGAATACTGTACTGTATATTATTGAAAAATCTGTAAATTACCTGGTGGCAAATCCTTTGGCTGCTGTTGGTTGTGGGATGGGGCCTCCATGGATCAGACTTGTTTATCTATTGCATTCCCTGGATGCTTGGTCAGATTGTGATCTAGGGCAGTGTTAATTGAAAAAAATCACAAGGCACACCAACAACCGAAACTGTAAAAAAAAACTCTGTAGCCTATATTAACAATATATAGTCATTCTTATCAAAGTGTCTTGAACAGGAATCAAATAAACTCAATGAAAAAGTATTTTATGATCTTTCATATTTCTTCTTCTTTCAAATAAAAAGTGCAATTAACAACATACAGTCAGTCATTCTTATCAAAGTGTTTTGAATAGGAATCAAATAAACTCAATGAGCGGCACGGTGGTGTAGTGGTTAGCACTGTCGCCTTGCACCTCCAGGGTCTGGGTTCGATTCCCCGGCCAGGCTCGATTCCCGTCTCTGTGTGCATGGAGTTTGCAGGTTCTCCCCGTGCTTCCTCCGGGTACTCCGGTTTCCTCCCACAGTCCAAAGATATGCAGGTTAGGCTAATTGACGTTCCTAAATTGCCCGTAGTGTGTGATTGGGTGGGTGAGTGTGTGTATGTGTGTGTGCCCTGCGATGGATTGGCACCCTGTCCAGGGTGTACCCCGCCTAGTGCCCGAAGTCTCCTGGGATAGGCTCCAGGTCCCCCGCGACCCTGAACACAGGATTAAGCGGTATAGAAAATGAATGAATGAATGAATGAAAGGTTATAACACAGTTTGATCTTTCATATTTCTACCTACTCAGTGTGAAACCTGGGCCTGTTTGGATGAACACAGAGTTGATATCCTGGCAGGAATTGAAGAAAGACACACACTAAGTTCTTCCTCAACAGCTCTTAGTCTCTCTATGTTTTTAGTTTTTATAGCAGTCAGGGTTGAGAAGCTCAATCACTATCTCACCTATGTGGTTTCGCGCGGTGGCCGTAAGTACGGTTAATTATGATTCACCAGCAAGTTTTGGGGCTGTGAGTACTTTTCCATCTTTCCGCGTGAAAAATTAAACTTTTTTTTTTAATTCAACATGTTTAATTTTTTGGACGGTCCTCGCGGAAGTTTGCGGATCATGCAGAACTCCGCGGGCAATCGCGGCAGCTGCAATGACATATTATTCGCAAACTTATTAGTTTTCAAAAAATTATTTAGACCAATTACTGTAGGTGAAGTTGAATAATTTCCCACGGCACACCTGACGATCTCTCACGGCACACTAGTGTACCGCGGCAGAGTGGTTGAAAAACACTGATCTAGTGAGACTGGAGGCTAGATCAACAGCCATGCCTGCACGCTGTGGTGCATTGGGTGTTCTGGGGCCTTTCTCTTCCCGCCAACATTGACTCACTTCTCACTCCAGTTTGCTGGTGTATAGTTGGTGATCAATGCTATTCACTTCACAAAATAAGCAAAACGTGGGGGAAAAAATCTCCTGCACTTTTGCTAACGTTATAGAATGAAAAAAAAATCTGAGAAACAAATGTAGTGCAGATTGTCCTCATAATGCATTGTTCCAAAGTAAATTTTGATTTGATAATTTATAGTAGATTAAATAATAGACCATTAGTTAAGAAAGTGAGAAATGTAATACTTTTTACGAAATATATTTTATTTTAATATAGACTTTGTTTATTTAACCATACACTGTAAAGAACATAATGTAGAATTTACAATAATTTACTGGCAAAAAAGTTGCCAATAAAATCCTGTAAAATAGCCGTTAATTGCTGTAAAATGGATTACAGTATAATACTGCTTAGCAATTTACAATAAATTGATGTTTGCAGAATAAAGTATTTTATAATTTTTTTTTTACAGGATTATAAAATTAAACCTGTAAAAAGGCATTACAGGGTTTTTTTTTGTAATTACACTAAATTACAGTACTTACCTGGCAAATAAAATGCTGTGAATTCAACAAAAGCCAAGATGTAGCTGTAACATTTTTACTATGAAATTCCTGTAAATAACTATTTTAACTGTGAACTGTACTGTGCTGTAACCTGTAACCATACTTTACTATTATACTGATGTAAATGCATTAAAACAAATATTTTGAAAAATAACCACTCAAAATTCAAAGCTGTGGTAAGAAAACTGTTTATTAAAGCGGAACACCTGACAACACTTCAGCACCGTCACTGGTAACATCATTTTACTTTTTCAACTACAGAAAAACTTCAACTGTTTTAAAAACAACTGCAAACAACTCAAGATTAAAGCATAAAGCAATAGTTAAATAAAAGTTAAAGTTTGCCTAAAAATAAAAATGGTCAGCATTTCAGTCTGTATGTTGTGTCTGTTTATATGCAATTATTTAAAAAATACTCTATCGAGTGTAAGATGAATAAATCGGTAACAAAAAGCAGCATTCATCAACACCGGCATGACATTACGTTTTTACCTTTTAGCTCTGTGATGTTTCAGCTTGCCTGCCAAACTACAAATACTCTCTAGAAAGTAAAGGCAAATAAAGCTATAAAAGCAATATAGCAAATAAAGCAATACCATAATGCAACAGCACAGTAAATTCTTGTAAAAAAATATTTAAGATACAGTGAAAGCACCTCCTACCTGTAAATTAATTACAGCTAACAGTGAAATATACAGTTAACACTTGTAAAATCCTGTATAACCCATAATGCATTGCAAATTACGGCAATAAATTGTAAAATGGCAAAACGGTAAGTTTCTGTATAATTTTGCTGTAAAAAATACAGCAATTTGTTACAGTGTAGTATAAGTTCAGTAATTTACATTAATTAATTTTATTTGGAAAGTGCAATTTACTGTCATGCACACTCAGCCGCGGCCGGCAGTAGGACCCGGACGCAAGACGGCCGCGAACCTGAAAGCATAAAAGGATACAAGATGGCGCTGAACATCGCTCTGTCATTGAGTTTTGCCCATGCTGCCTCGGTATTGTTCGAGTTCATGTGAGTACTCACTTTCTTGGGTTCGCGTTCAGACTGAGTGTGTGTTTATAGGACGCAGGTTAGATTGTGTCTTTCCTTTGCTCATTTGTTTTGAGAGTCCTTATAGCAAATCGCGTGATTATCCTGCCCACTCGTGTTCTATCCGCGTTTGGGTTTACCATTCACGCTACAGGGCTAACTGCTAAAGCTACTTCTTTCTGGTCATCATTGGGTTAGTTCTTGACATTTACCTTGATTTATAATTCTCTTAGTTGACTTAGAATCCTTATAAGATCTTTCTAGTAGGATAGGATTAGGTTTCAGTACACTGGGTTCAGGTTGACTACAGTATACATAATGACAGTGTAGAACCTACAATATGTGGTGCACTTCATGTGGAATCGAACATGACTTAAGATTCAACGACAGAAATACAAAACTCGAACAAATGTCATAAATGGCAAAGAAATAAAAACTTAGCAATCACCAAAAGTCTTATTCATAAAAAAATAAAAAAAATAAAAAAACGTTTCAATAAACATGTGTTAGTGACTTAGACATTCATCTTTTTTTCCCTTTGGGTATAAAACAAAGTTAATATATTAACAATACAGGGTTGTTTTTCAAAATTATTTTAATTTCTCATATTCATGTAGTTGTTTATAGCGACGCTGCCTCCGGGTCATTTATCTCTCATTTGTGGAATGCGAGGTCACCTACTAGACACCAAGACAGATTAGAGGCCTCGTCCCCAATACATCAGAAGACCGAGAGGCGGTATTTTATCACACTTTCTGCCCTACTTATTCCCATGGGGTGCTGGAGAAAGGGGGTACTAACACACACACACACACACACATGCCGATGGGAACCTGAGAGTCCGAGCCTAGCCAAGGTCACTCTCTCTTTCAGTCTCTTGGTTCAAACATCATTTGTGTGTACTGTATGAGTAAAGAGAGCAAAGGAGTCAAGGTTGAGGAGATGATTCTATCCCCTTATGAGCAAATGACGCATATGAAAAGGACAGATGACTTCCAAGAATATAAGGCAAAGCTTTCCAGAGAGACAGAGGTTGAGGTGTAACAAAATGGCATTACATTGTGATCATTGTGTAGTTTTAAAATTAATGTGTGTGTTATGTCTTGTTTTTGCTGGCACAATATCTGACAAGAAGTAAACAGCAGAAGGCCAACTGGTGGAAGTAAAGCTGAGCTGCAAAAAGAACTTGATAGTCTCGATCTTGACTTGTTCTTGCTTTTATTTTATTAGACACTGTTTTGACTCTGTCTTTGTCTGGAATTTGTCTTAGATTTAACCAGAGTGGTCTTGACTACAGTGTTAATATCACTCACGCACCCACTCACTCACTCATTGTCTACACCATTTTATGCAGAGAATGGTAGAAATGCCAGCAACTGTGCTTCTCGTGAATCTCAACTAGACACATGCATAGTCCTGCTCATGAAATCATTCCCAACAAGAACCCTTCCATTGGATGAGGGTTGTAATAAAGTTGCAACAAGCGTTCCAGTGATGTCCACTGTTGGGACAGCGTTATTTATGAAAGTTAGAATAATAAAATTATGTTGCAATAACATTGTCCCAAACTCCATGTTGCAAATACAACCTCAGAATTAATAAAATTTTTACTTTGTTTGTAGCTTTTATGATAATTAAATTATCGCAGTTTCTAACAGGGTTTAGAATTCCAAACAAAGATTGGGTCAGACACAACAGCTGCCCACACACCACGTATCTCATGTCATGCATTTCTAAGTGTAATGTCACCTCTCTTTTTCACTTCCTTTAGAAATATTAATGTGAGGTGATTAGAACCCATCAATTTTATATTAATATTGTTTTGAAGTTGTTTTTGGAACATTGTGTTAAGGACATTTGTTCAATATTGCAATCAATCATCATGTAGTTATCTTGTTCTAATCCTTTTATCAACGTGATTTTAACTTTCAGAACAACATCATACCAACCTTGTCCCAATGTCCATAATGTTAACTAATTTAGTTTGTTTAAATTAGACTTAATTAATGTTATTAAAAAGTTTAGAAAGTGGGCATGGTGTGGGGAATGATGATTCTGTTATCTATTCATACAAGCCTTGGAATCTGTGGAACTGCATGCCAATGGTTTGCTTCTTACCATAAAGATCATATGAGGTGACATGGTCAAGGTCGTATGAGGTGACATGAAGGGGATCCACATCTGCCCCACGCAGACTCTCTACAGGTGTCCCGAAGGGCTCAGTACTGGGTATTTTTCTGTTCTTTTCTGGCAGACATCTCATCCTGGATAGTATCTGGATAACAACTCATCACTGTTGTTCATCCCTGGTGATTCATCCCCTGGTCAAGACCTTGTGATCTCCCTGGGCAACAACCAGATCACTTCACCCACTGCAAGCAATCTTGGGGTAACTCTGGACAATCAATGGTCATTTTCTCTACACATTGCTAACCTTACTCAAAGAATCCGGCCATTTCTTTCTCCACAGGCTACTCAGGTCCCTTGTTATTTCAAGGATGTGCAACTGCAACTCACTCCTGGCAGGTCTGCCTCTGTCCACCATTCGTCCCCTGTAGCTGATCCAGAATGCAGCTTCATGTCTCATTTTCAACCTTCCCAAGTTCTCCCACACCACCCCACTTCTCCACTCTCTGCACTGGCTTCCTGTAGCTGCCAGCATCAGATTCAAAACCCAGATGCTTGCCTACAATGCTAAAAAAAAAAAACATCCAGCACCCACCTACCTCTCAGCTCTAATTCAATTCAATTCAATTCAGTTTTATTTGTATAGCGCTTTTAACAATTGACATTGTCTCAAAACAGCTTTACACAATCAAAATAATTATTTAAGTTTGTATGGAATGTGAATGTGTATGAATCAAAATGTTCAGATAGTCCCTGGTGAGCAAGCCCGAGGGCGACAGTGGCAAGGAAAAACTCCCTGAGATGGTAATAGGAAGAAACCTTGAGAGGAACCAGACTCAACAGGGAACCCATCCTCATCTGGGTGAAACAGATAGCAGGAAATTATCTGCATTTATACAGTGTTAAGTGTTAGGTTCATCTATAATAGTTGATGTTAATTGATGTTATAATACTTGATGTAAAATGGAGTCCAGTAGTTATTCGAGACTCAGATAGACTTGTAGAAAGTTCCAGTCCTGAACTATCGAATTGTCAAGTCCTCAGAGAAACAGCTGACAACACCAGTCGAGGCCAGAACCATCATCTAAGTAGATAGAATCATCCCCAGACACCAGACGCATCCCAAAGAGACACACGGGGCATCCATGCGACGAGACCTCCAACCAGAAACCGGGCACCAGGATGGATCAGACAGGTCCGGAGGGCAGAGGGAGTCTGGATCACTGGCAGCTCAGGAACCACATGTGTAGCTCGACAGAGAGAGAGAGAGAGAAAGAGTGAAAGGGGGAGACAGGGGGAGAGAGGAAAGAGAAAGAGGGGGAGGAAGAGAAGAGGAGGAGAGATTGCAATTAGGTATGGTCACAGTCACAATGTCTAATGTGAATGTATATTTACTGTAGAGTGCAAGCAGGGACTCCGGCAGGACTAACTATGACAGCATAACTAAAAGGGAGAGCCAGAAGGAAACACAAACATGAGGGCTCCCTGAGATGTAAAGCAAACAATCACCTCACCGTCAAATCACACCTCTCAACGCACAACCAAAAAAAAATCCAAAATGTTTGACGGATGGTACATTGGTAGTTAGAACACCCTGGATTGGGTGCCAATCCATCACAGGACACACACACATACACACACTCACTCAGACACTATGGGCAATGTGCCTAATCTGCATGTCTTTGGACTGTGGGAGGAAAACCAAGCATGGTAAGAGCATGCAAATTCCATGCACACAGACCCCAAGGCAGGAATTGGTCCCAGACCCTGGAGGTGCACGGCAACAGTGCTAACCACTAAGCCATCACGCCTAAGGAAGAAAAAAAAAAGAAGAAAAACAATAGGTGTAGACAGGGGTGTACAGGGGCAGGGGTAGCTAAGCGGTTAAATTGTTGGACTATTGATCAGAAAAAAAATAATAAACAGCTACACCAATTTGCCACTGTTGAGCCCTTGAGCAAGGCCCTTACTGTATCTCCCAACTGCTCATGTGTATAATGAGATAAAAATGTAAGTTGCTCCGGATACGAGTGTCTGCCAAATGTCTTAAATGTAAATGTACAGTACAGCTGAAAATTCACACCTTGGTTTAGTCCTCTGAAATACAAGCAGTGGCGGTTCTACACAGAACTGGGCGAGACTGCTCCCTGCTTGAGCTACAGTCACTGGCAATGTAAGTGCAATCCTGAGAGCAGTCCAAAAGTTGGGGTAGATCTCAGATAGATCCTTATCGTGCATAAAAGTGATAAGCTCAAAGAGGCTCATGGTTTTTGATGGCAGTCATTAGACACTTTATTAATCAATTAATCTAATCTAATCTAATCTAATCTAAGGGAGGAACAATTAGCTCCTTGGTTAATTTACTGCCTCAAATTATATACTTTGTCACGTAACAGAGTTATAGCAAATGGAAAATGTCTTTTAAACTATCTACACATATGTAAATTAAACTGGCTATTTACAGTATACTGTAAATATATTGTAAATATATTGGCTATAGCCAACATTAACATAATAAACAATGGAAATAAATAACTGTACTTGCAACAGTCTTGCTGCAAAGCATAATTTTGTGGTTACATTTTGTGGTATTTAATAGAAACCATTAGAATTTCTGTGATGGTTTGTAAATTAGGCTTTTATTGTGTGTGTGTGTTTTTTTTTAGCAAGGTAAGCATAGCAAGCATCATAAGCAAGAAGGCTAACAAACCTAAGAGTTAACGTTATACAACTCATTAACATGATGACATGAATAACTTAATCATACAGAGAGAACATTGGTGAATATCTTTATTTTTTGCCCATTTCTCCTCATCTTCTTTTCTTCTTTTTTAAATTAGGCCCCTGACAGCTTTGGCCTTTTTCTCTCCATCGCTGTGTTTACTTTATAATCGACGATTCGACAATCAACAGATTTCCCCCAACGCTGTCACTCACGACCAGAAGTCAAGACTAAACCAATTCACCTCCACATCATAATCGTTTTTATTACCTATTTTTATTTGCCATTTCACACAATTAAATAAATAAAAAAAGTGCAAAGTACTGGTGTGTGTTTATAATGTTTTGAATGAAATGTGCGTTATTTGTAAGAATGTCAGGTAGACATAATTTAGCCCCCTTCTTGTCCGCTTCATTCGGGAGAGGTGAACTGTGCTCTGCGCCCCCCTCCGTTATCCCCTCTCGCTCCCCTCTCCGCTCCCCCCCCCCCCCATCATCCGCTCTCCTCTCCGCTCAACCCCTCCCCACTTCACCCTACCCTAAAATCGCCACTGAATACAAGTGCATCTACTGTAAGATTCACAAAAAGACCAAAGCATAGAGAACACAGAGTCAACATTTAGAAATGCATTAGATAATAAAATTTGCTAGTTCAAAAAATACCTAAAGTAAAACATTTACGCATCAGGCCAAATTTTAAGAAATGTTGAGAACACATTGTACTTCTTGCGTTGGTTCAGTTGCTTCCTCAAAGCCCAGTTTAAAAGCTCACACATACTGTACAATTTGTCCAATCACGTTCCCGCTGCATCAGAGATGGACTCACTGTGAATCAAGACCACCTTGCACTCTCAAACTCTCTCAGACTAATCACACACAAAGAGATGTTTGTGTTTCAGACAGAGGTTATACCTGGACACACTGTAGCACCATTTCTTCCGTTATTTTTTTTTTCCTTCTAAGCCTGTCCAGTTTGTGTTCACTGCTCCATGTGAAATTGAATCCATCCATACACCCCCTCTGAGTCCATCACTTTCGCTCTCATTGTTCATCAGGCCCTCATCAGCCACCTGCTGCGTGAGGTTCTGCATGTGGAAGGTCAGGGTAATAAGGTGCTGTTAGAGCTTGTAGTACTCGTCATGCTAATTGCTGATCCAAACCCCATCCTGTTTTTATGGGGCTGTAATCACTGTTGCTATCAACCATGATGGCGGTGAAAATTTCAGCTCCAAAGCAGGACAGAGGTGTAACACTCAGTGGAAATGTTATGTTCACAACCATTTGATGCCAGCTAATTTTTCTTCCTTGATGTCTTTTTCAAAACTGTACTTTCTTAGCTTATTTACCTCTTTTATACTTTAGTGCAAACTTTTAGAAAAGACTCTAGTGAACAATGAACAGCGGTGGTCACGAAACATGCTAGCAAACATCTGTTAGCATTGAGCTAGTGAAGAGTGAAGTACATGCTGTGTTTTATTAGCCTGAGGGATGCCAATGTTGTTTGTGGTAATCCAAAGTAAGTAATTTGGCTATGACTAGCATTTTCTTTCAGCTAGTTGGTGATTGCTATATGAATTATCTCTCTGTCTCTCTCTCTAGCAATATCTTGTCTGCAATTAAACTTTTTTTCCTATTTATTTTTAATATGGTACTGTAAGTGTCATGATTATCACACCAAATAATGCACTGTGTTAGCAAAGAGCTGCTAGCACTGAAACCTAGTGTATAAGATACATAAGACCGCATCTACACCTAGCCTGCTTGTATTTTACTGTTAGGAACAAACAGACAGTTGACTGTGGTTTATTTTATATCATGTGCAGTGCAGGTTTTATTCAAATGAATGGTTAATATTTATTAAAAAAAATAAAAATGAAATACATTGCTAAACAAAATTACTGAAAAATAGAGCAACACTCTACACACTATACTCTTCCTTACAGCTATTTGATGCTAGCTACAGTACCTAGTTTCTTTCTTTTGATAGTGCTTATTTCTATCAGTTTTGTGTTATAGTGTTATGTTTTTGCCAAGTATTGAATATGAGTGCAATATGTGATATTTTTTGGAATACACTGAAACATACTTCCTAAGATGATACCTATTACGAGGTGGTATCAAAAAGTTTTAAGATTAGTTTTGTAACACGCCAACAGATGGCAGCACAGGGTTGCATGTGCAGTCACAGGGAGCACCGACCTTCATAGGTCAGTGTGCCAAAAGACATCATCCTGTGTACATCGGGAGCTGTACAACTGGTGCCATTCTGACCATGCATGTTACCACATCTGCTACGTAGTTCATCATGGACAGCAAGCTAGAACAAACTGTGCTCTGCATGAAACTGGGCAAATCTGCCAAAGAGATGTTTAGCATGATTCTGCAAGTTTACAGCAATGCTGCAATGAGTCATTCGAAGTGTTTTGTTTGGCACGCACACTCCAAGAGTGGAAGAACATCACTGGAAGACACCAAGACATCAGGAAAATCTTCAACGAGCTCAACCCTGAAGATGTTGGAACTATTCGGCAACTTGTACATGTTGATCTTTGGAGAAGAATCCACAGGCTATCCTCATATGTGATTTGAACATGCGCTGTGTTGTTTGAACAAATTTGTCGTCAGGCTGGGGATCCAGGAGCGGAAGGAACATCGTGTGAAGATCTGCTATGGACTCTTTCAGCGTGCTGTGGATGACCCAAATGATGTCAAGGATCATTACTGGTGACGAAACTTGGGTGTATGGTTATGACCCTGTGATGAAACAGCAGTTTTCACAATGCAAGAGCCCATCATCTCCATGAACAAAAAAGACGAGGCGGGTCTACAGCCCGATCAAGTGCATACTCTGGTCCCATCCCAATGAGACGTGGCGACATAGCTTACAGCAGGTTATGGTCGCTGAACCGCTGGATGTCCAGGTGGTGCTCCGAAAATAATGTGGGCTTTATAGATAATTGGAAGACCTTTGAGGGCAAAGCTGGCCTGTTAGGGTGGGACGGTGTCCATCCCACTCGGGAAGGTGCTGCTCTCATTTCCTGTAGTATAGCTCATAGTCTCAGTAGA
The DNA here is from genome assembly GCA_030522415.1 of Channallabes apus. Classification (NCBI taxonomy): domain Eukaryota; kingdom Metazoa; phylum Chordata; class Actinopteri; order Siluriformes; family Clariidae; genus Channallabes; species Channallabes apus. Next base: position 3,265,916 of record CM060117.1, on the reverse strand, counting down.
GGTCTAGTTAATCGGTGACAATCCAGAGCCCAGGCCAGGGAGGAGAAAGACAGGCTAAACCAACCGTCTGCTAGCTGCACAGAGTCGTCACTCAGGGTTCACCTTATTGAGACTGTGTCTGTTCCCCGATCTAAGCAAAAATGTAGAAATACTCAGAAAGTCTGTTTTAATAATTTAATTAACATAAAGACCACAAACTCGGATCATACTGAATGCGCAGCCGGCACCTCTGATCTGAAGCTAGGATTGTTAAATATTAGATCTCTCGCCTCAAAAGTGTTTATTGTTAATGAAATTACCACAGATCAGGCGTTTGATATACTCTTTAACTGAAACATGGCTTAAACAGGACGAGTATGTAGCTTTAAATGGAGCTAGTCCTCCTGGGTACAGCTACATACACCAGCCTCGGTTAACTGGTAGAGGAGGAGGCGTCGCAGTTATTCATAATGATAATCTGTCTATCATGTGTTAATTGCCGGAGATTTTAACATTCATTTTGAGAATACAGAAGACCCTCTGAGAACAGCATTTATGTCCATACTGGACTCCGTAGGCGTAAATCAGTGTGTAGTAGGACCCACTCATAAAGCAGGTCACATTTTAGACTTAATAATATTTTTCGGATTAAGTATAAGAAATGTATTCACAATTCCCCTGTCTGAAATTATCTCAGATGACTATCTTGTCTCCATTCAAGTGTGTCACAGTGATAATGTACGCACAGCACCGCGCTACCGTATTAAACGTACATCCACATCAACTACCACACAGAGTTTTATCAGTAATCTCCCAGAGTTACCAAACTTCGATTAGGTCACCGTCTGACCCCACAGAACTCGATCAGGCGACTGAATATTTAGAGTCGACATTTCGTTGTACCTTAGATAATGTAGCTCCAGCTAAAAGAAAAATTATTAGAGATAAGAAACTCGCTCCCTGGTATAACAATCAGACGTGCACTTTAAAACAGACCGCTCGGAAATTAGAGCGTAAATGGCGTCAAACTAAATTGTTAGTATTTCAAATAGCATGGAAAGAGAGCATCCTGAACTATAGGAAAGCTCTTAGTGTAGCTAGATCAACGTATCTCTCCACTCTTATAGAAGAAAATGAAAATAATCCTAAATTTTTATTTAATACTGTAGCCAAATTAACCAGAAATAAGACCACTACAGAAATCTCCACAACAACATCATGCAATAGTGAGGACTTCATGAACTTTTTTAATAATAAAATTGTAAATATCAGGCATAAAATTGAGGTTTTGAAACCGAACAATGTAATTGATACAGATGTTAACCTAGCCATGTCAGATTCAAACCTAGAATACTTTACTCCCCTTGAAGAGAATGAACTAATTTCACTCATCTCTTCTGCAAATTCATCAACCTGTATATTAGATCCTATACCCACACATTTTCTTAAACAGATAGTACCAGTAATAACAGAACCGCTGTTGAGAATAATTAATTCCTCACTCAGCATTGGTTATGTTCCAAAATCTTTTAAATTAGCAGTTATAAAACCTATAATTAAGAAACCTGACCTCGACCCCTGTCAGCTGTCCAATTACAGGCCAATATCAAACCTCCCCTTTATCGCTAAAATTCTGAAAAAGATAGTAGAGGAGCAGCTATGCTCATATCTACATAGAAATGGCATACATGAACTGTATCAGTCAGGATTTAGGCCTCATCACAGTACAGAAACAGCACTCGTTAGAGTAGTAAATGACCTCCTATTGGCCTCTGGTCAGGGTTGTGTAACTATGCTTGTATTACTCGACCTCAGTGCAGCTTTTGACACCATTGATCATGCTACTGTATTCTTCTTCACAGATTAGAAAATGTAGTAGGAATTAAGGGTACAGCCCTCTCCTGGCTCAGATCCTATTTGACCGATCGTTATCAGTACCTGTATGTAGACTTAAATGGTGATTATTCTGTATGTTCTCTAGTGGAGTTTGGCGTTCCGCAGGGTTCAGTTTTAGGCCCACTGCTTTTTTCCCTTTACATGCTTCCTCTGGGCAACATAATCCGTAAGCATGGTATTAGTTTTCATTGTTATGCTGACGACACACAGTTATATGTCTCAGCAAAACCTGTTGAGCAATGTGTGCAGGACATAAGAAATTGGATGCTAATTAACTTACTTCTGCTTAATCCGGATAAGACAGAAGTTCTAGTCATAGGACCGCATACAGCTAGGAGTAAAATCTTAGATCACACCGTAACTTTAGATGGCCTTTCTGTTCCATCAAGTGCAACAGTAAAAGACCTCGGCGTGATTATAGATTCCAGCCTTTCATTTGAAGCTCATGTAGATAATATCACCAGGATAGCATTCTTTCACCTCAGAAATATTGCCAAGATAAGAAATATATTGTCGCTAAACGATGCAGAAAAACTAGTTCATGCTTTTATCACTTCTAGGTTGGACTATTGTAATGCCTTACTATCTGGTTGTTCTGTTAGGTGCATAAACAAGCTTCAGCTAGTCCAGAATGCAGCAGCGAGAGTCCTCACTAGAACCAGAAGATATGCGCACATCACCCCTATCCTATCTTCACTACATTGGCTCCCCGTGAAATTTCGCATTGATTTTAAAATACTACTCTTGACCTATAAAGCATTAAATGGTCTCCCGCCGCCGTATCTGAGCGAACTGCTAGTGTCTTACGATCTGCCACGCCTACTTCGGTCAAAGGATGAAGGCTGCTTGTCAGTACCGCGTATTATGAAAACTACAGCTGGGGGCAGAGCTTTTTCTTACAAAGCCCCAAAATTATGGAATAGTCTTCCAAATAGTGTTTGGGACTCAGACACAGTCTCAGTGTTTAAGTCTAGGCTAAAAACCTATTTATTTAGCCAAGCATTTTTATAAATAGATTTGTCTTAGGTAAAGGAGCAGATCTGGGGGACTCATGGACGTAGAATATTATGGTGTCTTCCTCACTCTCATTTGACCACTCAGGTTTGTTGACGGTGAGGTGATTGCTTGCTTTACATATCAGGGAGCCCTCATGTTTGTGTTTCCTTCTGGCTCTCCCTTTTACTGTAGTTATGCTGTCATAGTTAGTCCTGCCCGAGTCCCTGCTTGCACTCTACAGTAAATATACATTCACATTATACATTATGTGACTGTGACCATACCTAATTGCCATCTCTCCTCTTCTTCTCTTCCTCCCCCTCTTTCTCTTCCCTCTCTCCCCCTGTCTCCCCCTTTCACTCTTTCTCTTTCTCTGTCGAACTACACATGTCATTCCTGAGCTGCCAGTGATCCAGACTCCCTCTGCCCTCCGGACCTGTCTGATCTATCCTGGTGCCCCGTTTCTGGTTGGAGGTCTCGTCGCATGGATACCCCGAGTGTCTCTCTCGGAAGCGTCTGGTGTCTGGGGATGATTCTATCTACTTAGAAGATGGTTCTGGCCTCGACTGGTGTTGTCAGCTGTTTCTCTGGGGACTTGACAATTCGATAGTTCAGGACTGGAATTTTCTACAAGTCTATCTGAGTCTCCAATAACTACCTGGACTCCATTTTAACATCAATTAAGATCAACTATTATAGCTGAACTGCCTGCCACCTAACACACTGTATAAATGCAGATCATTTCCTGCTATCTGTTTCACCCAGATGAGGATGGGTTCCCTGTTGAGTCTGGTTCCTCTCAAGGTTTCTTCCTATTACCATCTCAGGGAGTTTTTCCTTGCCACTGTTGCCCTCGGCTTGCTCACCAGGGACTATCTGACCATTTTGATTCATACACATTCACATTCCATAAAAACTCAAATAATTCTTTTGATTGTGTAAAGCTGTTTTGAGACAATGACAATTTTTAAAAGCGCTATACAAATAAAATTGAATAGAATACTGCTGGTCTGTCATGCTTCTCCTAGTAATACACAACACAGGTGCAGGTGCAGGAAATGACAGTCCTTTATTTCTTTCAGTCTCTTTAGATTTGAACAAAATAAACAAAAACAAAAACGACAACTTAATATCCACCCCGCGGGTGGCTTCTCCCGGCGCGGTCTGCAGGCGGAAACACAGGAAACTAAATATGTTCTAGAACGAGGGAACACAAAGGAGACTGGATACCGATCCACGGCCGAGTCAGTCCAATGAGTGTGAAGCTGTCCTGCTTCACACAACCTCGCCTGCAGATACCGCTTAGCCCTTGGGAGAGATAGAGAGAAGACACAGTTAGAGTGAGGTGTGGCATAATGGTGACCAGACGCTGTGGTGTGGGTTCGGCTGGGTTAAATAGTGAAACACATGAGGTAGAGACAGTTGATTTCCATTAATCATTAGGGGCAGACAATGACATACACAGACACACTAGGGGGAGACAAAGCTACGGCTCAGTAAGCCGGTGAACCGGATCTCCGGGGCTGCGACGGCTCGGATGTTACATTGTCTTTTTCGACATTTGTGACATTGTTCTTTGATGACACTTCGTGGTCATCAAACCACTCAATCACTATCACAAGTCACTTTAAATAAATCACTTTAAGCATACTTGCATTGCACAAGACACTTTAAACTTGTGGATTGCACAACCCTGGACATTACCATCCTTTTCCTACTCGTCCAGCTGCTCTTACTGTTCATATATTCTTCATATATTTTCTATAGTCTATATTGTGTATTGTTGTACAGTTATTTTATCTTAACTTAAATTTTTATATTTTCATTTTATTCTTTCCTATTTAAATTTACCTTCTATTTTATTTTTTTTTCATATTTATTTCCTATTCCAATTCATAGTCTTTTATTTTAAGGCCACGAGCAGTTGTCTAAGCATTTCACTGCATATCATACTGTGTATGACTGTGTATGTGACAAATAAAATTTGAATTTGAATTTGAATGTCCCCAGGGGCTGGATGGTCAATACCAAATCTAGTGCCAGGTTTTAAGGCATCTGAGGCCGTGTCCACACGTATCCAGGTATTTTTTAAAATGGAGATTTTTCTACTTCGTTTTTAAAAATAATTCTATCCGCTCCACCTGCATTTAAAAAATATCTTTGTGATGATAGAAGCTCCCTAATCAACAGGCGGCCAATCAGAAGCCAGAAACAACATCACCGATTGCACTTTGCAGATGTCCGACGGGCCCAAAATCATACTTGCTGGCGTCAGAGTTTTGTATGTAGCAGCAGTGAGCTTCGTAGTACATTCAAGCACCGATTATTGAACAAATATCCTCATAAATAAAGCTGACATCAAATAAAGTAGACTAGTACACAGAGAATGACATCACCGGCACACAAAGTGGCGTTAAAACAAGCCAAAATCTCTGTCTTCCTAGTCCACACAACACCACTGAAAATGTCACCTTGGAGAGAGTTTTCCTTCGTTTTGAAAAGCTTCGTTTTCAATGACCAAAACTGCATTTGCGTGTGGGCAAAAGGCAAAAACCGCAGAGAAAAATCTCAGTTTTTAAAAATACCCAGCTACATGTGGACATGGCCTGAGAGAGTATGTACAGTGAAAAAAACACAGCTTGTAAACAGTGCTAATCTCGAAAAGTTTTGATATCACCTCATATATTTCAATGGAGTTATATGATGACGCCCAGATAGAAGAGACGCTTTACAGGCTATCTCTCTCCTGGGGCATCATCCTTCCTTCAAGCTAGACTTTCATCTTCCCTGGAAGGAAAAGCTTTTCAGGCAGCAGGGCAGGTTGCTGCTCCATTGCCCACCATGGCGGTCTTCCAGGCTACCACGCTGACCGGCTGAGAGACTTGTGCATCTGGCGGGGCTCTTCAGATAGGGTGGAATTACGCCGGGCCACAGACTTGTCTCTGCGTGAAACAAAAGCAGACGGCTCGTGCTATTGGCCGTTTTATGGCTGCGATGGGTTTTCGTGCAGAGGCACTTGTTGTTGAATCTCAGGCGCATCAAGGATAAGAATCGTGCATTCCTCCTGGATGCCCCTATCTCGCCTTCCGGCCTGTTTGGCGATATCGTTAACTCGGTCGCCACTAGGTTCATTAGGCGAAGTTATATATAAAAAGCCTTCGGGAAATTCCTTCCCCGCCGTGCTCAAGAGTCGGGACTGTCGGCCACACAGTCTCGACCGGGTCTGACTCTGGCGAGGCGTGAAACACAAGGAGTGTGTGTTTGAGCCTGCTACCCCCACTATCTGCCTCAAAAAGGGTCAGACTGGCATATTGTCTTCTTCACAAAGAAACCCAGAGGTTCATGAGCCCAGCACGCAGAATTCCTTTCAAGAATTAAGTTCTCCCTGACACCCCCAGGAGGTCTGTGTTCTTGCTCCGCCACCGCTGGTGTTTCGGGCGACACCAGTCTCCAATAAAGTGTTAGTTCTTCAGTTTTTCCTGCCATGTTTCAGGATGCCGAACATCTGACATCCCCCCCGTTTAACCAAGCCGCCGAAACTGTGCCCCTTTCTGAGAAACTGGCAGCGTGGAAGCTCCTGCCAAGTATATCTCCTTGGGTACTAAGCACTGTAGAAAAACTACAGGATTCATTTCTCACCTCATCCTCCGCGTTTCAAAATGGCATGGTCTCCACTTCCATGAAACCGGAAAGTGCGCATCTCCTGACAGAAGTTGCTGGGGAATGGGTTCATGGAACATGTTCCCCTACCAGAGAGTGAGTCAGGCTACTACAGTCGGTATTCCTTGGTTCCCAGAGGAACGGGGGCTGCATCCAAATTTTTAGATTTCGCGGGCTGTACCGCTATCTAAAATAAATGATGCAGTTTCAAAATGTTGACTGTCAAAGTGATTGCTCTCAAATCCTACCAAGCGATTGATTTGTGACAATCGATTGAAGGACGCTTACTTTCGTATAGAAATATTGCTGCAACACAGGGAAAGACAGGAGGTTCGCTTTCGGGGGCGAAGCTTACCAGTATCGGGTCCTTCCATTTGGTTTAGCTCCCTCACTGCATGGATGTATTGAATTACATAGACGACTGGCTGGCCCAGTCTCAGTAGCTAGCGCTTCGACATCAGCATGTCGGCCTAGCTCATCTTTGGTTCTAGGATTGAGACCCAAAAGTAAACGAATCCATTCTACAAGGAAATCAAGCTAGACCAGAAAGTGACCATCACTTTCAGAAATCTTAGCTCTCATGGCAGCTGTATCCACGGTGACACCTTTGGGCCTTCTGCACATGAGAACATTCCTAGTTGTGGCCAAGGCCAATAAAGGTTACGCACCAAGTGCTCCGTACACTTCCTATGTGGTTTAAGACCCCGGTTTCTGACTCTGGGTCCCACTCTAAGTCTGTCTTGTCATCACAGATGATAACGACAGATGCTTCCCTCATGGGCCGGGGTGTGGTCTTAGATGACCGGCCAGCCCAAGGGAGCTGGAGAGACCTTCTTCTCGCGCGGCACATCAATTGCCTCGAAATGATGGCTCTATTTCTGGCCCTAAACCACTTCCTCCAGCAGTTGAGAGGCTACCATGTCCCAGTGCAGATGGACTACACTGTGGTAGTCTCATATATTATCGACAGGGTGGACTGTGCTCGCGCCGCTATACAGCTAGCGCACCAGGTTCCTCTCCCTCAGGGCGATTTACATTTCAGGGCATATGAATGAGGAGCAATTGTACTGTCCAGTCAAGCTCTGACACACGGGGATTGGAAACCCCACCCCGAAGTAGTCAGTCAATCTGGGAGAGATTTCAGCTAGCAGAGGTGGACCTCTTTGCCTCGTAAGATCAGCAAATGTCCCCTTTGCTACTCTCTGACTCTTTCAGCCCCCCATGGGTCTGGACACCTTGGCCCGTACGTGGCCCAGGTTACGTCTCTATTCATTTTCCTGATAGCTCTGCTCCCGGGAGTCTAAGTCAAGCTGGTCTTCCAGCCGACGTAATTAAGACTATTCTACAGGGCTCCCTCCCCTAGAAGAGCTTATGCCCTCATAAGGAATGTATGTGAAAATTCGTGCATGACGAAGCAGTTAGACCCGGTCCACTGCCGAATTGTTTCAGTGCTGGAGTTTCTGCAGGAAAATTGTCCTCTGGCTTATGCCCTAGTACTCTCAGGACGTACTTAACTGCATCCTCACTGAGCTATCGTCTGAAAGTTCCATAAACTCAACATTCACCCTATTGTTTTTGAAGCCTTCTGTCCTCCGCCATACAGCGTTGGAGCAGGTGAAACTTCACTTACTGTGTCCAGTACTTGCTCTTCAGATTTACGTCCACCGCATCAGGTCAGAGCAGCCTTTACATGTTTTGGGGCCGCAGGGGCGGCCGCCACTACACTGGGTGAGAGATGCTATTGCCCTCTTCTGTGAGGCGCGTGGACTCACTTCGCCTCTAGGAATCAGGGCTCATTCAACCAGGGGGATCGCCTCATTTTGCACTAGCAAGTGGTATTCCCCTGCAGCAATTGTGTGACGTGGAGGGTTTGTACACTCTAGACAAATTTGTTACATTTATAGTCTGGATGTTTATGCTACTCCGGGCTCACGGGTCCCCGAGGTAGCTGCCCAGGCATAGTTCTGAGACCTTCTCGGCCTTGTGCGCACATGCTACACAACCTTGGGACTTGGGACTCCAGACACTTGCAGTGCGGCGGCGTTGGTATTCTCGTTCCCATAGCGTTTTCATGCAGCATCGAGTGTAGCCTTTGAAAGGGAACATCTCGGGTTACTTTGCTGTTTCCTGAAAAAGCGGGAACGAGATGCTGCGTCCCAATGCCGCACTGCCTACGTGACCGGACGTCCGTTCAGACAAATCAATCTGAGGAATGTTTCCGGATCACTCCTATTTATAACCTGCAGGTGCATCTCATCAGATGACGTCACCTGACCGAGGTTATATAGGCCAAAATTTGGTGTCTTTGATACACACATGCTTCACAACCGGCAACATGACAAGATGTTCCCATAGCGTTTTCACGCAGCATCTTATTCCCGCGTTTTCAGGGAACAGGGTTACAGCAAAGTAACCCGAGACGTTTTCTGATTTGTTATATTGTTTTCGGTTTTGTTATTTTGTTTTTAAATTTGTCATTTTGATTTCAGTTTTTTATTTTGTTTTCATTTTGTTATTTGTTTTTGAATTTATTACTTTGTTTTGAACTTCTCTGCCACCGTAAAAAAACACTTGTTTATACCAACCTGTAATTGCTCTTTTTTACAATATTTATTACTTTTTATTTGCACAAAACTCTTTCTATCTTCCCTCCAAGGAATGTTTACTGCTAACTTTTTCTCCTCCCACAACCTCAGTACCTCATCACGACAAAGTTTTGAAATGTATCTTCTTGTCGTGTTGTCCATTTATCGCTCTTGTAGCACATTTATACGGGTATTTTATGTTGTCTCTTTTGTACAGGATTTCTGTTAATTTATTTAAATGTCAATCTGTCTTGTCACAGCTAGTCAGCTAATTAGATGTCTTAGTTACATACAGTGGCTTGCAATTCGGCCCCCTTGAACTTTTCCACATTTTGTCACATTACAGCCACAAACATGAATCAATTTCATTGGAATTCCACGTGAAAGACCAATACAAAGTGGTGTACATGTGAGAAGTGGAATGAAAATCATACATGATTCCAAACATTTTTTACAAATAAATAACTGAAAAGTGGGGAGTGCGTAATTATTCAGCCCCCTTTGGTCTGAGTGCAGTCAGTTGCCCGTAGACATTGCCTGATGAGTGCTAATGACTAAATAGAGTGCACCTGTGTGTAATCTAATGTCAGTACAAATACAGCTGCTCTGTGACGGCCTCAGAGGTTGTCTAAGAGAATATTGGGAGCAACAACACCATGAAGTCCAAAGAACACACCAGACAGGTCAGGGATAAAGTTATTGAGAAATTTAAAGCAGGCTTAAGCTACAAAAAGATTTTGAAAGCCTTTTTGAACATCCCACGGAGCACTGTTCAAGCGATCATTCAGAAATGGAAGGAGTATGGCAAAACTGTAAACCTACCAAGACAAGGCAGTCCACCTAAACTCACAGGCTGCACAAGGAGAGCGCTGATCAGAAATGCAGCCAAGAGGCCCATGGTGACTCTAGATGAGCTGCAGAGATCTACAGCTCAGGTGGGGGAATCTGTCCATAGGACAACTATTAGTCGTGCACTGCACAAAGTTGGCCTTTATGGAAGAGTGGCAAAAAGAATGCCATTGTTAACAGAAAACCATAAGAAGTCCCATTTGCAGTTTGCAACAAGCCATGTGGGGGACACAGCAAACCTGTGGAAGAAGGTGCTCTGGTCAGATGAGACCAAAATGGAACTTTTTGGCGAAAATGCAAAACTATGTGTGGCGGAAGACTAAAACTTGCTTTTCAGGAAGGATGATGTCCCAGGAGAGAGATAGCCTGGAAGCGTCTCTTCTATCTGGGCATCATCATATAACTTCGCGCTTCCACATCAACTATATTTAAACAAAGAAATAAGTTGATGGCAGGAAAACACAGGATTAATACAGCTTACTCCATGAAAAGGTTAACTTATATTGAGATAGCTACGTGGGGGGAGAGAGCGTTGTTGAGGCTCCGCCCCCCGGCCACCCAAAAGGAACTGCCATGTAATGTTTTCCAAGTGCTTGAAGGATGTTTATCCTTGCCCATTCACAAGAAGCGCAGGGCGCACTTGAGAGCGGACAGAGGGATTTCCCGATCCAACGAGGAAGTGAGAGATAGGAGGTTTTAACTCCGTCTCTCACAGCTCTGCCGGTGTTCAATCGAAAAATGCTACCCATCGAGGTTTGCTAACTACCTGCGCATAACTACCTGCGGATCTGCGCATGCCCAGTCCTACAAGTTTGCACGCTGTTTCCACGCCCATAAATCCATACTACCTTGGTGCTGAGACTTGGCGTTGAGGTTGGCAGTGGGTTTAAACCGTTTTCCTTTGCTCAATTTGACCAAAACATTTGAGTTTCTGCATAAATTGTCGTGAATGAGCCTTAAGGTTGAGGAAAATAAACTTGAAACTGGTTCAGGGTCTCAAATTTAAACACCTACGTTTACATATTTTTGTATACTTGAATATCATGTGGTTATCATATGTGTGCAGCACTATTCAGTGCACAGAGTAGTTCATACATAAATGCTTACACACGTGATGACATGCGTTTTTGATTAAATTTATGATAATGCTAATAAACACAAACAGCTCTTCTGATAACATTTAAAGTCCACAGTGTAGTTGTAGTGATGCGGTAGCGTAAATCGATAGGCTCTGCTATCGATTTGTGCTACGGTAGCATTTTTCGACAAGGGAGCAAAAATTGACAGAACACCGGATCCATTTTAAGCCCCAAAAATGCACCGCGGCCTGAAGCTTCTCAAGGAATGCAGGGCGCACGCGAGCACTTTAATCAAAGCAGTAAAGTGTAGAGATCACCCTCCGATATGGATTATCACATGGAGGGACATCTCGTTTAAAACTCTGCCATATCAGTGAGTTAAACACTTCTTATTTTGCTGGTTTAAACACAGACACGCGCAAACACAACTAGGTGAGGACAAAGAATCTGAGGAATGTTTCCAGTTCACTCCTTTTATAACCTGCAAGTGCGTCTCATCAGATGACGTCATCCGACTGAGGTTATATAAGCCAAAATTTGGCATGTTTGATACACACATGCTTCACAACCGGCAACATGACAGGATGTTCCCATAGCGTTTTCACACAGCATCGAGTGTAGCCTTTGAAAGGGAACAGATTTATTATGCAAGGGTGTTCCATCCCACCCACGCTGTTTAAAAAATATATAACTCTGTAATTTTTACTCTGAGTACATTTTTAATGAGCTACTTTTTACATTTACTTGAGTAGATTCTTATAAGGGTAACTTTACTTGTACTTCAGTAAAAGTTCACTATACTGTAGTAACAGTACTTTTACTTAAGTACAAAATTTTATTACTCTTTTCACCACTGTACTGTATATCAGCAAATAAGTACAATGATACCATCAGAAATAGCATGGTACTAAATATCATGGCAAAATTTCTTATAGGTTATGCCAAGTTTTGATTTTCATTGAACATATTTACTGTATGGCTTTTATTTATACCTTTTATATTGTGTGTGCTTTTCTGATAGACCACTTATATAAAGAAATGGCTATATAATTAAATAAATTGCTACATTTTGAATGTAATCTTTCACCCTAAGGAGCTACAGTAATAATGAACAGCACTGAGCGACCTCAACGTTAGCAAAGCGCTGCAAAGCGCTGCTAGCAAAATGCTGCCTGAAAGAACAACAGGTTGTGTTTCATCAGCCAGAGGGAAGGCTGTTTTATTCAAAGAGACAGGATGATTGCTAGGTTTCGGACGGCGTGATGGACGGCTGTGTTTCAAATGGCCGGACGAATGGCTGTGTATAATTCAGAACAACTGCGAATTCGTTCTCGGAAGCGGCTCCGGTGCAATTTCGCCACCTGAATCACAGAGCACCTTGTTACGGCTGTATATCAAAGACAGTCCTGTTAGAGTGCAGACTTTTAGCTGAGAGCTGCTTTCACAGAAACTGAGCAGTCCACACACACATACAAACACACACATACAGAATTTGCTGAGCCGGGTAAAATCCAGGCCTTTGTGAGGATCTTGGCCCCGAGTGTCAGCAAAATGATCCTGTCATATCAGAAAACAAGACACTCAGATCTCCCTGGTGCCTCAAGTTCTCTCTCTCTCTCACACACACACACACACACACACACACACACACACAGAAACGATGAGAGCTGAGACAAGAAAGAAAACTTTTTGCCTGTACCTGAGTAAATATTCTGACTTTGTGTCAGCTGAAGGTGCTAGCGTCAAAGCTGCTATGTTTTTTTTCCCTCCTCTGCTGTTTGTTTCCTGCTAGACACAATATTCCAGCAGGCTGTTCTTCAAAGGTGATGTTATTTTTTCCTCGCTCCCATGTGTGCCAGCATCCTTTCCTTCCAATTCCTGAACTTGAGGTTTCCTAAATTTCCACATATGCTTTTATACCGTTAACAAGAGTGTACCTGAGAAAGAAAGTACTACAGAGGTATCTTTACTTGGAAATAGTCTCCAGTATCACCGCTTTCTAATTTTAGAATTATGTTTCCATGTCAATTAAATATAAACAGCTCACTTTTGTGATCGATTTGATTGTGTCGTCTAAGGAAACTCTTCTGTTTCTCAATTAAGCAGAAGGTCAGTTCGCGTTTAGCCGAGTATAATTATTGTATACTTCTGTCCATATTAAGTCGTTTATTAATTATACCACAGTTGCATTTATGTTGTGTCTTTGAATCTGATTTGTTAATATGAAGTTTATTATTATGTTCTAAGATATTATATGTTTCCATAGAAACAAGACCATGTACATGCATAAGTCCATTTTCATGTATCTGTACAGTTCTCTTTACTTGAGCAGTTTAATTAGTGGATAATTTTACTTTTATTCCACCACATCCTACGGAGAATATTTGTACTTTCTACTCCACTACATTTCTGCATGGCACTACGTTACATAACCAGAGTGATTTGTAGCAGTTGAATCGGTATCACCATCTGCTTTCTATTGTGCATAATTGCATGCTTTGTCGTCCCTTCCCTTGCTATGCATAAAGCAAGTGTTTAAAATAAGAAGTGGAGATGGTTACAGATAACCATGAAAGAGAGAGAGAGATACTCTTTTACTATGAATTTAAAGCTACAGTTAACACAAGCTCTGTAATTTTGATACTTAGGTAAATTTAAAGGTGAGTACTTTTGGACTTTTTCTCAAGTAGAAATGTATATGGAGGACTTTTACATCTTTTACTGAATATTAAGTAATATGTTACCTGGGATATCTGTGATTTTACTTAAATCCAGGATGTGTCTCCTTTGCCCACCCCTAAATTTGATCTAAAACAAAATCTGTCTGTAAAGAATGGCATGTAACATGGTCTGCTTTGTGGTAGTACCACTGTTGGTATTGTTTAATGGTTTAAAATCTTGACTCTCCCTAACATTCTGATTATCTCAAGTGGGAGTGTTGAAGGAATTAATGATTATATCTCACAGGTTATAGTAGTTTAAAAAAATGCCTTTAAACAAATTATTTAAATAAAATAATTAATGAGATATAAATAAAAATGAAATTAAGTAGCAAATTTTATATAAAACTGTTAACTATTATTTATATAGTATTCATAGAGAAAATATGATATATGATATAAATGATATGTGTGATATAAAAAATGTAAATGGGGCCAGGTGTAGCTCAGTGGTTAAGGCATTGGACTACGGTTCGGAAGATCCCAGGTTCAAACCCCACAACCACCAAGTTGCCACTGTTGGGCCCTTGAGCAAGGCCCTTAACCCTCAACTGCTCAGATGTATAATGAGATAAGAATGTAAGTCTCTCTGGATAAGAGCGTCTGCCAAATGCCTAAATGTAAACACTTCAATATAATATTTTCTTTGGTATAATCTTGTAAGAAACTATAAATGAATTGGGATGGATTCTAAATAGTTCCAGCTGCAAAGGTACCACTTTTGCAGTTAGTGGTATATTATTGAAATTATATTTGTTTAAACAGATATTACTGTTATTATTATTAATTTTTTGTGATACATTTTAATCGCAATAAATCATGATAATCAAAGTGCCATCAAAAAGTGTGTTGTTCCTTACTGAATCCACAGATCTTATGGGAATATTCATATGTATGACTGTATCATATGTATTCTGTCAATCCTCACATCACTCTATCATTGTGTAGTCTGTATAAAAGTGTTAAGAGGTCCATGCTGGATCAAATCATTTTGTTATTCTGGTCACCAGACCGGAGCGAGGAAGCTCAGGGTCTCTAGCTGTTCAATCTCTCTCTCTCTCTCTCTCTCTCTCTCTGGGAGTCTGGATGTTTTCTTTCTCTTTTCCCAATTCTCATCCCCTGCTGCCTTCTCAACTCTTTTTCTGATCAATACCCATCAACAGCCTTTCAATAAATGCCACAGAATCTCTCTCTCTCTCTCTATGCTTTCTTTAAGATAAGAGGAGATGAGAGGGACAAGAGATAAAGGACATGTTCTTTTTGAACATGGAGTGAGTGTGTGTCTGCTCTGTGCATGTGTATGGAGAACTATAATTGTGTGTGTGTGTGTGTGTGTGTGTGTGTGTGTGTGTGTGTGTGTGTGTGTGTGTGTGTGCAAAGTATTAAAAAACATAATTCATTAAATTCATGTCATACTGTAGTTTTTTTTTCCAATTATTGTTACAATCAGCAACAGGTATCTAAGGTGCTTATGTTACTATGGTAATGCATGGAGGAAGTGACGTCTGCGCCGGTGACCCTTAACAGGGAGAGCAATGTGGGAGCGCACTGTTAAGTACACTTCGGAATGGAACGCAGCCCAGTGTCTGTCAAGCCAGGTGAAGAGGGTGTGGCCTCATTAATAGATGTGAATAATTCATGATGTTGGTTCAAACCGATATTGGTTGTTTTATACCTTCTTTTATACACTATGAGTTGTATCATATTGACAGAACTGACACACACACATTAACCCTTTTCAGTGGAATCTACTAGAAATGCACGTGATGGCTCGATACAGAGGAGAAGTTTATAAACAATAAGAAAGTAAGTGAAACTAATTAAAATAATATGAAAAAAAAATTGAAAAGATGTAGCGGAATTTGGAGCTGGAGGAATGAGGATGCAGACGGAGGTCAGTGGCTCCAGGTGTTTCTCCTCATCCACCTGTGTGTCATTCGGCCAGTGAGGAGCACTGACACAGAACTTTTTTATTTATTTATTTTTTTCCCCCTGAAAATGGGTCAGAGAGACAGAGCAGCTCGAGGCCATGTAAATAATTCAGGAACACATTCCGGCGGGATCGGTCCGACTTTCGGGGTGGGATGAGGGGCTGCATGCAGAACTTCTGGGCTGTGAGCTGTTAAACCATTATCACATCTAAACATCACATTCAGCTTCTACACACAGCTCTGAGAACACACACAATATATACTGTATGTGTGTGTGTTTTGCTTATTTTATGGGATTTTATCTCATTATTATTATTATTATTATTATTATTATTAGGGCCAGGACTCGATTAAAAAAAATTATCTAATTAATTAGAGGCTTTGTAATTAATTAATCAAAATTAATCGCATTTTAATCGCATATAAATATTTGACCTGAGAACAGTGAGAAGTAAGTTTTTTCATATGGATTTTTAGTATACCATTGAATAATGACTGAATACATAAGCTTAAGCAACAAAATATTGTTTATTTTTGTTCAACCAAGTCCAACTGGTCTGTTGGACTTGGTTGAACAAAAATTCCACTACATCTTTTCAATTTTTTTTTCATATTATTTTAATTAGTTTCACTTACTTTCTTATTGTTTCTAATTGCATATGCGAATTCCTTGTTGCATAGCTTACACACAACCATGCTCTTATCGACGCTTCCATCCATTCGTTTTTTATTGCAAAATTTTCCATCCACAGGGCCAACCAAAGGGGTCTCATCAGCTTCTTTGTCCATGTTCACTGTGGTTTGTTTTTGTCTGAACACTAGTTGGTGCTCCAGTATAATCGATCCGCCGAAACTCATCCAGTGAGAAACGTTCCGCGGTGCAAAAATAAGTGCGTTTAAAATACGTTAAAAAAATGTACGCGTTATTTTTGTGTAATTAATTAATCTAAATTAATGCGTTAAAGTCCCGGCCCTAATTATAAATCCTACTACTACTAATTATTTTTATCCATGGCTCAGCTTTTCTTCATCATCAAAATTCATTCCAGTTAAGTTGCTCCTGTACACATTCAGCGATTGGAACGTCTGATCCTTAAAAATCTACAAATAACTTGTCGCCAACTTGTGGAAGAGACACATCTGTGTGTGTGAACTGTACATACAATCATTCACCAACACCACTTGCACATTACAGGAACTTTCATTGGGAGTTATTCCCACATCCCACAGTCCTGACCTCGATCCAAGACATTTCCACATGTTTGAGCCATTAAAGGAGTTCCTGGGAGGCCAGCGAAATAGACATTAAGCAGGAGGTCTGATCATGGCTTTGGCATGCTGATTTATTTTTATTTTTTAATCTTGATGGTGTCCAAACACTAGTGAAACACTGGGATTAAGTGCATTAGTGCAGTATGAAGTACTTTCAAACTTTGTATTAATTCGCTCGTTAACAAGGACATGCATGGAGGCCAACTGCAGAACATTAATCTAAGACTTAACAGTTTTCTGGTGCCTTTTTATTATTAAATATAGAATAAATATGCATTTAATCAGTGATATGATGGAGAACTAGGCAGGGCCAGGGAGTAAGTATTTGCATTAGCTTGACTCATTAGCATAAAACTTTGGCAACTGGGGATTAATGATCAAGAACAAAAGAAAACTCAACACGATGAAGATCATGTGATTACTCAAACTAGTGCAAGTTGGAAAATAAGAACACAAGACACAAAACCATGACGCATGTTTTTTAATTTTTTATGTTTTTTTTTTTTGTAAGGAGACGTTTATTTAATATTTATGGAAAAAGTCTCCAGTGTCACTGGACCAGTCAGAGATATACAGAATAGCGTTAGGAGTTTTTTTTGTACAAAGGAGTTTTACACACTTTACACACAACACCGAATCGTTCTTTTTCAATTTTAAAGATAATATTGACTTAGTTAGAATTAGTTTAAAACCAAGCCTTAGTGTAATACAGTATTATAATATTATAAAATGATACGTCTGAGAGCACACTGCTGCTGAGCGATTTTAGTGAGACGCAGGAGAGTTCTGATGGAGAGCTCAGTTCTCATGAAAAAGGATCCTGACTTTTGGACTTGGCAGAAAGAAGTTGTTGTGTTCGATCTCAATCTTTTTCTCCATGGACGGAGTTTTTAAATCCTTCCTGGCCTGCATTATTTAACTTGCGCAAGTCAAGGCACTGAGGCTGCCTGCCTTTAATATTTTATCTCTGCATAATCAGTGGAAAAGGGTGAGTGTGAATGTGTGAATGTGTGTGTGTGTGTGTGTGTGTGTGAGGGGGGTTGGTCGGTCTGGGACATGGCTGTCATGGGCCACAGTAGGAGAGTCAGGACGCTGTTATTTATTCATCGCCATGCTTTGCACGTCCAAAAATGCATACACACACACGCAAAATGAAGTGCGGTGAGGCATCTAAAAAGGTGTGTGTGTGAACAGCTGTCTAAAAAAACACATCTTTTCTCAAAACACACTTGAGGCTGAGACCTGACACGTCCTTCACAACTCTTCAAGCCGAGTCTAAGTTTGAGTTCTCTCCGTGAGGAAAACACACACACACACACACACACACACACTACACTTGGGGTAAACTCGTGTGTCGATGAGCGAGCGGCTTCAGTGTGAAAAATTACAGAGACGAGTGGAAGTGTGTTTCGCTCAGAACTTTTCTCGGCTTTTCTCATCTTCTTCTTTTAGAGCTCGGGTTTAAGCTCCCTCAGAGTGCAGTGTTAATTATCATAAACATTGATTTATTTACTTGACTGTAGTGCAGCTGCAACTGCTACAAGCATATTGTTCGAATATCTTAGCGTTTCTATAGTTACGGGTTGCCCAGGAGACATTTCTTTATCCGGTATAATACGCAAGGAGTCTCCAGTGCTCCAACAGTGGACCGACACTGCCTATGTGACTTTGAGATAATGAACGAGCTGAACATGACATCAGAAATGCAGCGTTAACACGTCTTTATATCTTTTGTACATCTGTACTGTACTAAACATCCTTTGATTTCTCTCTTCTGTACTTCCTTCACACAACTATCCATATTATTTTCTTGCATCCACACGTCCTTTGCTTATATTACGTTCCGCTCATTTTAAGCCCTTACTTCTTTCCTTCCCTTCCTTTCGTCCTTCCTTCCTTCCTTCCTTTCCGTTCCTTTCACCCAGCTGTCCATTTTATTTTATGCCATCCATATATCCTTTATTGACTTTCCTTATTTTTTTAACACAAATTTCCATCCTTCTTTCACCCTTGTCTTCTCACTTTTTATCCCATGCCTGTAATCTCTTTCTTTATTTCTTCTTTCTGCATTTATATTGAACCTTTCCTTTCCTTTTTCTGTCTTTTTCTTCGCTTGTACATTATGCATAAATTAATCCGTAACAGTCAGTACCTGTGCAGTTCCATCATACTGTACCATCATTTCACTGGTTATTTTCACTTATTTTCAAAACACTTATGTACTGTATGTATCTACATTTCCTTTGAAAGTTCAATACAAACCTAAAGAAGAACACAACAATAATTACAGTAATTAAGATCCAGAAACAACTTGGACATAATCCAGGCTTTCGTAGCGGCGAATTTTGAATCCCTTTCCGTTTTTCTGCACCCATGTGATTTCTTGGTGCCATCATATTATCCAGGCTTGGCGTTTACTCTGAGTCCGGACAACTTTTTATGGCCTCGTTACAAACTTTAAGACAAGCTCCTCTCTCTTACTGATCATCCCTCTTCATCTGGGGAAATCAGGCAGCGCTGTCATTAACAGAGGGAATAGCGGAGGCAGCGTTAATAAAGTCTCACCCTCAGGGCTTAAAAAAAAAAAAACACGCTGCTCATCAGGACTCCAGCAAGACGATTAGTCTATCCAGATAAATGCGTGAGGAGACTCTGTTCTCGGTGCATTAATCAAGCATTAACAAACGCAAGTCTGAACGTTTAAAGAAGACTTGAACTTCAGATGCTCATTCTGCCACACTGAGAAAGAAGTTAAAGGAATTTGAGCCAATTAGCCATATTTTATACGAATGAGGTTGAATCCCCGGTCCTTACTGTAACCTTAACCAATTAGAACTCCTATTAATTTCTGTGGAAGACAAAAAGGGAAAAATTCATTGACAGGAGTTGAGTCGAAATTGGAGAAGGAGGTTCCCCGATGAAGGTCCTGGAGGACAGGATTTTGGAGTTTCTGGGTGAAAAGCACTCTTTCATCAACGTCAGACTGGGCTTAGGTAGCACCAGGAGCAGCTGAAAATGCGCTGAAATGCTCATCGTGAGCCCATTCAACGGGGTCGCTTTCAGTTCTGGATGTTAAACTTAGCACGGTAAGTACTAGCACATTCTCCAATGTTGTACCAAGGGTCTAGAGCTCACTCCCGTTTAATAACCATCAATGTTCCTCTGCCTCAGAATTGAAGTCAGGCTGGCCTTGTTGCATCTACTGAAGTCTACTGTATGTTGTATTGACCAATAGTTGTCTTTTCTCTGAATTTAGGATAATGTTATGTATTGTTTAGGGTTTGATTTTGTATCATTGTGTGTGTGGATTTTGGAACCTGGATTGGTATATATACTGTATATTGTATGTTCCAAAATATATTGGATACTCGATTATCCAACTGTCTTAAATGGATTTGATATAAATGGAATGGAAAAAAATATGCGTCTGTACGAGGCATGGCATTTAAACAATAAAGAAAGTTATTAGATACTTTAAGCAGTTTTTAATACTGTACTTCATTCATTCATTCATCTTCTATACCGCTTTATCCTGTATTTAGGGTTGCGGGGACCTGGAGCCTATCCCAGGAGACTCAGGGCACGAGGCAGGGTACACCCTGGACAGCATGCCAATCCATCGCAGAGCACACACACACACTCATTCACACACTATGGTCAATTTGGGAATGCCAATTAGCCTAATCTGCATGTCTTTGGACTGTGGGAGGAAACCGGAGTACCCGGGGGAAACCCACCAAGCACGGGGAGAACATGCAAACTCCATGCACACAGAGACGGGAATCGAGCCTGGCCGGGAATCGAACCCGGACCCTGGAGGTGCAAGGTGACAGTGCTAACCACTACACCACCGTGCCGCCTTACTGTACTTCATAACCTGTAGAAAATATAGCCGCTTGAGACAGCTATCCAATAATGTTTTGTACTGTTAAATCAATTAAGATAAATTAAGAATGTTTAAATATTTTAATTTAAATAAATTCAATTCAATCTGACTTATAAAGTGCTTTATATCCTAAAGTCAGATGTCAGACTTCAAATTCAAATTCAAATTTTATTAGTCACATACACAATCATACACAGTATAATATGCAGTGAAATGCTTTATACGACCGCCAGTGACCTTAAAAAAAGAAAATAAAAGCTTGTACGTAAAATAAATAATCAATAAAAAGGAAATACTAAAGAAATAATTTTAACTAGTAAAATTAACTGTACAATAAGGGCATAATAAAATATTGCAAAAATATAGAAATATAGGGTAGAGTATATATGTATATAGAATTAAAGTGTCAGTGGTTGTGCAAATATGCATGAAAGGTGACATGTGCAATTGTCCAGATGTATGAGTATTTAGTGCAAGTGTGTATGAATGTGTCCATGATTGTCCAGTCAGTGTTGTGAGCTTAAAAGATGTTATTAGTCCTGTGTGGAGGTGTGACTTAAACCAATGGACATAGGCGCAAAGAAGCTTTAAAGAAATAAACATTCTGGATATAAATGAAATTAAAGTTCTCCAGTTCTCCATAACACTCTTCACCCACATCCGCCCTAGATTTTTCTCTTTACCTAGAGAAAAACTATTTATAAATGACTTGATTAAACCAATACATTTTCAGTCTAGACTTAAACACTAACAATTGTGTCCCTAATAACAATTGGAAGTCTATTACATAACTATAATTATTCAAGGCACCAACAAATAACCTGCACCTTTTGATCCACTTGTAGTTGACTAAGATAATGTGGAATGAGATCATCCAGTGTCTTAGATCAATAGTAGTATTTAAAAATAAATGTGAAATTTCACTAAGGAGCCAACACAGTGTGGAGAAGTATTGAGTATCTTCATTTTCCAGTAAGGCTGCTGCATTCTGGCCTCCCAGGAACTCCCTTAATGTACCAAAAATGTGGAAATGGCTTGGAGTGAGATAAGGACTGTATAGGGAATGTGACAAGTAATATGCAAGTAGTGTTGGTGAATGATTGTGCATACATTTCCCACGGACAGATACGTCTCTTTTACCAATCATTTATCAGTTTTCAAGGATCAGTCGTTCTACTCAATAAATGGTCACAGAAATGACTGTAATGAGCTCCGAGCCACAGGCATGCAGAGAGCAATGTTTTACTGCAGCTAAGAGTCTCATCACCGTACTGAGCGTGAAGTATTCCGTAAATGTTGATCAGTTCTGCACCTTCATTCACGAGAAATTTCATGATAAGTCCCAGTTTGAATTGAACATCCTTCGTTTGTTCCTGTCCTAGTAATATAATCTACAGTAGATAAGCTTCAGATGAAAAACTAGTATAAATAATCTCACTGAGGCCTTTTACTTCTGCACATGATGAAACAGAAAGTCCAGCCAGACTTACGATGTGATATCCATCTGATTTCACCTGAAGTACCAAAGAAAAGGAAATTGCAGTTATCTGAAGGCTTATTCACGCTTGACTTAGTGTGACACGTTGGATGTCCAGTCAGCTGTCACATCAAGGCCTAATTCAGTTCCCTTTTAAAAATGATGTCAGTTCACACCAGCTATGTTAGAGCTGTGCCAAAATCAAGCTGCCCTTGTATCCTTTGATGAAGTCATGACTGTGAGTCACGTCTTATAGCTGCATTCTTCAGCAACATCAGAAAACAAAAACAGACCAGTTTTTCACTGTTTTTCCACATTCTGTAATTCTGTATTAATCCATTTTTACTTCTATGTACAACTTTAAAATCTGTCATCAGACTCTTTTTCATTAACATAATTGGGAAAAAAAAAAGACACAAATCAATCAAACGAGCGAACAGGAAATCATCAGTCCTATAATGACACAGTTTCCCTGTGTTTAAGCTACTGTATCTGCCTAACATACTGTATATAATTTTATACATATCATTATTGGAGTCTTTAAATTACACCCTACAACTAAAAGATTGGCGGGGCAAAAGTGAGCTAGACATGAGGAAAACGATGGAAAAGTCTTCTCTCTCTCTCTCTCTCTCTCTCTCCGTCTTTCTTTGACTTTGAGAGCGATGACTTTGACTGCAGTAAGAACAATATCAACCTGGCAGGGAAAATATTGAGAGCAGCGTCGGGGCTCGTAAACGGCACAGGCGTAGGAGCCGAGCGTATTTCTATCACAAGCTCCAGGACGGAGAGTTAGCCCGTGTGTTTTATACGCGCTTTGGCAAGTCAAGCGAGGATTGTTTTTACCAAAGGCACTAAAAAGAGGACGCTGATTTGTGAGATGCCAGACAAGAACACAGAACGCAAAGCAGGCAGAAAAAATATTATCTTTTGAAGGATTTGCTTTTCTCAGCTTAGAAATGCTCTGCATCGCCTCAGGTCATGTCTTCAGATTTTAGAGCAAGACGATTGTACTGTATGCGGATGGCAATTGTTTGTGGTTCAAAGCTGAAGACAAGGTAACACAGAAAGAAAAAGAAACTTTTTTTTTTAATGTATCTGTTTTTTTTTTCCGTATCTGTTTCTTTGTTTGTTTATTAATAGTCAAAGATCTAAATGTATTCATCCAGTTTATGAAACTCAATTATTATTTTTATAGTTACTTTTATCTCAAGCTTTAAAATCACTTTTATATTTCCTTGTTTTGGTGACTTCTTCTTCTTCAAAATAAAAATTCTAAATAGAGAAAAGTTTGGTTAATTTTAGCAAGTTTAATTTGTACAGAAACAAAAAAAAGAAAAGAAAGGAGAAAAAAATGAAAATGAGCTAAAAATGCAGAAAGAAGATGTGTTTTTTGTTTTGTAATAAGAATTGGAGACACAGTGACCCCTTTATTTCTTCATAGTGAATGAAATAAAATTAAATGATGGAGATTAAATTAAAGAAACGGAGACAAATGTGTTACTGCGAAAGGCAATAAAAGATCCAATAAACAAATGGTTGTTTATGTAATAACTATTTCTCACTAATTCATGCCTTAAGTTACACCAGATGTTTTTTTTTTAATTCTTGAATGATTCACTCCGGTTCAGGGACTGGACTGAAAATGAGAGACAAAAACTTCATTCACTCAGGAAGCCCTGAGCTCCGGAGAGCTGTTCCTCAAGACTATATTAAAAACGCAGGAAAGTCTGACTCTTTGGAAACAAATCATGAACAAATGAGAGGGCTCAAAACTTTTGCGCAGTACACAGAGTTTCTACACTATTGATGTGAGTTCACACAGGGTTATGAAAACTATAGCATGACCAGCTGACCAGCATTTCCGGCATGATATTACTCAATCTGGTTACCCAGGAGCCAGATCGCTGGTTAATCAGGTGCGGCGATCGGTTCTCACGCTGCACCTTGAACAGCGCCGCAACTGATCGTGCTGAAATTTTAAACTGATTATAAAATTAGTTTCAGGGCTTGAATTGAACCTGACTTTATTTTACAGATGCAGACAGTTTTGTAGCACTGCAATATCAATAAAGAAGTACACATAAAAAATTATTTATAATAGCAATATAATGTTAAGCCTTACTTTAAATTAACAATTTCAGATATTTTTTAACACTTTAGGAGTCCACGGACAAATAATGTTTCTTATTTATTATTGTTATTGTTGTGGGGATTTGTCTTCTTCTTCATCTTCTTTTTTTTTTCTATTCGTCTTCCAAAAACATTTAATAAGTTCTGTAATCAGGTCTCGTCATCGGTGGTTTTATCTTTTAATGATTTTTATTGCTTAGTCCATTTATCACTTCATTTCCAGACTGGATTTCTATTTCATAATTCTTTTTATTGTCCAGATCTTTAACAGAAATGCCTTGTCTTTTAAAGCTGCTATAAAAATGCAATAAAGGTGAGAACACATTCTTTTTTATTTTTTACCTTTTTTTTTGCAATAGATAGTTTTTATATTGCTCCCAATCTCCATTATTCCAGCTTCATCAATCACTCTCTCTCTCTCTCTCTTTACTCCCAGCACACTGCTACAGTTACACAAACTTCCTGTTAGTGATTAGAGAATGGAGAATCTCTAGTGATCAGTGCTGATGAAACTGTTATCTTCTTTTTCCTTCCATGGACGTTTTACAAAATCTGCCTATGGCGTGGATCATTATTCCTGTTCACTTACTAGCTTACTTACGTATTTATTTAATGATGCTGTACATCTGTTTCTTTAATTTCCCAATTTTCCTCTTAGAGATGATGATGATGATTATTGTTAATAATAATACAAAAATTAATAATTATAAGATAATAAATGAGAAGGTTTTTGAAAAATAACATTTCACTTCGGCCAAAAAAAAGAAGAAAAAAAATTACTCCACGCAATATAAAAAACAAACACTTTATTTTTTCATGTGTTCATTATATATTTTATTGAAACAAACCCAGAGCAAAATAAGATAAATAGAAAGCATGCACAGTACGTCTCATTTCCTACAACAGGCATTACAAAATACGAGAAAGCATGAGAGTGGAAAATAAATCATTATTATGACCCCTGGAAGATGTAAACAGACTAATTCATTAGAGGCTCGACTCAACTGAGTGACGGGAGGGGAAAAAATATATAGTACTGTAAATATATATATATATCTCAGATGCATCAAATATTTATCATTTACATCAGTGAACCTTTCAAATGCATCAATAATTAATCAGTTAAACCAGGGCGATGTGTGAGAGCGTGTGTGTGAGTGATGTGTCTGCGTCCTGAGTGTTTAGGAAAGTAAAAAAATAAAATAAAATCTGAGAAATAGCTGTAGTGTGATTGAGTGTGTGAATCCTGGGCTTTGTTTATTGGTGTGTTTTGTGTGTTTCATTCATCCTCACACACACACACACACACACACACACACACACACACACACACACACACACACACACACACACACCTGATACAGTATACTGTAAATTATACCTGCCAGTTCTGACACGCAACATCTTCTTCTTTTCATTATTATTATTATTATTATTATTATTATTTTAGATAGACAGTGCATTTAAAAGTATTGACCCCCTCCTGATGCCCTTTATGCATTTTTTTCCAGATTTTTTTACGTGATTTAAGACGCTTGATGTTTTTAAATAAAAAAAAATTATTCATCGGTTATAAAATCACCCATGTGAAAAAGTAATAGCACCCCTGTATTGACATGACAAACTTGATGCATTTGTAACTCGATAAATGAATTTCTCTTACAGCGTTCTCATTCTCTGTGATCAGCAATAAAATATAAAGAGTAGTGATGGGGATGAAGTGCCGAAAGCTCTTCTAATGTTCAGGGTAGAGGAAAAAAGAGATGGAGGGAATAGGGAATGTCACCCAATATCACAGAATGGCATTTTTTTTCTTTTTTATAAAATTTTTTCATTTCACGTTAGTTACTTGATTTAGCAATTGATTCAATAATACAGCAATTGAACCTATTTATTTATAACCCTACACCGTAAATGGGGTGCGCACACACACACACACACACACACACACACACACTATGGCAGATTTGGAAATGCCAATCAAATCACCTACAGCATGTCTTGACAGTGGGAGGAAACCAGAGAATGTAGAGGAAACCAGCCAAGCACAGGAAGAACATGTAAAGAACATATGAAAGATTTAAACCCTCAACCCTGGAGGTGTTAAGCAACAGAGCCTAAGCCACTGGGCCATCAAGGATTTCAATACTTGATTAGCTAATAGATTATCTGTTAGATTTGTTTATCTGCCTTGGGCAAGGTGCTTCTAACCGTATACCCATACAACATCACTCCACTATCCAGACACAAAGCCCAGTGAGAAAGGAGGAGGGTTGGGTGTCGATCTAACAACCGCACCCCATAAAAACGCTATTGTACAGAAATGACAGACCCCGTCATGTAATGTGCTCAATAGCACAAAAGGAACAACAACAAAAAATAGTTACACATACAGTACAGTAAAAAGGCTGGAGACTCCCTTTACAGTTTTTGCCTATTGCTTTCACACTTGCAGATTTTGGCCCACCATCAGACATAGACACTTGGAGATGAACAACTCACAACTTTGTCAAAATGAAACACTGCAATCGAAACTTAACACTCCTTTCTAAAAATGAAATACTTGCAACAAAACCATACAGGTGCCATTTAAATTACCCTTTCATATCACCAGCAACACCGTGATGGGCTTTATATTAAACATCTCGGGTTACTTTGCTGTAACCCCATTCCCTGAAAAGGCGGGAACGAGATGCTGCGTGAAAACGCTATGGGAACATCTTGTCATGTTGCCGGCTGTGAAGCATGTGTGTATAAACACGCCAAATTTTGGCCTATATAACCTCGGTCAGGTGACGTCATCTGATTAGACGCACCGTGCAGGTTATAAATAGTGGTGAGCCAGAGGCATTCCTCAGATTGATTTGTCTGAACGGATGTCCGGTCACGTGGCAGTGCGGCATTGGGACGCAGCATCTCGTTCCCGCCTTTTCAGGGAACAGGGTTACAGCAAAGTAACCCGAGATGTTCCCTTTCAAAAGGCTTCACTCGATGCTGCATGAAAACGCTATGGGAACAAGAATACCAACGCCACCGCACTGCAAGTGTCTGGACCCCAAGGTTGAGTAGTGTGTGCGCACAAGGCCGAGAAGGTCTCAGAACTATGCCTGGGCAGCTAACTCTGGGCTTTCCGTGAGCCCGGAGTAGCATAAACATCCAGATTATAATGTAACTAATGTGTGCGGGAGGACCAACCTTCCACGTCGCACAATTGCTGCAGGGGAGTAACTCTTGCAAGAGCAATAGATGAGGTGAGCCCTCTGGTCCAATGGGCCCTGATTCCTAGAGGTGAAGTAAGCCCATGCGCCTCATAGGAGAGGGCAATAGCATCTCTCATCCAGTGTAGTGGCGGTCACACCACCGGTTGTGGTCCCAAACATGTAGAAATTGCTCTGACTTACGCCACTGGTTGATGTGGTGGACGTAAATCTGAAGAACATGTGCTGGACACAGTAAGTGAAGTCTCTTTTGCTCCGAAGCTGTAAAGGCGGAGGACAGAAGGCTTCAAACAATAGCGATGTTGTTGTTTTTTTTTTTTGGACGATAGCTCAGTGAGGATGCAGTTACGTGCGTCCTGAAAGTACTAGGGCACAAGCCTGAGGACAATTTTCCTGCAGAGACTCCGGCACTGAAACAATTCGGCAGTGGACTGGGTCTACCTGCTTCTCACGCACTTGCTGCAGGGGAATACCTCTTGCTAGTGCAATAGATGAGGCGGTACCCCTGGTTGAATGAGCCCTGATTCCTAGAGGTGAAGTAAGCCCATGTGCCTAATAGAAGAGGGTAATAGCATCTCTCACCCAGTATAGTGGCGCTCTGACTTGCGCCACTGGCTCATGCGGTGGACGTAAATCTGAAGAGAACGTACTGGACAGTAAGTGAAGTTTCTCCTGCTCCGAAGCTGTAAAAGGTGGAGGACAGAAGGCTTCAAAACAGTAGGGTGCATGTTACAAATGGAACTTTCGGAAGATAGTTCAGTGAGGATGCGGTTAAGTACATCTTGAGAGTACTACGGCACAAGGCCAAGGACAAGCTTTTCCTGCAGAAACTCCAGCACTGAAACATATCAGCAGTGGACTGGGTCTACCTGCTTAGCACACACTTGTTGCAGGGGAATACCTCTTGCTAGTGCAATAAATGAGGCAATCCCCCTGGTTGAATGAGCACTGATTCCTAGAGGCGAAGTAAGCCCACGTGCCTCATAGGAGAGGGTAATAGCATCTCTCACCCAGTATAGTGGTGCTATGACTTGCGCCACTGGCTCATGCGGTGGCCGTAAATCTGAAGAGCACGTACTGCACAGTAAGTGAAGTTTCTCCTGCTCCGAAGCTGTAAAAGGCGGAGGACAGACGGCTTCAAAACAGTAGGGTTCATGTTACAAATGGAACTTTCGGAAGAAAGTTCAGTGAGGATGCGGATAAGTACATCTTGAGAGTACTAGGGCACAAGCCAGAGGACAAGCTTTTCCTGCAGAAACTCCAGCACTGAAACATATCAGCAGTGGACTGGGTCTACCTGCTTAGCACACACTTGTTGCAGGGGAATACCTCTTGCAAGTGCAATAAATGAGGCAATCCCCCTGGTTAAATGAGCCCCGATTCCTAGAGGCGAAGTGAGCCCACGCGCCTCCTAGGAGAGGGTAATAGCATCTCTCACCCAATGTCACCCTTTAAATACATTCCATTTGAGGGCATAAGCTCTTGAAGAAGGATACTAGATCCAGAGTTAGAGAGTAGCAAAGGGGACATTTGCTGATCTTGCAAGGCAAAGAGGTCCACCTCTGCTACATGAAATCTCTCCCAGATTGACTGACTACTTCGGGGTGGGGTTTCCATTCCCCGTGTGTCAGAGATTGACTGGACCATACAACTGCTCTCACATTCATATGCCATGACAGACAGGAACCTGGTGCGCTAGCTATTTAGCGGCGCGAGCACAGTCCACCCTGGCAATTAATATATGAGACTTGCCATAGTGTTGTCCACCCGCAATGGGACATGGCACTCTCAACTGCTGGAGGAAGTGCTTTAGGGCCAGAAATAGAGCCATCTTTTTGAGGCAATTGATGTGCCGTACGAGAAGAAGGCCTCTCCAGCTCCCTTGGGTTGGACGGTCATCTAAGACCGTACCCCCGCCCGTGAGGGAAGCGTCTAACGTTAGCATTTGCGATGACAAGACGAACTTAGAGTGGGACCCAGAGTCAGAACCGGTGTCTTAAACCACATAGGGGGTATGAAGCACCTGGTAACCCTTGTTGGGGATCGGCCCTAGAGTGAAATCCCCTGTCTTAGCCACAACTGAAATGCTCTCACACTTTCTTGGTCTAGCTTGATTTCCTTGAGGGTGTTGATAATGGATTCGCCACGAGCGGGAGACAGCCGTGCCTGCTTACGATCGAATCTCATGTGACACCCAAATCCTCAGAACAGGAAAGAGCACGCTTCGTGGCGTTGGGTCTCAATCCTCAGAAACAAAGATGAGCTAGGGCGACATACTAATGTCGAAGCGCTAGCTAATGAGACTGGGCCAGCCAGTCATCTATGTAATTCGAATATGGATTCCTTGGTAGTTGTAAGAGCCAGAACTACATCTATACATTTTAATATGTGCGGGTGAGAGAGCTAGACCAAATGGAAGGACCCAATACTGGTAAGCTTTGGCCCCCGAAAGCGAACCTCAGGTCTTTCCCTGTGTTGTGGCAATATGTCTATATGAAAGTAAGCGTCCTTCAATCGATTGTCACAAATCAATCGCTCGGTAGGATTTGAGAGCAATCACTTTAACAGTCAACATTTTGAAACTGCATTATTTATTTAGATAGCGGTACAGCCCGCGAAATCTAAAAATTTAGACCCAGCCCCGCGTTCCTCTGGAAACCAAGGAATACTGACTGTAGTAGCCTTACTCGCTGTCTGGTAGGGGAACATGTTCCATGGCCCTATTCCCCAGCAACTTCTGTCAGGAGATGTGCACATTCTGGTTTCTTGGAAGTGGAGACCACGCAATTTTGAAACGCGGAAGGTGATGTGAGAACTGACTCCTGTAGTTTCTCTACAGTCCTTAGTACCCAAGGAGGTATACTTGGCAGTAGCTTCCACGCTGCCAATTTCTCAGAAAGGGGCAAAGTTTTGGCGGCTTGGTTAAACGCGGGGGATGTTAGATGTTCGGCATCCTTAATGAACCTCAGGGCTTCTTTGTGAAGAAGACAAATGCCAGTCTGACCTTTTTGAGGCTGATAGTGAGGCGTGTCGCACCCCAAAGGGATGGCAGGCTCAAAAGCACACTCCTTGTGTTTCACGCCTCGCAAGAGTCAGACCCGGTCGAGACTGTGTGGCCGACAGTCCCGACTCTTGAGCACGGCGGGGAAGGAATTCCCGAAGGCTTGTTATATAACTTCACCTCATGAACCTAGTGGCGAACGAGTTAACGATATCGCCAAACAGGCCGGAAGGCGAGATAGGGGCATCCAGGAGGAATGCATGATTCTTATCCTTGATGCGCCTGAGATTTAACCACAAGTGCCTCCGCGCGAAACCAATCGCAGCCATAAAATGGCCGATAGCACGAGCTGTCTGCTTTTGTTGCACGTAGAGACAAGTCTGTGGACCCGCCAAATCTGAAGAGCCCCGCCAGTGCTCAAGTCTCTCAGCAGGTCAGCCTGGTAGGCCTGCAAAACCGCTCTGGTGTGCAAAGGAGCACCAACCTGACCTGCTGCCTGAAAAGCTTTTCTCTCCAGGGAAGGTGAAAGTCTACACAGCTTTTCAGGAAGTATTAGCTTTTCAGGAAGGATGATGTCCCAGGAGAGAGATAGCTTTTGAAGCGTCTCTTCTATCTGGGAGACATCATATAACTCCGCGCTTCCACATCAACTATATTTAAACAATAAACAAGTCAATGGCAGGAAAACACGGGATTAATACAGCTTACTCCATGAAAGGGTTAACTCATATGGAGAGAGCTAAGGGGGGGGGGGGGCAGGGGGGTAGCGCGTCATTGAGGCTCCGCCCCCCCGGCAGAAACTGCCATTTTTTTTTTAGTGCTCAGAGAGTATTTTACATCTCCTAGGTTTAAGCAAGATAGGATATTTATCCTTACCCATTCACAGGAAGCCCGGGGCGTGCTTGAGAGTGGACAAAGGGACTTCCCGATCCAACGAGGAAGTGAGTTTTAAGCACCAAAATGTGCCGCGGCTCGAAGCTTCTCCAGGAATGCGAGGCGCGCGAGCATTTTAATCGAAGCAGTAAAGTGTAGAGGTCCCCCTCCAATATGGATATCACCCACGGAAGGACATCTAGTTTTAAAACTCCGATATCGGTGAGTTAAACACTTCTTATTTTGGTTTTAAAGACA
Source organism: Channallabes apus (assembly GCA_030522415.1). Classification (NCBI taxonomy): domain Eukaryota; kingdom Metazoa; phylum Chordata; class Actinopteri; order Siluriformes; family Clariidae; genus Channallabes; species Channallabes apus. Next base: position 3,234,103 of record CM060117.1, on the reverse strand, counting down.
AACACGCTAAACACAGCGAGGTGAAGACAAATTATCTGAGGAATGCCTCTGGCTCACCACTATTTATAACCTGCACGGTGCGTCTAATCAGATGACGTCACCTGACCGAGGTTTTATAGGCCAAAATTTGGCGTGTTTATACACACATGCTTCACAGCCAGCAACATGACAAGATCCCATAGCGTTTTCACGCAGCATCGAGTGAAGCCTTTTGAAAGGGAACACTCCAGTTTTTGTTTTTTTATTTTTGTATTTTGCTCATATAATTTATAATTTTTTACCATAAACAGACATTCTTACAGAAATTTAGCAACAAAAAGTAACCCCCCCTCCCCCCAAAAAAATAAATAAATAAAAAATGACGTGTGTGGTGGGGGTGGGTGCTTATGGGTCCCGTCTTCTTTTTGGCCACAAGACCTTATCGACATCTCACAGGCGACAATATCACAGGGAAAATATCGCCTTGAGTGCCGAATCCACCCTAGAATCGATCCCACCTTAGTGTCTCCGTATGCCTCTTCCATTGCTTGCAGAAGAGTCATGCGGATGTGTTGTTGCCCGATCATATACTTTCCACCGCCGTGCTGAAAAGAATTCCTCAGTTGCATTTAGAAAGGGGCTGTAAGGGGGTTATTATAAAAGTGTGAACTGGTTATGGTTGTTGAACCAATCTTGGACCAAAGCTGCCCAGTGGAAATACTGTAACTATAAATACTGTACTTCAAACTGTATACACAGTATTGTAACATCACAATGGTATTCCTTTAGATATACTTCACAGCTCTACCCATTTCTGTATGGTACAGGTCCATACTGTAATACTGTATGATAAAGAATGTGACATATACAGTAATTAGCGTATAAACTTGAAGATATACCTGTTCTCCAGTCGGAATGTCCTTATTATCGATGCTACTGTGTACCGACTGAGGTTAGGTTGGACTCTTTGCCCAGCCTCCTTCATGGACAGGGCACGATTTATCACATGGTCGACCAGAGTAGCCCTGATGTCATCTGATACACGTCTCTGCTCTGGTCCTCGTCTATGTCCTCGTCCTCTTCCACGTCCGACTCCTCTCTCTCTCTTTATACTCCACTCACTCTGGCTCTTGTTGCCTCCATGTTTGCATAGTTCTCAAAATGACTTACCTGGGGCCTATTTGTAGACCTAAGGCTCAGACTGATTGGTGTTCTGTTATGTGTGCAAGTGCTTTCAGGTCTGTATGTGAGTGACCACAATTGCCAGGTGAGCATTGCTTTGTGAGCAGCAGTGTTTTCCCAATGATAACAGGTGATTTTGGTATTGGACAAAGTGTCTAATGTAAGAAAATGTGTGTAGTGTTTCGCAATAAGTTTCTTACAAATTTGTGAAGAAAGTGCAAACCTGAAAATGTGTTTAAACTATGGTTACACTGTGTTTAATGCTGTGCTACAAGAATTTTAAGCATTGAGCCTTTGGTTTAAGCATTCGCTTTTAGTGTGTAAGCGATTGGCAAAAACTGAAAATTATAACATTACAGAAAACCTTATGTTTGTGTGCTGTGTGTCCCGTATGAGTCCCCCTGCGAGAGCTTGTTACTGTAGAAATTGTAGAAAGATTGTCAGAAACTGGTAGGGGAAAAAAGATTTCAGATTTTTAAAAAATCGCCTCATACACAAGACTATAATTAAAACTCAAAAAGCTGGGATTTCTCCACGCAGATTAATTTTTTTTTTTTTAGCAAATGTCTCTTATCCTTTACCTGAGGCTGGATTTTAATTATTGGTGTCTTCTGTGAATAAGTGGACGAAGCTAAAGAGACAGATTTAGACAGATTTAGTGCTGGATGCTTGGAGCTGAATGAAGAGTGTAGGATTTATTATCGGTTTGTATGGAAACAGAAAAAAGGAAAAAATATATTTTGGGTATGCCATGAACAAAAAAATTATAATTCATTAAAATAAATAAATAAATGAATAAATAAATTAGTCAATAGTTGAATGCAGGAATAAAAATGGTGCTCTATGAAAAGAAAAAAAAATAGTGTAATGTAAGAACAAATGAACGAACAAACAAACAAACAAATTGGTCAGAAAGAAAGAAAATAACCACTTGCTGTGGGTATACAATGAACAAAAGGATAAATTATATAAACTACTGTGATAAATGATGCAATAAATAATAAATAAATAAATGAGCACAAAAAAAATATATCTATATATCTATACAGTATGTCTCTATACAGTATACAGTATCACACACACAGTGCCATAGTTTATATGGACTCTTTAAGGAGTTAATAGTAATCTGTTGCCAAAACAAATCAAACAAGCGAAAGAGATTATTATGGGTATGCCGTTTACAAAAGCGTATGAATATGAACAACTAAGTAGGAAACAAACTAACTAACCAAATTAATTATTTGAGTAAGACAATGTACTAAGAAAGAAAGAAAAAAAAGTGAATGACAACATATAAATACATATAAATAATACAAAAATATAACTATAAACTTTATACACTGAATATGAATAAATAAAGTGTTATTCAAAAAATAATATTAGTATGATGGGGGCATGAGGGACCAAACAAACAAAAAACATATTACACTTAATTTTAATTAAATCAACTACCAAACTTCACAAAGGTGTTAATAAGAGAGTTAATAAAAGAGTTAATAATAATAATAATAATAATAATAAGAAGAAGAAGAAGAAGAAGAAGAAGAAGAGGAATTGATAGATTGTTAGGTTCATTAAATAACTAAACATATATGAGAGACCTACAGTATTGGTCTATTTTTACTGTATTTTCAACAGGATTAAAGCCAGACAGACGAGCAACAGTGAACCTGCGACTTACAGGACGAGAGGATTTTAATGAAGAAATCAGAGCCTAAGAGGACGAGCAGGTAAGTTTAGCTGAATTACAGTTTTCTCTCAGCCTCGAGGCCGGAATTTAATTATCGGTGTCTTCTGTGAGCCGAGGTGAAAGCTCCGCTTTTTCCGCTGAGTGTTTACTGAGCGTTTATCTATAACACTGATCTATCTATCGACCTATGGTAGAATTTATCTGTCTAATTTATCTAACTTCCACACGCTCTACTTTCTCTTTTCCAAACAGAAGGATAAACAGCTGCTTCCACAACATCATTTACATTCTCGCAGGCTTTTCATACTCAGCCGCGTCTGTTACGCTGAAACAGCCTCGCGGCCTTTCGGCATTTTTAATCTGCATAAAAGCAGAACTTAACAAACTTTTTTGTTTGTTCCCAGCTCTACTGTTCGCCTGAGTGAAGAGCGCTTCTCTTTAGTGTCCAATCTCTTTAATTTATCGTCCAATACACTAGTTTCAGTTTAGCGTCGAATCCTTTCAGTTTAGAGCCCACTGATTGTAGTTTATCGTGCAGTCCTTCCAGTTAAGAGCCAATAAATTTAGTTTAACATCTAATCTGTTCAGTGTTGTGTACAATCCTTCTAAGTTAGGGTTCAGTCATTTCATTTTAGTATCCATTTGTTTCAGTTTAGCATCCAGTGGTTTTAGTTTAGACACCACATATTTGTGTAATATCCAATCCTTTAAAATGTAAATCTGATGATATTAGTTTAGTATCAAATCCTTACAGTTTAGTATCAATTCTTTCCAGTTTAATGTACAATAAATCCAATTTAGCAGCCACTCCTTCCAGTTTAACAGCTGGTATTTCTACTGTAGTTTACTGTCATATCCTTCCAGTTTAACTTCCAGTCCTCCCAGTTTGATGTCCAGGCCTTCCAGTTTAATGTCAAATCCTTCCAGTTTAATGGCCGTTCCTTCCAGTTTAATGTCCGTTCCTTCCAGTTTAATGTCCAGTGCTTCCAGTTTCACACTCAATATTTCCAGTTAAGCAGCTGGTATTTCCAGTTTAATATCCAGGCCTCCCAGTTTAATGTCCAATCCTTCCCGTTTAACATCCAGTCCTTCCAGTTTAACATCCAGTCCTTCCAGTTTAACATCCAGTCCTTCCAGTTTAGTGTCCAATACTTCCAGTTTAACATCCAGTCCTTCCAGTTTAATATTCAATCCTTCCCGTTTGGGATCCAGTTCTTCCAGTTCAGCTGTCCACATGTTATTGTGAAGCACGAGCTCCTCATCCTCATCCTCATCCTCATCATGGTGTAAAAATCACGAAGGATTGTGGCAGTCCATCTCCTGCTGTAACCTTTTCATGCTACGCAGTATAGTTAGCGTGTTACATAACGTGCGTGTAACTGCAGTGTTGAAGCTGAGGAGGAGAAGGACCCTGGCTCTACCACTATTTTTGTAAGGAGAAATATCTTTATCTAACATTTGGAGAAATGTCTTTATGATGTCATTAGAGCAGTCAGAGGTACAGGTGTACTGTTAAGGAACAGCTGTGGGTTTGATGGAGAAAAAAAAAGTTTTTGGATGTTTAACATTTCTGCCGTGACATCAATGTGAACAGTAAGCTCTGTGTGTACTCACACACACGATCGGCGGGATAACAGTTTGTTTGCTTGTTTGTTTGCTTATTTCTCGTCCCACAATGTCTCTTGTTGAACAAGCACTCTTGGTCTTGTGTGTTCTGCGTAATCGTCCGTATCGCTTCCCTCCAATAAGAACGCAGAGTTTTAGTGAAGAATAATGGAATCTTGTTTGAACAGATTACTGCAGATATTACTTAAAAAAAACGAGTCTCTGAGGAGAATCAGCAGCAATTCCGCAGCTCTTCTAAACGAAAACAGAGTTATTCGGCACAATTAAACGTTTTAATAAGACACGTCTCGCGGGACGTCGGAACATCGACCACACTGCAGCAGCCGGACTGCACCCATGGACAGGGCAGGAAAATGAAACGATGAGAGAGAGAGAGAGAGAGAGAACGTGCAAGACTGAGAATAAGAAAGAAAGAACGAAAAAGTGTCATGTCTATATATGACGGAAAATAAATAGAGACCTGTAAATGAAGAATGAGTAAAAGACAGACAGGAAGAGAATAAGATGGAGAGAGACCTACAGAAAGGCAGAGAGAGAGCAGGATTGAGAATAAGAGAGACAAAGTGAGATGGAATGGAGAGTCATAGGGAGTATTTAGTGTGTGTGTGTGTGTGTGTGTTTAGAACAGGGTGTATCGAACTTACTTTAAACATGGATTTCCATGCGTCTTAGTGATATTCATTAAGCAAAGCACATCAAAAAAACCTCTCTCTCTCTCTCTCTCTCTCTCTCTCTCACTCACACACACACACACACACACAGTCCCACGCTGCGATGATGAAGCCGGATCGGCTCAGAGATTGATTATGCCGCTTAATGAGTGATGTTTTATTAATGGGACTGTAATCAGATTACCTGCTGCAGGACGTCTAACATCCATCTCTTCATCCTCCACAATGAGGCCCGATAAAACACAGCGCAGGATTCACTCGCTCCACCTGAACACCTCCGCGGACAGCATGTTGTTTTCTCCTCGTCACGCTTCCTTCAGCACAGTTCGATCAATCAGGACAGAGAACAACTACATGAGAGAGAAAACAACGAAAACACACACTATACAATATTAAAACTAATTTATTTTGGATCTAATTGAAAAATCATCAAAGTACTGTATACAGTTGAGCAAAATTTTTGCACCTCTTGTGAGTTTATTGCTTTTATACAACATTTCCACATCCACCATTTTTCTTTATCTACAGATTATGATTAGTTTCTGCTTTAACCAGTTCTTTTGCTCCGCCCACACACGTCCTTTTGTACTAATTAGAGTCAACTAAGATACTCTACAGATACTTACCGTATGTATCTGTTTCTTGAGAACATCATCCATCTCTCCAGTGACGGAAACTTCTAAGCACTTTTGTAAGTCGCTCTGGATAAGAGTACAGTATCTGCCAAATGCCTAAATGTAAATGCAAAAATGTGAAGAATGTAATGTAAACTAACCACTCCTCCCGGAGCTGGCAACCGTCAGTTAGCGATTGACAGATAATGTAAATATCAGGGCTAAAATTCTTATCTGTACCATGGAGGTGGTGGACATTCCGGAAAAGCTTACTAGATTTACTTGATATTTCCACTTATTCCACTTTAGAATATCAGCTTTGATCAATCAGAACATCTGGGTTCCTGGTTAAATACCAAATAGTGTTGAATGGAAAGCTAGTGCACTATGTAGGGTGTACAATCCATTGTTCCACACACCAAGTAGTGCCCTTGATCAAGGGTTAGAAAGGGATTTGGGATTCAGCCTTTTGTGAGCTTTTTAGGTCTCGTTAGCCATGAACAGAGCAACACGGATGGTTTAGAACGCTTTAAAAGCAATGACTGCGGAGACAGGGTGTTATTTAAGACGACATACTGTAACATAATCAGATGTGTGTTCTTACTGAAAGTACTTCTGTGACTCTGGTTGTGAATGTGGGTTTTGTCAGGCAGCTGCTCTCTCCTCAGTACTGCAGACCGTACAGACCTACTCTCACCCATGCTGAGACACACAGTTACTGTCAGTACCCATTGGACCACACCTGGGACACGCCCACTCATACCTACACTACCGTTTAGTGGTTTGGGGTCACTTGCAAATTTCTTTGTTTTTTTTTTATGTCATGAACCTGCACAGCCAACCCAGCACATCCAGGTCTTAACTCCATCCAAGGTTTTCCACACTCCCTGAGCTGATTACCTGAGCGCACCTGCTTCTAATCCGGCATTCTACTCTCGGCTTTAAAAAGACGGCAAGAACTCCACTCATCGCCGATGTATCTTACTTGCGCGCCCTTTGTCCCGTTTCCCAAGCAAGCTTCCTTAGTGCTCCAATTCTGTGTTCGACCTCGCCCATTTTCTGGATTCTGTTTCGTGCCTAGCCCTTTGGAATATCCTTCAGTGTTTGTGCCTACGTGTATGACCTCGCAAGCCTTTTGGACTTTTGGATAACGGACTTACGATTTGGATTCTTTCGCCCCCTCTGCTGGAACTCTGGATACCGAACCTTGCCTGGTAAAAACGACTTTTCTCGTCCTTCTTCTCTCTTCCTCCGCTATCCGGCTTTTCAGCCAGCGACACGAGCACTTCCGTGGTCGCGGATCTCAGGAGAGCGCTCACGCTGCGCGCCAGCCTCCGTCTTCATCAAGGGAATCAAACCACTGCCCTTCGCCTTGCGTCCACTGCATGCTCAGCGTTGTAAGAGCCAAAAACGCTCGCAAAAACCCACGACTACTTCGGCGCTCTACTTCCAGGATCGCGGAGATTCCCCGCGTCATAGCCCCGCCTCCGCTCTCGTCACTAGGGCTTCCCCAGGCTCAGTCACTAAGCACGCACACACACCACCTCCCTTCTCCACTCACACTGCACTAACACATCTAGGTTCCCTGCTCTCTAAGAACGTCTCTTAAGGAACAGTCTGCTATTGGGTTCACTCCTATCCAAGCCCGTGACAGTTTAGTGATTTATTTTCTACATTCTACAACAATACTCGTGATTTCAAAAATATTAAATAATACATACTGTATGGAATTAGGTAATTACGTAACAACAACAAAAACAACAGTTAGTTGTTATTTTAAGACACAGAGGTCGGCCTTTCTGTAATAGTTCTTGCAAGAACAGTATTGTCAAACGCATTTGCAAAATCCGTCAAGCACCATAATAAAACTGTCTCTCATGAAGGCCGTCCCAGGAGGACGAGACCAAAACCAACCTCAGCTGCAGACGAGAAGTTCATTTAGAGTTATCAGCCTGAAAAATTACCAATTAACAGCACCTCAGATTAGAGGCGTTATGAAGTCTTTACAGAGCAGAAGTAGCAGAAACACCTCAATATCAACTGTTCAAAGGAGATTAATGCATTTTTTGGACGCCTTCAGCAAAACTTTACAATGTAGAAAGAAATAAAAATCACGAACCATCATGGAGTTAGAAAGTGCCCCCAAACATTTGAACGGTAGTGTATAGTTACATGTCACAGTTCTGTTATTGTCTGTTATCACCACTCATGTGACGTCTCTTGTTTCATCAGATTAATTGGTCGGAATGAACTGTAATTTAAAAAAATTTTACTAATTACTATGAAAATAATTATTTTATACCGCACTGCTCCTAAATTTTTTAATCTGATTGGTTCTAAAGCTGATTCATGTTGTGTAACAGCATGACTCGAGTAACAATGCAGATCATCAGTCAAGCTTGGACTTAAACGGCGGACGCTCCACATACAGTACAGGGTTTGGCATTAACTTTTTTGCTCACTGGCCAATGTGGCTAGTGGATTTCCAGAGTCACTCGCCAGTCAGCCTTTTTACTCGCCACAATTTTGTTACCAGAAAAATAACAGATTCAGTACAACTGAACTCATTCTGATATTAAAAATACAGCAACTCAGAACATTTATCATTTTAGTGTGTTGTGTACTATTATCAGGTATTATTATTCATTATGTATTATTATAGGACAATGGACTCTGGTCTAACTTGTAGTGTTGACTCTTTATAGTGTGAGGTAATTCAATCAATTGATGAATTTTCTATCATTCAACATGAAATATAAATAGATTTTAATAGTGATTACTTTTTTATATATAATCAGTAAATAACCTGCGAAAGGGGCGAACATTCTCATCCTGCTGAGAAGCAATAGCCTTTTAAAGAAATGATGCACACACACCAAACAGGAAGTTAAAGTATGTGTGTGTGTGTGTGTGTGTGTGTGAGACTTAGTGATGGGAAGTTCTAATCATTTTAGTGACTCGGTTCTTTGAATCTTCTTTTTATTCATTTCGTTCATTTGATCAGAAATGTTGCATTTTCAATAAAAAAATACCCCCAATACGTCTACATGCACAAATTTTGGCTATAGTCCTAGTTATGAAAATATTACAATGCAACTAAGGACATATTATAATAAACAGAATGAGTAACTCACCATCATATCTTCCAGTCGTTCGTTCTTTTGAATCTATTGCACCGCACAGCGTCTATGGGAGTGACGTGACAAAAGAATGAACGACTCGAGGTTTTGCGAGGTTTTGTGCATGTGCGCCCAATAGAAAATAAACGAATCACTCTCCGAGATACTCGTTCATGTGAGTCATGTTAAAGAGTCGTTCAAAAATAACAAATCGTTCATAAACGACCCGTGTGTGCAATGCATGTGTAGAGAGAGGCATTAAATGTCCTCATTAAATTCACGCGCGTTTTATGCGCGTAATATTACGTTGCAATGCGTTTATTATATCAGATGCCTTTAGAGAAAACTACAACAAAAATATATTGTCATACCAAAGAATAAACTACCCGCCAAAGTGGCTCGTGAGACTAAAGTTATTACCCGCCACAGACAAATTTTTACCCGCATTTGGCAGGTGGGCGGGTGCAAATGTCAAACCCTGGTACAGTACGTAGGTGATGTTCACATTGCGAGAAAAATACTGTCCATATCTGATTTACTGAATAAATCTCGGAAATCAAATCCCGTCCGTATAGATCACGAAATACTGTACCTTGAAAATTCCACGTGGCTGGACGCAGAAGCGATTTCAACCTGACAACGTGTGAATCCGTGCTAACGTGGCTAATGGGTTTAGAGAACGAGATCACAGCGCTCTGCTTTATGCACTTGTGCCACTCTTCATCTTGTCTTCAACACACTAAGTACCTCAGAGAGAGAATGATTGATGACTCTGCAACACACACAAAGAGGAAGAAGCAGAAGAACAGGAGGAGGATAAGAAGGAGGAGGAGGAGGAGGACAGCGGTGAAGCTTTACTGCTCTACCTCCAGGCTCCACTTCTTCTCCAGTTCTCTGAGAAGAAAAAATACAAAATAGAGGAACAAATATACGAGCTCCAACTTTCTAACGTAGATTTATGAGGCCTACCTGAGCGCCTCGGTGGGATTTATGGTCGGTGCTTTTTGACAGCGATTACTCCAGAACCGTTTGATAGATCTGATTATTAATTCGAGTACGCAGGCCGAGAGTCCTCGTAAAGGTTAGATTTATCATGCTGACATTTCGCATCTCGCCAGTTTTTACGCCCGGGCTCTCACACAGAGAGAGTTGACAGTTTTAGTTTGGGTTTGTTGTTCGAGGTGTTTTTTCTCCAAGTCTTCTAGCGTCACACACCACCTTCTACATCCATCAGGAGCTGAAATATCAGCCCTGGAGGAGCAACAGCGCTGCAGATCCGAGTCATTTTCCTTTGATTTAATACACGTAATTCGGTCCGAGTCGGGTTTTTCCAGCCCTGATCTGCTGAAACGGTTGCTGTGGAAGTTTAACCGTGTTAGAGAGGAGTAAACACCAAGCTCAGCACCGCTTCCACCTCCAAAGACCTGACTGTGACACTCACGATATACGATTCCCGCTGCTCGAGCTCTCAGAGTGCGCTTCTCCTCAGACTTGACTGCTGGTGTCAGCATTCAGAAGTTTTTGTTTTTTTCTGAGCCCATGTGATGTTTAAAATTTTACATTAAAATATATAGAAAGAGAAGAGAAGAGGGCAATCTATCTCATTCATTCATTTTCTATACCGCTTAATCCTGTGTTCAGGGTCGCGGGGGACCTGGAGCCTATCCCAGGAGACTTCGGGCACTAGGCGGGGTACACCCTGGACAGGGTGCCAATCCATCGCAGGGCACACACACATACACACACTCACACACCCAATCACACACTATGGGCAATTTAGGAACGCCAATTAGCCTAACCTGCATATCTTTGGACTGTGGGAGGAAACCGGAGTACCCGGAGGAAACCCACCAAGCACGGGGAGAACATGCAAACTCCATGCACACAGAGACGGGAATCGAGCCTGGCCGGGGAATCGAACCCAGACCCTGGAGGTGCAAGGCGACAGTGCTAACCACTACACCACCACGCCGCCTGCAATCTATCTCCTGTTATAATAATAATGATAATAATAATAATAATGAATAAATAAGTATGAACTCTCCATCATACACCAGCCTCTCTCTCTTTCTGTCTGATTGTCATTTCACAGAAACTCGTCCATCCGTTCTAAAGACTTTGCTGTACCAGAGAACCATGAAAGCATGATGACTTTTAAGAAAGAACTGATATTCAAGATTCCTGTGGAGCGTCTTCGCTATGAATCCTTTAATATTAATTTAGTGTTCAAATTATTGCCGAAAATACAGAAATAATGCACAGCTTATTCCCAATAAGATAAAAAAAAAAAATCAATAACCCTATTAAATTCGAACCAAAATGCTCTCAAAGGATATTCATTCATTTTCTATACCGCTTAATCCTGCGTTCAGGGTCGCGGGGGGCCTGGAGCCTATCCCAGGAGACTTCGGGCACTAGGCAGGGTACACCCTGGACAGGGTGCCAATCCATAGCAGGGCACACACACATACTCACACACTACGGGCAATTTGTGAACGCCAATTAGCCTAACCTGCATATCTTTGGACTGTGGGAGGAAACCGGAGTACCCGGAGGAAACCCACCAAGCACGGGGAGAACATGCAAACTCCATGCACACAGAGACGGGAATCGAGCCTGGCCGGGGAATCGAACCCAGACCCTGGAGGTGCAAGGCTGGAGGTGCTATCCACTACACCACCGCGCCGCCCAAAGGATATTCAGTTAATAGTAATTCAACCCCATGTAAAAAGTCCAAAATTAAGCAGAGAAAGTTTGAAACAAGTCTAAAGTGTTCTCTGAAAACTGCTAATTGTCATCATTAATACTGTATATCACAACTAATTTAGCTTAGTAATATTAGTCATATTAGCTTGCTAAATCCTACTTAATACAATTTTACACACTAATTAGCTCACTTTCCCCGTTCTAAAACTGCTAAATATCTTCTTCTGGGTGAAGTGAAAATTAAAAGCTTTAAAAGTGTGGCATCACTTCGCTCACTTTGTGACCTGATAACAGAAAGTTTTTACATGCTTTTTGTTTCTTTCTGCAGGAATGTGGACTCACTCGCCTTACTGGAGCACTTGCACTGAGATGATGTAAATAATTACACACATTTGAGACACCTGTTTGCAATGAAGTGGGGTTTTTTTCTCAGCATTTTTAGTTAACATTTTAACAAAACAAAAGCTAAAAGATAGGACACACATGAAAAGCAAAACTATTATGCACATTTGCACAAACCATATAAAATAAATAAATAAATAAATACACATAAAAAAGAAAAATTCTAAATGAGAAAGATCAAGTAGGCTTTATTGTCACTTCAACCATATACAGTTAGTACACAGTGAAACGAAACAACGTTCCTCCAAGACCAAGGTGCTACATGCAACATAAATTTACAACGTAAATTAATAGAAAAACTAAACTAGCTAACTAAAAGGCCAAGTTAGCTGGCTAGCAGAGACAAGACAGATAGACCCAACATAAATTACAACATAAATTAACAAAAACTAACTAGCTAAGTAAAACCATCTACAGGTTTTTTTTTGTTTTTTTTTACAGACAACAGACAACAAAGTATATATATATATATATACAGTGGTGTGAAAAACTATTTGCCCCCTCCTGATTTCTTATTCTTTTGCATGTTTGTCACACAAAATGTTTCTGATCATCAAACACATTTAACTATTAGTCAAAGATAACACAAGTAAACACAAAATGCAGTTTTTAAATGAGGGGTTTTAGTATTTAGGAAGAAAAAAAATCCAAACCTACATGGCCCTGTGTGAAAAAGTAATTGCCCCCTGAACCTAATAACTGGTTGGGCCACCCTTAGCAGCAATAACTGCAATCAAGTGTTTGCGATAACTTGCAACGAGTCTTTTACAGCGCTCTGGAGGAATTTTGGCCCACTTTGCAGAATTGTTGTAATTCAGCTTTATTTGAGGGTTTTCTAGCATGAAGCGCCTTTTTAAGGTCATGCCACAACATCTCAATAGGATTCAGGTCAGGACTTTGACTAGGCCACTCCAAAGTCTTCATTTTGTTTTTCTTCAGCCATTCAGAGGTGGATTTGCTGGTGTGTTTTGGGTCATTGTCCTGCTGCAGCACCCAAGATCACTTCAGCTTGAGTTGACGAACAGATGGCCGGACATTCTCCTTCAGGATTTTTTGGTAGACAGTAGAATTCATAGTTCCATCTATAACAGCAAGCCTTCCAGGTCCTGAAGCAGCAAAACAACCCCAGACCATCACACTACCACCACCATATTTTACTGTTGGTATGATGTTCTTTTTCTGAAATGCTGTGTTACTTTTATGCCAGATGTAACGGGACACGCACCTTCCAAAAAGTTAAACTTTTGTCTCGTCTGTCCACAAGGTATTTTCCCAAAAGTCTTGGCAATCATTGAGATGTTTTTTAGCAAAATTGAGACGAGCCTTAATGTTCTTTTTGCTTAAAAGTGGTTTGCGCCTTGGTGACCAAGATGGCGCCGGTGAGGTCGGCTGCCGTCACGACTGCTCCGACCACCTTTTCTTTGTTTTTGAAGTTAGTTTTCAGTGTTTTAAAATCGGCAAAATCACCACCATTGAGTACATTAGGTATGATAGAGACACTCTTGTTTCTATTGGTATACAATGTACTCACAATTCGACGGTTTTAACTCCGGATCCGAGCTGGCCGAGTGACGAATGGACGCGACGCGAAGCGACGGACCCGAGGGAAACGAGCTGGCGTGAGGAACCGGCTCCGAGCCCGTGCACACCGCACACCTCTGCCTAGCATCCTGCTCGCCAACGTCCAGTCACTGGAGAACAAACTGGATGACCTCAGGGCCAGGATAAAGTTCCAGAGAGACATTCGGGACTGCAATCTCCTCTGCTTCACCGAGACATGGCTGAACCCAGCGGTGCCAGACCACGCCATACAGCCGGCCGAGTTCTTCTCGGTTCACCGCATGGACAGGACGCGGGACTCGGGGAAGTCAAGGGGAGGCGGCGTGTGCTTAATGGTGAACAACAGCTGGTGCAACAGCGCGAGCGTTGTTCCTCTTACACGCTCCTGCACACCAAACCTGGAACTACTGTCCATCATGTGTCGTCCATTTTATCTTCCACGGGAGTTCACATCGGTCATAATCAGCGCCATTTACATACCTCCACAAGCGGACACTGAAACTGCCTTATGCGAGCTGCATGAGGCGCTCACACAGCACCAGACACAACACCGGGATGCTGCGCTCATTGTGGCGGGGGATTTTAATAGTGCCAACCTCAAACGCGCAGCGCCGAACTTTTATCAGCACATCACCTGCCCCACCAGGGGCGAAAGGACACTGGACCATTGTTATACCACGGTCAAAGACGGTTACAAGGCACAATCTCGTCCAGCGTTTGGTAAATCCGACCACGCCGCCATTTTCCTCATGCCAAAATATAAACAAAGGCTGAAACAGGAAGTTCCGGTCCTGAGGGAGGTCGCGCGCTGGACGGACCAATCGGTGGCCGCGTTACAGGACGCACTCGATGACGCAGACTGGGACATGTTTAGAAACAGCTCCGATGATGACGTCAGCGTGTTTACGGAAGCGGTTGTGGGATTTATTGAAAAGCTGGCAGACGATACGGTAGAGAAAAAGACTATCAGAACGTTTCCCAACCAGAAGCCGTGGGTGGATAAAACCATCCGCGACGCTCTGAGATCTCGCACAGGTGCCTACAACACGGGACTTGCATCGGGGGACATGGAACCGTACAAGGCTGCGTCATATAACGTCCGGAAGGCGGTGAAAGAGGCGAAGCAGCGCTACGGGAGAAAACTAGAGTCACAGCTTCAACAGAGTGACTCTAGGAGCCTGTGGCAGGGACTGAGAACAATAACGGACTACAAAGCACCAACATTTTTGCAGGCCATTTTTGCCCAGTCTCTTTCTTATGGTGGAGTCGTGAACACTGACCTTAATTGAGGCAAGTGAGGCCTGCAGTTCTTTAGATGTTGTCCTGGGGTCTTTTGTGGCCTCTCGGATGAGTTGTCTCTGCGCTCTTGGGGTAATTTTGGTCGGCCGGCCACTCCTGGGAAGGTTCACCACTGTTCCATGTTTTTGCCATTTGTGGATAGTGGTTCGCTGGAGTCCCAAAGCTTTAGAAATGGCTTTATAACCTTTACCAGACTGATAGATCTCAATTACTTTTGTTCTCATTTGTTCCTGAATTTCTTTGGATCTTGGCATGATGTCTAGCTTTTGAGGTGCTTTTGATCTACTTCTCTGTGTCAGGTAGC
Source organism: Channallabes apus (assembly GCA_030522415.1). Taxonomy (NCBI): domain Eukaryota; kingdom Metazoa; phylum Chordata; class Actinopteri; order Siluriformes; family Clariidae; genus Channallabes; species Channallabes apus. The sequence continues at coordinate 3,218,951 of CM060117.1, read as the reverse complement.
TCCTATTTAAGTGATTTCTTGATTGAAACAGGTGTGGCAGTAATCAGGCCTGGGGGTGACTACAGAAATTGAACTCAGGTGTGATAAACCACAGTTAAGTAATTTTTTTTAACAAGGGGGGCAATCACTTTTTCACACAGGGCCATGTAAATTTGGACTTTTTTTTCTCCCTTAATAACGTAAAGCTTCATTTAAAAATTGCATTTTGTGTTCAATGATGTTATGTTTGACTAATAGTTAATGGTTTTTGATGAGCAGAAACATTTAAGTGTGACAAACATGCAAAAGAATAAGAAATCAGAAGGGGGCAAATAGTTTTTCACACCACTGTATACTGTATATATATTAGGGCTGCAACTAACGATTATTTTGATAATCGATTAGTTGGCTGATTATTGTTTCGATTAATCGGATAAAAGCTAAACGCTTCTTTAATTTGATGTTTAGCTTATAATTATATATAAATATTTTATATATATATATATATATATATATATATATATATATATATATATATATATAAAAACACCGTCAACTTGCCATCTGCATACAGTATAATATATATATATATATATTGCGATTAATTGGATAAAAGCTAGACGCTTTAATTTGATGTTTTGCTTAACTATATAAAACCATAAATCAGGGTATTATTTATGTATAAAAGTAAACTTTAAAAAATGCAATAGCCACATAGAGTTTAATTATCTTTAATTTTGACATTTAAACCTTATTTTTTGTAAATCAACATTTTTGTTTTTAACAGTAATTGCAGATGGCAAGTTGACTGTGTGTATATATATATATACATATATATATATATATATATATATACATATATATATATATACATATATATATATATATATATATATATACATATATATATATATATATATATATATACACACATATATATATATATATATATATATATATATATATATATATATATATATATATATATAAAAAATTACACTGACATTCAGTTATTAAGAATGACCTCAATTTTAAATTCTCTTATATTAATTCAACTTAATAATAAGAATAGACTTCTAGATTATGATATTATTTTTAATTGAAGTGTCTACTACATCCTTTTCACGGTTTACATGGTTTATTTCGATCCTCTCGTGTGTATTTTATCCTTTTTTTTTTTGCCTCAATAAAAAAATATATATAGACCATTTTGCTATACTAGACATTCTCGTAATACGGCGACATAGGGAGAGAAAAAACTCGCCGCTACTGGATTCACTCTGTTTATTTTGCCCTTTTCCCGCATTTCCCTCTGTATAGCATGTAGGATCATGGGATATATCCGGTCCTCCAAAGTGTAAAATGACCATGAAGAAAATGAACTAGAAGTGTTTTCCTTGTGTTCATTGGGATTTGAGCGCCAAGAAAAAGCTGCATGCAACGTTTTTTTTGACACCGTATAACCGCGCAGCCAGACAAACGCACCAAAGCCCGTGTGAACACACTCACTGACTCCTATGTATGTGTAGAAAATGCTGGGCACTTCATCCGCGCTCACCGGACACTACGAACGGCAGCGCTTTTTCCTGCAAACGCTTGTGTAAACTCCATTGCGCGAGCGACTGTGTATCTGTGTGTGTGTGTATTTGTGCATCTTGTGGTAGCGCTCCCCAATAACGTGAGCAGCCCAACTAATCGATAACAGCATTCGTTGAAAACGAATTTAATTATTGATGATTATCGATTTTATCGATTAGTTGTTGCAGCTCTATATACATACATATACACACTGAGAGAGAGAGAGAGAGAGAGAGAGAGAGAGAGAGAGAAATGGACTTTACGAATCTATGTTAAAATTCACTACAAATAAAAAAAAAGGAGGTGGGGGGGAGAATGGAGGCAAAAAACTAAAAATCTGAAATTGTGCCCATCTGACCATGAACTAAAATTTAAAAAGTAAAAGAATTACTAGAAATAGTTATAAGAATAAAAATAAATAAATACACGAAATTAAAAAAAAGTTTATTTAAACAATTTGCATACTTTGTCTAAATGAAAATAATAAACAATTTAACAGCAAACCAGGAATAAAAAAAGCAAAAACATAAAAAAAAAGAAAAGACAAAATAAACATGTTCATGTGACCATCAGCAATTCAGACATGCCTTGTTAATGGCAGATGCCAATGTAAAAAAGCCAGAGTGGTTAGAGCCGACAGAAATGCTGCAGTAGCTCAGATAAAAAATCGTGTACAATCTGTACAATCGTGGTAAGCAGATAAGCGTCTCAAAATGCACAACATGACAAACCTTACACCGAGTAGGCTATAACAGCAGAAAACCACTTTGGTTGTCTCTGTCAGACAAGAATAGGAACTGGACAGTTGAGGCCTGAAGCACATGTAAACTGATCTGATGAATCAGCAGATGGTAGGGTGAGAATTTGGTGCCAACAGAATAAATCCATGGAACCAACTTGCAGTCCAGGCTGGTGGAAATGGTGTTGAGGTGTTTTTAAAACTGCAAGAATATACAGTTGTTATCTCATTTACCGTGAAAATGTTAATATAAATGTATGAATCAATAGTTAGATAAATGGGTGGAAGAATTCATAAAGGCACAGATCAGTAGATGAAATGGAGACTAGATGAATGGCTTGAGAGAAAAATTCTATAGATGAGCTGATGAATGGATGGATGGATACGTGGATGAAAAATATGGTCATGGATGGATGGATGGATGGATAAATGGATGGACAGATGTACCAGATGATTACCAGGTAGCTGGCTAGGTTAATGACTGGTTGCATACGTAGATGGACATAAGTGTGATAGATCGATGGGTGAACGGATGGATGGATGGATGGATGTGTTGGAGATTGTGCCCTTACATTACATGAGACATGGTTTTAGTGTAATCGATGGTTGAAAGATTAGTACTTCAAAATGATTTCTGGATCAGTAGATGGATTGGTGGATTATTGGTTGGTCCATTCAATGGCTGGATAAATTAATGAATTATGCATTAAAAACATTAGTCCAGGATGGTGGAAACGGTGTTGAGGTGTGGAGAATATTTTCTTGAAACATATTTGGCATATTAATCCCAATCAATCAATCAATCAATCAATCAATCAATCAATCAATCAATCAATCAATCAATCAATCAATCAATCATCTCATCACATGATAATGCACTATTTCAAAAAGCACATCTCAAACTGGTTTCATAAATCTGAGAAGATTGTCCAGAAGTCTTTACATTGGTAAGAATCCAAAAAACACTGTTGGTGTGTGAAACGACAGGGATTTACAGACTAAAATTAATTAATTTGTTCATTCATCTTCCATACAGCTTATTCTTTACAGGGTCGTAGGGGGCCTGGAGCCCTTCCCAGAAGACTTTGGACACAAGGTGGGGTACTCCCTGGACAGGCTGCCATTCCATCATAGGGCACACACACATTTGGTAGCGCCAGTTAAACTAATCTGCATGTCTTTGGAATGTGCACCCACAGGAAACCCACCAAGCATGGGGAAAACATGCACGCAGATGCAAAGCTCGGAATCGGACCCGGACCCTGGAGGTACAAGGCATCAGTGCTAACCACTAAGCCACCATCCCGCCCAGACTGAAATTACACCAGAAAAATCATTCAAATTTAATAGAGAAGATACAGGGAGGAGAAGGGAAAGATTCTGACTTCACACTTCATGTCGTCATATATATTTGGACAATATCACTCATCCAGCTATCCATTCTGAGCAAGCCTTCATTCCTCCATCGTATCCCACACTGTTCCAGAATGACATATAAAGCCTCTGCTGAATCGACTGGAGCTTTACGTCAGAAGCGGTTTAGCCGACCGGATGTGGATCTGGAAGTGTTGAAAGTTTGGATGTATTTTCTGAAATCCTCCAGCAGCCTCATCTTCAGTCTTTCCAGGGCATGAAATGAAAGACAGATGGGAATAGCAACAGAGCAGAACGAGCAAGTCTGCATCCCTTTATTCTCGCAGAGACGCACCGGTACCCCAGGCACTGCAGTGGGATACTACTGAAAGAAAGACGTCAGTCATGTGATCAAATGCATGAGATTTCTTTATATTTCCTAGATGTAGTGTAAAGGTGTGCGTTCAGCATTTCTAAAGAATTCTGAAGCTAACATCATCTGAACAGCTTGCCTGTTTACAGTAAATGCTCATCAAAGAGTTTATGTTAAGAAATAAATGATTGAAATCCTGGTCTGTGTAATGGAGCATAACATGAAAGTCAGGTGACCGGAGGGGAGGGGGGTGGGATTGATGTGTGTTTGTGTATGTATGACAAATTTGATAGCAAAATTTTAACAAGAAAACAAAACATTATAACCATTTTCTTTTTTTACTTATTTTTGCAAAATATTTTCCTTTGGCACACAAACTTGTGTGCAACTGGTGAGTGAACAAAATGCATTCAGTATAATTTTGGAGAATGTTGAAACCAAGAAAATGGGCATTTAACCACTGTTACTGCCATTGCAGTCACCCCGGCATTAATGAACTACAGGTACTGTATGCATCGCTTAATGTCCATTATACATTCTGTGAAATCGGGCATTATGCAATTTGGATGTTGTGTGAATGCCATTTTACATACTTAACAAAATTGGGTGGGTCACTCTAATGTAACCTTCTATTTCTCTTCCTCCTGTTAACAGAGACATAATTTTCACAGTTTTTCAATTTGTTATATCTGGTTCTGTTTTCTCTATGCCATTCTCCCTAACTTTAAGTGACCACAGACATACTGTACAGTATTTGCAGTCAGAACATGCACAAAGAGTTCATGTACCGATACAAATAATATCTTATTCATGAAAATTTGCATGCTTAAATAACCACAGACAACGTCAGGCTGATTATTCACTAAGACAAAACCTTGGAGCAGCATTTCACAGAATCAGACTAAATTCATACTGATATAACCCAAGTTGTTGTATTGTTTGTAGGGTTTCTCATGGTCTTCAACAAACTTTGTAATTTGAAAGGTTTTGTGTGCAACAAAACTCTCGATGCTGCGTGAAAACGCTATGGGAAACATCTTGTCCTGTTGCCGGTTGTGAAGCATGTGTGTATAAACACACCAAATTTTGGCCTATATAACCTCGGTCAGGTGATGTCATCTGATGAGACGCACCTGGAGGGTTATAAATGGGAGTGAGCCAGAACCATTCCTCAGATTCTTTGTCTTCACCTTGTTGTGAGCATGCCTGTGTTTAAACCAGAAAAATGAGAAAGTGTTTAACTCAGCAATATGGCAGAGTTTAAACTAGATATCCCTCCGTGTGTGATAATCCATATCGGAGGGCGATCTCTACACTGCTTCGGTTAAGTGCTGCGCGCGCCTCACATTCCTTGAGAAGCTTGGAGCCGCTGCGCATTCCTGGCTTAAAACTCGTGCATCTGACAGAGCTGCGGGAGATGGAGATAAGCTCCTTTCTTTCGCATTCTCACTGGAACTCTTGCTTCCGCGGAGATGGAAATAGCCTTAAGCACGTAAAAACAGTAGACGGCAGGTTCTGTTGGGTGGCTGGGAGGCGGAGCCTCAACGATGCTCTTTCCCCTTTCTTAGCTATCTCCATATGAGTTAACCCTTTCATGGAGGAAGCTGTATTCATCCCGTGTTTTTCCTGCCATCAACTTATTTATTTATATAGTTGATGTGGAAGCGCGAGGTTATATGATGACGCCCAGATAGAATTTCTCTCTAGGGACATCATCCTTCCTGGAAAGCTAATACTTCCTTTCTAGCTTTGTAAACTTTCATCTTCCCTGGAGGGAAAAGCTTTTCAGGCAGTAGGTCAGCTTGGTGCTCCTCTGCACACCATAGAGGTTTTGCAGGCCTACCAGGCTGGCCTGCTGAGAGACTTGAGTACTGGTGGGGCTCTTCAAGATAAGGCATATTGGAATTACGCCGAGCTACAGACTTGTCTCTTTGTGCAACAAAGCAGACGGCTCATGCTATCGGCCGTTTTATGGCTGCTATGGTTTTCGCAGGAGGCACCTGTGGCTAAATCTCAGGCGCATCAAGGATAGGATTGTGCATTCCTCCTTAATGCCCCTATCTCGCCTTCCGGCCTGTTTAGCGATGTCGTTAACTCGGTCGCCACTAGGTTCTGAGGCGAAGTTATATGAACAAGCTTTTGGGAAATTCCCTCCCCGCCGTGCTCAAGAGTCGGGATTGTCGGCCACCCGGTGTCGACCGGGTCTGACTCTTGCGAGGCGTAAAACACAAGGAGGGTGTTTTTTGGAGCCGGGCACCTCCTCGTAAAGATTGGGGTGTGCCGTGTTGCACTATCCGCCTCAAAGAGGTCAGACTGAAAAAAAATTATTAAAAATGGGGGTGGCCCCCCCAATAGGGAGAGGCACCCAGAATTCCTTTCAAACGAATGAAGTGTTCTCCCTGGCACCCTCAGGAGGTCGGTGTTCTTGCTCCGCCACCACTGGTGTTTCGGGCAACACCAGTCTCCAATAGGCTGTTAGTTCTTCGTTTTTTTGCTGCCATGTTTCAGGATGCCGAACATCTAACATCCCCCCCGTTTAACCAAGCTGCCGAGACCTTTGCCCTTTTCTGAGAAACTGGCAGCATTGAAGCTACTGCCAAGTATATCTCCTTGGGTACTAAGCACTGGAGAGAGAAACTACAGGATTCAGTCCTCACTTTACCCTCCGTGTTTTCAATGGCGTGGTCTCCACTTCCATGAAACCGGAAAGTGTGCATCTGCTGACAGAAGCTGCTGGGGAATGGGGCCATGGAACATGTTCCCCTACCAGACAGTGAGTCAGGCTACTACAGTCGGTATTTCTTGGTTCCCAAGAGGAACGGGGGCTGCGTCAAATTTTTTAGATTTTGTGGGCTCTTCCGCTATCTGAAAATCAATAAATATAGCTTCAAATGTTGACTGTCAAAGTGATTGCTCTCAAATCCTACCAAGCGATTGATTTCTGACAATCGATTTAAGGATGCTTACTTTCATATAGAAATATTGCCACAACACAGGAGGTTCCTGAGGTTTGCTTTCGGCAGAGACGAAGCTTACCAGTATCGGGTCCTTCCATTGGTCTAGCTCACCCGCACATATACAAAATGCATGGATTTAGTCCTGGCTCTTACGAGAGTCCCATTGCATCCGGTAGCTAGCGCTTTGACATCAGCATGTCGTCCTAGCTCATCTCTGTTTCTCAGGATTAAGACCCAACGCCACGAAAGCGTGCTCTTTCCTGTTCAGAGGACAACACATTGGGTGCCATATGGGATTCGAACGTAAGCAGGCATAGCTGTCTCCCGCTCGTGTCGAACCCCTTCTCAACATCCTCAAGGAAAACAAGCTAGACCAGAAAGTGACCATCACTTTCAGAGATCCTAGCTCTCATGGCAGCTGTATCCACGGTGACACCTTTGGGCCTTGTGCACATGATAGCATTTCAATTCAATTCAGTTTTATTTGTATAGCGCTTTTAACAATTGATATTGTCTCAAAACAGCTTTACACAATCAAGAGAATTATTTAAGTTTGTATGGAATGTGAATGTGTATGAATCAAATGTTCAGATAGTCCCTGGTGAGCAAGCCCGAGGGCGACAGTGGCAAAGAAAAACTCCCTGAGATGGTAATAGGAAGAAACCTTGAGAGGAACCAGACTCAACAGGGAACCCATCCTCATCTGGGTAAAACAGATAGCAGGAAATTATCTGCATTTATACAGTGTTAAGTGTTAGGTTCAGCTATAATAGTTGATGTTAATTGATGTTATAATAGTTGATGTAAAATGGAGTCCAGTAGTTATTGGAGACTCAGGTAGACTTGTAGAAAGTCCTGAACTATCGAATTGTCAAGTCCTCAGAGAAACAGCTGACAACACCAGTCGAGGCCAGAACCATCTTCTAAGTAGATAGCATCATCCCCAGACACCAGACGCATCCCAAAGAGACACACGGGGCATCCATGCGACGAGACCTCCAACCAGAAATGGGGCACCAGGATGGATCAGACAGGTCCGGAGGGCAGAGGGAGTCTGGATCACTGGCAGCTCAGGAAAGACATGTGTAGCTCGACAGAGAGAGAGAGAGAAAGAGTGGGGGAGACAGGGGGAGAGAGGAAAGAGAAAGAGGGGGAGGAAGAGAAGAGGAGGAGAGATTGCAATTAGGTATGGTCACAGTCACAATGTACAATGTGAATGTATATTTACTGTAGAGTGACTGCAAGCAGGGACTCCGGCAGGACTAACTATGACAGCATAACTAAAAGGGAGAGCAAGAAGGAAACACAAACATGAGGGTTCTCTGAGATGTAAAGCAAACAATCACCTCACCGTCAACAAACCTGAGTGATCAAATGAGACTGAGGAAGACAGCATCTAAACATACCAGTTCACCATAATACTCTACATCCATGAGTCCCCCAGATCTGCTCCTTTACCTTATGGCAAATCTAAAAAAATGCTTGGCTAAATAAATAGGTTTTGAGCCTAGACTTAAACACTGATACTGTGTCTGAGTCCCGAAAACTATTTGGAAGACTATTCCATACTTTTGGGGCTTTGTAAGAAAAAGCTCTGCCCCCAGCAGTAGTTTTCATAATATGCGGTATTGACAAGCAGCCTGCATCCTTTGACCGAAGTAGGCGTGGCGGATCGTAAGACACTAGCAGTTCGCTCAGATACTGCGGCGCGAGACCATTTAATGCTTTATATGTCAAGAGTAGTATTTTAAAATCAATGCGAAATTTCACAGGGAGCCAATGTAGTGAAGATAGGATAGGGGTGATGTGCTCATATCTTCTAGTTCTAGTGAGGACTCTCGCTGCTGCATTCTGGACTAGCTGAAGCTTGTTTATGCACCTAACTGAACAACCAGACAGTAAGGCATTACAATAGTCCAACCTAGAAGTGATAAAAGCATGAACTAGTTTTTCTGCATCGTTTAGCGACAATATATTTCTTATCTTGGCAATATTTCTGAGGTGAAAGAATGCTATCCTGGTGATATTATCTACATGAGCTTCAAATGAAAGGCTGGAATCTATAATCACGCCGAGGTCTTTTACTGTAGCACTTGATGGAACAGAAAGGCCATCTAAAGTTACGGTGTGATCTAAGATTTTACTTCTAGCTGTATGCGGTCCTATGACTAGAACTTCTGTCTTATACGGATTAAGCAGAAGGAAGTTAATTAGCATCCAATTTCTTATGTTCAGCACACATTGCTCAACTTTAGTAAGATGGTTTTTCTCATCAGGTTTTGTTGAGACGTATAGCTGTGTGTCGTCAGCATAACAATGAAAACTAATACCATGCTTACGGATTATGTTGCCCAGAGGAAGTATGTAAAGGGAAAAAAGCAGTGGGCCTAAAACTGAACCCTGCGGAACGCCAAACTCCACTAGAGAACATGCAGAATAATCACCATTTAAGTCTACATACTGATAACGATCGGTCAAATAGGATCTGAGCCAGGAGAGGGCTGTACCCTTAATTCCTACTACATTTTCTAATCTGTGAAGAAGAATAGCATGATCAATGGTGTCAAAAGCTGCACTGAGGTCGAGTAATACAAGCATAGTTACACAACCCTGATCAGAGGCCAATAGGAGGTCATTTACTACTTTAACGAGTGCTGTTTCTGTGCTGTGATGAGGCCTAAATCCTGACTGATACAGTTCATGTATGCCATTTCTATGTAGATATGAGCATAGCTGCTCCTCTACTATCTTTTCCAGAATCTTAGCGATAAAGGGGAGGTTTGATATTGGCCTGTAATTGGACAGCTGACAGGGGTCGAGGTCAGGTTTCTTAATTATAGGTTTTATAACTGCTAATTTAAAAGATTTTGGAACATAACCAATGCTGAGTGAGGAATTAATTATTCTCAACAGCGGTTCTGATATTACTGGTACTATCTGTTTAAGAAAATGTGTCGGTATAGGATCTAATATACAGGTTGATGAATTTGCAGAAGAGATGAGTGAAATTACTTCATTCTCTTCAAGGGGAGTAAAGTATTCTAGGTTTGAATCTGACATGGCTAGGTTAACATCTGTATCAATTACATTGTTCGGTTTCAAAGCCTCAATTTTATGCCTGATATTTATAATTTTATTATTAAAAAAGTTCATGAAGTCCTTAATATTGCATGATGTTGTTGTGGAGATTTCTGTAGTGGTCTTATTTCTGGTTAATTTGGCTACAGTATTAAATAAAAATCTAGGATTATTTTTATTTTCTTCTATAAGAGTGGAGAGATACGTTGATCTAGCTACACTAAGAGCTTTCCTATAGTTCAGGATGCTCTCTTTCCATGCTATTTGAAATACTAACAATTTAGTTTGACGCCATTTACGCTCTAATTTCCGAGCGGTCTGTTTTAAAGTGCGCGTGTGATCGTTATACCAGGGAGCGAGTTTCTTATCTCTAATAATTTTTCTTTTAGCTGGAGCTACATTATCTAAGGTACAACGAAATGTCGACTCTAAATATTCAGTCGCCTGATCGAGTTCTGTGGGGTCAGACGGTGACCTAATCGAAGTTGGTAACTCTGGGAGATTACTGATAAAACTCTGTGTGGTAGTTGATGTGAAAGTACGTTTAATATGGTAGCGCAGTGCTGTGCGTACATTATCACTGTGACACACTTGAATGGAGACAAGATAGTGATCTGAGATAATTTCAAACAGTGGAATTGTGAATACATTTCTTATAGTTAATCCGAAAAATATTATTAAATCTAAAGTGTGACCTGCTTTATGAGTGGGTCCTACTACACACTGATTTACACCTTCGGAGTCCAGTATGGACATAAATGCTGTTCTCAGAGGGTCTTCTGTATTCTCAAAATGAATGTTAAAATCTCCGGCAATTAACGCTTTGTCTACAGAAACGACCAGGTCTGAGATGAAATCCGCAAATTCACTAAGAAATTCAGAATACGGCCCTGGAGGTCTGTAAATTATAATTAGTGAAATCAACTGAGCTGACTTAAGTATGCTTATGTTACTATAAAGAATTTCAAATGAGTTAAATTTGTGTCCGTGTTTTTGTACGATAGACAGATTATCATTATGAATAACTGCGACGCCTCCTCCTCTACCAGTTAACCGAGGCTGGTGTATGTAGCTGTATCCAGGAGGACTAGCTTCATTTAGAGCTACATACTCGTCCTGTTTAACCCATGTTTCAGTTAAACAGAGTATATCAAACGCCTGATCTGTGATAATTTCATTAACAATAACTGCTTTTGATGCGAGAGATCTAATATTTAACAATAATAGCTTCAGATCAGAGGTGCCGGCTGCGCATTCAGTATGATCGGAGTTTGTGGTCTTTATGTTAATTAAATTATTAAAACAGACTTTCTGAGTCTTTCTACATTTTTGCTTAGTTCGGGGAACAGACAAAGTCTCAATATGGTGAACCCTGAGTGACGACTCTATGCAGCTAGCAGACGGTTGGTTTAGCCTGTCTGTCTGCTCCCTGGCCTGGGCTCTGGATTGTCACCGATTAACTAGACCTCTACTGAGACTATTTCAAGTTGTGGTTAAGAACCAGGGGATTTCACTAGGGCCAATCAGGTTCCTGTCCCTCAGGGCGATTTACATTCCAGCATGAATGTGGGAGCAGTAGTACTGTCCAGTCTATCTCTGACACACGGGGAATGGAAACCCCACTCCGAAGTAGTCAGGGAGAGATTCATGTAGCAGAGGAGGACCTCTTGCCTTGCAAGATATACTTCGCCTTTTACTGCTCTTCAGATTTACGTCCACCGCATCAGCTAGTGGCGTAGGTCAGAGCAGCTTTTACATTCTTGGATGAGAGATGCTATTGCCCTCTCCTATGAGGCGCGTGGGCTCACTTTGCCTCTAGGAATCAGGCACCAACTGTATCCAGCATGTGCTCTTCAGATCTACGTCCACCACATCAGCTAGTGGTGTAGGTCAGAGCAGCTTTTGCATGTTTTGTGGGCCGTCACCGGGGGGCGACTGCTCCTACACCTAGTAGATGCTTTGCCCTCTCCTATGAGGCACGTGGGCTCACTTCGCCTCTAGGAATCAGGGCTCATTCAACCAGGAGATCGCCTCATCTATTGGATTAGCAAGAAGTATTCCCCTGCAGCAAGTGTGTGCCAAGCATGTAGACCCAGTCCACTGCCGAAATATCTCAGTGCTGGAGCTTCTGCAGGAAAAGCTTGTCCTTGGGCTTGTGCCCTAGTACCCTCAGGATATACTTAACTGCATTGTTTTGACGCCTTCTGTCCTCCACCTTTTACAGCTTAGGAGCAGTAGAAACTTCACTTACTGTTCAGTACGTCCTCTTCAGATTTACGTCCACCACACCAGCCAGTGGCGTAAGTCAGAGCGCCACTATACTTGGTGAGAGATGCATATTGCCCTCTCCTATGAGGCTCGTGAGTTCACTTCGCCTCTAGGAAGCAGGGCTCATCCAACCAGGGTGATCGTCCCAGTTTGCACCAGCAGGAGGTATCCCCTGCAGCAATTGTGTGGCGCGGAGGGTTGGTCCTCCCCGCACACATTTCTTAGATTTATAATCTGGATGTTCATGCTACTCAGCTGCCCAGGGATAGTTCTGAGACCTTCTCGGCCTTGTGCGCACACGCTACACAACCTTAGGGTCCAGACACTTGCAATGCGGCAGCGTTGGTATTCTCCTTCCCATATCGTTTTCACGCAGCATCGAGTGAAGCCTTTGAAAGGGAATGTCTCGGGTTACTTTGCTGTAACCCTGTTCCCTGAAAAGGCGGGAACGAGATGCTGCATCCCAATGCCGCACTGCCTACGTGACTGGATGTCCGTTCAGACAAATCAATCTGAGGAATGGTTCTGGCTCACTCCTATTTATAACCCTCCAGGTGCGTCTCATCAGATGACATCACCTGACCGAGGTTATATAGGCCAAAATTTGGCGTGTTTATACACACATGCTTCACAACCGGTAACATGACAAGATGTTTCCCATAGCGTTTTCACGCAGCATCTCGTTCCCGCCTTTTCAGGGAACATGGTTACAGCAAAGTATCCCGAGACGTTTTCTCCTTTTTCCAACATCCTGCAAGTGACTCACTACAAAAATACGTGGAGTTATAGCATTTTGCAGAGTCACAAAAAAAAATGTCACACTGATAAATGTTAAGTGTTAAGATGGCGCCGGTGAGTTCGGCTGCCGTCACGACTGCTTCGACCACCTTTTCCTTGTTTTTGTTTTTTAAGTTAGTTTTCTTTGTTTTAAAATCAGCAAAATCATCACCATTGAGTACATTAGGTATGATAGAGACACTCTTGTCTCTATTGGTATACAATGTACTCACAATTCGACGTTTTTAACTCCGGATCCGAGCTGGCCGAGTGAGATCCTGAGGGAGAACAATGGACGCCACGCGAAGCGACGGACCCGAGGGAGACGAGCTGGTGTGAGGAACCGGCTGAGAACCTGTGGACACCGCACACCTCTGCCTAGCATCCTGCTCGCCAACGTCCAGTCACTGGAGAACAAACTTGATGACCTCAGGGCCAGGACAAAGTTCCAGAGAGACATTCAGGACTGCAACTTTCTCTGCTTCACCGAGACATGGCTGAACCCAGCGGTGCCAGACCACGCCATACAACCAGCCGAGTTCTTCTCGGTTCACCGCATGGACAGGACGCAGGACTCGGGGAAGTCAAGGGGAGGCGGCGTGTGCTTAATGGTGAACAACAGCTGGTGCAACAGCGCGAGCGTTGTTCCTCTTACACGCTCCTGCACACCAAACAGTTCACATCGGTCATAATCAGTGCCGTTTACATACCTCCACAAGCAGACACTGAAACTGCCTTATGCGAGCTGCATGAGGCACTCACACAGCACCAGACACAACACCGGGACGCTGCGCTCATTGTGGCGGGGGATTTTAATAGTGCCAACCTCAAACGTGCAGCGCCGAACTTTTATCAGCACATCACCTGCCCCACCAGGGGCGAAAGGACACTGGACCACTTTTATACCACGGTCAAAGACGGTTACAAGGCACAATCTCGTCCAGCGTTTGGTAAATCCGACCACGCCGCCATCTTCCTCATGCCAAAATATAAACAAAGGCTGAAACAGGAAGTGCCGGCTCAGAGGGAGGTCGTGCGCTGGACGGACCAATCGGTGGCCACGTTACAGGACGCACTCGATGACGCAGACTGGGACATGTTCAGAAACAGCTCCGATGATGACGTCAGCGTGTTTACGGAAGCGGTTGTGGGATTGAGAAGCTAGTGGACGATACGGTAGAGAAAAGGACTATCAGAACGTTTCCCAACCAGAAGCCGTGGGTGGATAAAACCATCCGCGACGCTCTGAGATCTCGCACAGCTGCCTACAACACGGGACTTGCGTCGGGGGACATGGAACCGTACAAGGCTGCGTCATATAACGTCCGGAAGGCGGTGAAAGAGGCGAAGCAGCGCTACGGGAGAAAACTAGAGTCACAGCTTCAACAGAGTGACTCTAGGAGCCTATGGCAGGGACTGAGAACAATAACGGATTATAAAGCACCAACATCCGGTATGACGAACGCGGACGCGACTCTGGCAGACGAGCTCAACACATTCTATGCTCGCTTCGATGCTGCAGCTAAAGACGCTAGCGATGCTAATGCTAACGGGGCTAATGCTAGCGGCGCTAATGCTAACGGCGCTAACGGCTGCAAACAAGAAGACACTGCCAGCACCGGGAACGCACTCATCATCTCCGAGCACGATGTGAGGAGAGCCTTCAAGAGAGTGAACACCAGGAAAGCAGCAGGACCAGACGGCATCTCAGGTCATATCCTCAGAGCCTGCGCAGACCAGCTAGCACCTGTGTTCACTGAGATATTCAACATCTCTTTATCTCAGTCGGTGATCCCCACATGCTTCAAAGAGTCCATCATTGTTCCTGTTCCAAAGAAACCACATCCTGCTTCCCTCAATGACTATCGCCCTGTAGTCCTCACCTCAGTAGTGATGAAGTGCTTTGAACGCCTGGTCAGAGACTTCATCATCTCTTCACTACCGGACACACTCGACCCACTACAGTTCGCTTATCGTCCGAACCGTTCCACAGACGATGCAATCTCATATCTCCTCCACACATCTCTCACCCACCTGGACACTAAGAGGGGAAATTATGTGAAAATGCCCTTCATCGACTACAGCTCTGCATTTAATACCATAATTCCCTCCACACTCACCACCAAGCTGGAGCACCTGGGACTCAGCTCACGCATGTGTCAGTGGATCTCCAACTTCCTAACTGGCAGACCACAGGCAGTAAAGATGGGCGGTCATGTCTCAGCCTCCCTCACACTCAGCACTGGAGCACCCCAGGGTTGTGTTCTGAGCCCCCTGCTGTACTCTTTATACACCTACAACTGCGTGGCCACTACCAACTCCACCGCCGTCATCAAGTTTGCTGACGACACTGTCGTGGTGGGCCTGATCACGAACAACGATGAGTCGGCCTACCTGGAGGAGATTGGGAATCTGGAGAACTGGTGCCAGAGGAACAATCTCCTCCTGAACGTCAGTAAGACAAAGGAGCTGATAGTGGACTTTTGTACAAAGCAGGAGAGGAACTACCAGACCCCCGTCATCAACAAGAGCCCAGTGGAGAGAGTGGACAGCTTCAGATACCTCGGTGTTCACATCAAGCAGGACCTGTCATGGTCCTGTCAGATCAACACCGTGGTGAAAAAGGCCCGGCAGCGTCTGTACCACCTCAGACGTTTGAGAGCCTTCAGACTGCCCTCCAAGGTGCTCAGGAATTTCTACTCCTGCACCATAGAGAGCATCCTGTCGGGAAACATCTCGACCTGGTTTGGAAACAGCACCATGCAGGACAGACGAGCTCTACAGAGGGTGGTGCGTTCAGCTGAGCGCATCATCCGCACCAAGCTCCCTGACCTGCACTCAATCTACACCAAGCGGTGCTGGACCAAGGCCAGGAAGATCGTGAAGGACCTCAGCCATCCCAACAATGGACTGTTCTCTCTGTTGCGGTCAGGAAAGCGCTTCCGCTCCCTGAAGGCCAACACAGAGAGACTGAGGAGGAGCTTCTTCCCGCAGGCAATAAGGTCTCTCAACCATACCACATTCACACCACAAACACAGAACTAATACAACCTGTTAACGTCAACGGGCAGTATGGACACTTTCATGCACATCTACCCTGACATTGGAACTCATATTTATGTTTACATTCTGGACCCCTGCACAAAGTCACTTTAATAAGGCACCTTAACACATGTTTCCATGCAAATTACTTGCACACCATACATCCTCCACCAAATTTCAATTTTAAAAGAAAATCTCTATTGTACAGTATATCTCTATTTTTATTTCCATTTTATGTACAGTATACTTTTATTTTTTATTTATATTTTTATTCTAGTTAAGTTAAAATTTTCCTATTTCTTTATTCACATTTATTCCTTACTGTAAGATTTAATTCTCTTTTTAAGGTCACTGGCGGTCGTGTAAGCATTTCACTGCATATCGTACTGTGTATGACTGTGTATGTGACGAATAAAATTTGAATTTGATTTGAATTTGAATTTGATATAACACAAACAGTTTTGCAAAAATATATATAATTTGCTACAGTACTTGTGCTTTTTAGCATCCTTGTGGTACCACGAAAAAAAATCACAAAATATTGACTATTAGTTTGCAACACTTCTTGGTTTATTTGGATTTCCTTTTTTAAAACTGCAAGAATATACAGTTTTCTAATTTACTGTGAAAATGGTAATATAAATGTATGGATCAATAGTTAGATAAATGGGTGGAAGAATTCATAAAGGCACAGATCTGTAGATGAAATTGAGACTAGATGAATGGCTTGAGAGATAAAGTCTATAGATGAGCTGATGGATGGATGGAGACCTGGATGAAAAATGTGTTCATGGATGGATGGATGGACAGATGTACCAGATGATTACCAGGTAGCTGGCTAGGTTAATGAATGGTTGCATAGGTAGATGGACATGAGAGTGATATATGGGTGGGTGAATGGATGGATGTGTTGGAGATTGTGCCCTTACATTACATGAGACATGATTTTAGTGTAATCGATGGTTGAAAGATTAGTACATCGAAATGATTTCTGGATAAGTAGATGGATTGGTGGATTATTGGTTGGTCCGTTCAATGGCTGGATAAATGAATGAATTATGCATTAAAACATTAGATGAATGGATGAATAGATGGATGATTTGATCAACAGCTGAATGGATTAATAGATCTATACATGGAAGGTATGATCCATTTTGAGGTGAATGGTCAGAATGGACAGAATTTCACATGATGGATAATATACAGTATGTACTGTATATTATTTAGTGTTCATGCAGTGCTAGGCTTTCTGAGAGGGAGAGAGAGAGAGAGAGAGAGAGAGAGAGAGAGAGAGAGAGAGAGATTTGAAGTGTATTGGAAAGTGTGACTGTTACCCATATTTCAGGGTCAGCAGCTTTTGGTCAAGTCAAGTGAGGTTTATTTAGAAAGCCCACTATACAGGAGATGAGAAAGTGTTCAAAACATCAGTGCGATATGTCCACAAGCACACACACACACACACACACACACACACAGTATACAATTCTTTATGTCAGTGATGCTATTCAGTGATGCTGTGCAGTTCTTCCACTTCTGCGCTCACCCTTGGGCTTGAACTAAATTTCTGATATCTGGTGCTCACAGCTTCCATATCCACTGAACATTCAAATCACAGTGTGTGGAAAAAGAAAAGAAAAAAAAAAAGGTCCCTGCTGCTCTAAGCAGTGGACTCGCTGTAAAGCTTTGGCTTGGTTTTGTTCCAGAAACAGCCAGAGGCAACTGACCACTTCTTTATTGGATCGGTTTTAAATTGTTTTATTAAAGTTTGCTCCAGTTTGAAAAGCAGAGCAGCAGGAACACAGGAAAAAAAATCACAAGTCATCCAAAAACTTAAATGAGATAAACATACACTATGTTGTTGTTTATGGCATCGCATATTAATGGGTCATAAACAAAAAAAGATATACTCTTTTTTTTTTTAAGAAAATACTATGGAAATAACACACCTTGTGTCATGCTGTATTTGGACAATAGTCAACATCAGGTTACTCCATACTCATTGGCCTGTTGTTGATTATTTTCCTATAATAGCACAACTCTTAGTGTTCTGCTCGTTCCATATAGTGTTGCCTTTTATATAAGTGAACCTAATGTAATATAAGTGCCAAAGGTAACCATGACAACCATCATACACACTGTAACACTTACGCGAGGCCTGCATTTTTACACTTCACTACCGCTGCCATGACACATAGGGTTACGCATCACGTCCCTCGTTATATAATGCAACGCAATCACACGCCGCTCCATCACCATCTCGTTTAATTAATCGGCGCACTTGTCTTTTTCGAAAAGCGCTTTAAATATTCAAACTTTTATTACATGTGAAACGAGTGCAGTCCTTCACAGGGTCAGGATTCACATTAACCTCCGGCGTGTCACTACATTAGCACCTAAAACTCCATTAATACCAGCCCCGGAGCAGGTACGGTGCTGACGAACGCTACATTACTGCCCTCACCGAAAAAAAGAAAAATCACAGCGAAACGACGAGTTAGACAATGAGTCATGATATTGATGAGGAGTCGCTTTTTTTCCGGCGTGCATTCATCATCTCCTGCTCATTTCTCCCCAGCACGGTTCATTTTCTGACACAGACGCTGCGATAAATGGGCAGCTAATAAAACATGCAGCTAAAATGATTAATGTGCTGCTAATAAAACAGCGAGTCCACTACAAAGAGCTGTTTTTATTTCATCAGCTATTAAACACTGATAAAACATTTTATTCAGCTGATGCTTATTATTCGGAAATACGTCATCTCTCTTAGCATCGTTTTGTTCCCATGCTAATACACATACACCTGCGCACATCGCGGTCATTATAAAAGTAGGCTTTTACTAATCAGAACATTACGGTAGAGCTTTGCTCAATAACACACTACTTGGGAATTCTTGACAGACATGTACATAGTAATGCTTACTAAAGCTACAGTACTCCAGAGTTTGACCCACTTTAGTAAACCCTTTCCTCTCAAGTAAAAAAATAAACTCCAACATGGCCATTGATCCATCAGTAAAGTGGTGAGTTAATGAACTTACCATTTTAGCCCACAAGTGGAAAACTAAATCCAACTTCACCATCAATGGACTTTCAAGTCTTTCAAGTCTAGCTCGATAATTTTGGTCTGTCCACATTGGGCATCAGATACTCCCCACCCTGGAGGTAGATCCGTTGTTTCTGCGGCAGTTACATAAGTGGGCCGGTTTGCCAGGTTGATACACGATTGTCATTTACACACTGTGTGTAACCTTCAAACTGCATGCACACAGACCCCAAGGAGGGAATCGAACAGTGTAGCGAGGAGGTGTGAAGCGACAGTGCAAACCACTAAACCACTGTGACTCCAGTGCCCTTAATGGAAAACTACATGCAGCATGACTGCCGATAAGATACGATGATGATCGTGTTAATGGACCTTCAAGTCTGTCATGTTTAGTGCCCCTAGTCGATATACTGTATAATATCATAAATGTTAAAAACAGTGGCTGATTATTTCCAGAAGTGGGCTCGTATTCCAAAACACTCGTAAATCAAATCCAACCAATTTTTCCATAAAAAATAATGGAAACTCTAATTATTCGTTCCACTGCCCAAAAAAATAAATACATAAAAATAATTAACACAAAATATTAAGTAAAAATAAAACAAATTAACCTGCACTTTACCTTTATAAAAAAGAGTAAAAATAAATCCAGACATTTTTCTGTTTGTGTGCGCAGGCGCTGTGTGTGTGTGTGTGTGTGTGTGTGTGTGTGTGTGTGTGTGACGCTAAAGTAAGCTTCCCTCTCCCCCTTCTCATCTTACACAGTTACCCTTCCTCCACTCTTTTCACACACAATGGAACACAATGGAAACACTGTTTTATAGGAAAAATAAATCAAATTAACCTGCACTTTACCTTTTGAAAAGAATCGTGACAGAGCAGTGTTTCTGTGTAGAGCAGAGAGAAAGAGTGTGTGTGTCTGTGAAGGTGAAAGTAGGAGGTGTGTGTGTGTGTGTGTGTGTGTGTGTGTGTGTGAGACACGGTGTCCAATGACACGCACAAACACAAAGAGCAGGCTGATAGAGAGTGAAAATAGATCTTTAATCTCTCTAATTAGACTTGCTTTTGCTTTATGCACTGTACACACACGCATACAGACACACAATAAAATGTCACACACACACAAAGTTTCACACACACACACACATGGTCACAGTGTTATAGTAAACAGTACACGTGTGCACGGATGTTGATTATATCAATGGGCCAGGGGTAGCTCAGTGGTTAAGGCATTGGACTACGGTTCGGAAGATCCCAGGTTCAAACCCCACAACCACCAAGTTGCCACTGTTGGGCCTTTGAGCAAGGCCCTTAACCCTCAATTGCTCAAATGTATAATAAGATAAAAATGTAAGTCGCTCTGGATAAGAGCCTAAATGTAAATGTAAATATCAGTAAGAGACGAGCACTAAGACCCAGCAGGGGAGATGATTACCCACAACTCCACAGCGCAAGAGAGAGAAAAACCGTTGGCTCAGTTGTGGTCATGTGATGCTCGGCGTCAAAACAAGAAGCGCATGCGTGATACATGATACTTGGTACTCATGTACTGCGCAGTGGTAAAGTGCTCGCCCTATCATCCGGAGATCGCTGGTTCGGTTCCCGGGTGATGCTGCAACCTCTCGCAGCCAGAGGTCTAGAGAGAGCTGATTGGCCGAGCTCTCTCAGAGGGGAGGGATGAGAGGTACTTAGTGAAAGATCCATCGGTGACGTCACGTGGGTCGGAGGAAACCACGTGATAGTCTTCGGCCTACCCGACTGAGTGGTAGTAGAAGCTTAATGTGGGAGCCCCCTAGTGTCGGGGAGGAAATGAACACGACTAAATTAGTTAGAAAATCGGGGGAAAAATACAAAAAAAGATAGAAAATTTTATTTAAAAATCTTTGCTTGTCTTGCGGAATACTCGAAACTGCGTTATTCGCAATAAACTACGTGGCGGTCCATTGACAAATCGGAAATTACAGTTCAGATAAAAGGTGTAGCTATAACGCAAAGAATAGGTTACTATCAGTAACCTATTAAGTTTATTTAGAAGTTCATTTAGAGTCACCAGCTGCAGAAATCACCAATTAACTAACAGCACTTCAGATTAGAGCCGTTATGAAGCTTTACAGAGCAGAAGTAGCAGATATACATCTCAATATCAACTGTTCAAAGGAGATTATTGTGTATTTTGGATAAACGCCTTCAGTATTGTTTTAAATAAAAATAAACAACAGAAACGACCATGGAGATAGAAAGTGATCCCAAACTCTTTTGATTGATTTTGATAAATTTTTTGATGTGGTGATTTTTTTTAATTTTTATTATGACACGTTTATTTACCATTTTAGGGAAGGAGACTCCAGTGTCAGCACTTAATAAATATTACAGTAAAAAACTACTTCAACTACTGGCCATGCAGACTATCCCTCAGGTCCTAAAACAGGCTATTAGATCATCTTCAGGACGACTGTAATATAAGGGCTTACGGAAATTAGTCATGGAAGGGTCTGGGGTGTTAATTTTTAGGGCTTTAATGGATCCTCAAGATGTCCCCAAGAGACATCCTGCTGAGAAATTCTGCCTCGTACGCTGGATATAACGTAAGTGAGAACTAGAACTACCTTGTCTTTTGGACGTTTCCCAACATTAAATGCTGTAAATGAATTATAAAGTGTTAAAGTGCACAACATGTCATCCATTAATGGACATTGTATCTCGTAAGGCTATAAAACTACATGGTCGTCATCGTCCCACTTAATCCTGTGTACAGAGTCGCGGGCGGCCTGGAGCCTATACCAGGAGACTAACAGCATGAGGCTGGGTACAGCTTGGATGGGGTGCCAATCCATCATAGGGCACATATACACGGTTGGTGGGAGGAAACCGGAGTACATGGAAGAAACCCACCAAACAGAAAGGAAGCCAATAACAATGTATTTAAAAAAAGAATGAATTACTGTAATTAATTGATGTAAAAAATATATTGAATAAAAAAATTATTATTTAATACTACATCAGTATCACATTGATATATATATTAATAAATACTTTGTATCAAATAAGTACAATATAAAAAAATAAGTGTTGTTTGTGTGGCTTTAGTGAATGATGCTGTTGTATTTGTTGTTTTTGTTGTTGTCTTGTGAGGACAGTAAGGACAATCTTCTGAATCAGCGAGTTCAGCACATGACTTCAAACCAAGATGATCACTCACATTGTCAGGACGAAACAAAGCAGCCCTTCTTTGTGTTTGAAATATTGATAGCAAGGACGCAAGTAGCTCAATCGACATTCAGAGGTGTTCATGTGTTAGATCTACAACTCAGACTCGTCTTCTATACAGTAACTTCTCACTTCACTTCAGTTCTGAAAAGAATTATACTGTAGACATGACACTTTGCTAGTGTTAGATACTGGATTCTCTAACAAAAGATAAACCAGGAGTCGTCCGTATTGGGTCCCGTATTGAGCTGCACTCTGCTTTATAATGGATGAAAACGTACTCCACTGTATGTGGATTTAATATGTACAGCCGATACAGCGCAGTCTAATCGAACTGTAATTTCCCGTCGTGTTATTCTGGCAGGACTTCCTGTGAATCTCTCCAGCACAGGAAATGAGAGCGGCGTTCCCCGGCTGCCCATCGGTTCTGATCCGGTTTCATATCGACCATCAGAGTCACGCGAAGACATTAAAGTTTTACAATGGCCTTGTTTAAACACATGGCTCCCCAGTTAAACTTTAATTCTGCGACCGAGGGAAGACCAGGAGGAAGAGGAGGACAAGAAGGACAAGGAAAAGGAGGAGGGAGGAGCAATATGTTTCTTGTCGTCCCTCAGGCGGCTTGGCAGCAGAACTCGTGTCAGAACTTCAACTCAACGCGCCCTGAGCCGAGAGGAGCAACATGGGAGACGCCGAGAGGAAGACAGAGACGGAGAGGGAATACGACACGAGGAGAAAGGAGGATGCCAGAGAGAAAGAAAGAGAGAGCGAGAGAGAGAGTAACAAAGGGAGGGTGAAACAGCAACACTAAAACACTGGAAAGACAACATAGGAGAAAAACAGAAAGGAAACAAAAAAAGGAAATTAAGGAGCAAAGAAGTAGAGGAAATAAACAAAGGAAAAGGGTAGATGAAAGCAGAGAATGAGTGAGATACAAAGACAACATGAGTGTTTACACAAAGAAAAGGTAAAAAAAAAAAGAGGACAAAATATTAAGATAGAGGGTAAAGAAGGAGTGAATATAAAGAAAAAGATACAGTGAGAAAGTAAATGAAGATAGAAAGAAAGAAAGAAAGAAAGAAAGAAAGAAAGACAGAAAGAAAGAAAATGAGATAAGAAAGACATGCCAGAAAGACAGGAGAAAAAGAGAAGAGAAGAGAGAGAAGGAGAAGAAAAAACATAAAAAGACAGATTCTGTTACTGTATGTTTGTGCTGAAAATACTTGGTAATGTGAAAGATAGGAAAAAGAAGAATGGCTTCGTCCTAATCCGCTCTCTGGGAGTAAAATGCTCTTCATTAGAGGACAGGGATGAGGACGGGGGGAGGATTTTGTCTTTATGGCCTCTCTGTGATTATAAAAACCTTCATTAGAATGAACGAGAGAGATAAAAGTGAATAAACATGTACAGTGGTGTGAAAAACTATTTGCCCCCCTCCTGATTTCTTATTCTTTTGCATGTTTGTCACACAAAATGTTTCTGATCATCAAACACATTTAACTATTAGTCAAAGATAACACAAGTAAACACAAAATGCAGTTTTTAAATGAGGGGTTTTATTATTTAGGGAGAAAAAAAAATCCAAACCTACATGGCCCTGTGTGAAAAAGTAATTGCCCCCTGAACCTAATAACTGGTTGGGCCACCCTTAGCAGCAATAACTGCAATCAAGCGTTTGCGATAACTTGCAACGAGTCTTTTACAGCGCTCTGGAGGAATTTTGGCCCACTCATCTTTGCAGAATTGTTGTAATTCAGCTTTATTTGAGGGTTTTCTAGCATGAACCGCCTCTTTAAGGTCATGCCACAACATCTCAATAGGATTCAGGTCAGGACTTTGACTAGGCCACTCCAAAGTCTTCATTTTGTTTTTCTTCAGCCATTCAGAGGTGGATTTGCTGGTGTGTTTTGGGTCATTGTCCTGCTGCAGCACCCAAGATCGCTTCAGCTTGAGTTGACGAACAGATGGCCGGACATTCTCCTTCAGGATTTTTTGGTAGACAGTAGAATTCATGGTTCCATCTATCACAGCAAGCCTTCCAGGTCCTGAAGCAGCAAAACAACCCCAGACCATCACACTACCACCACCATATTTTACTGTTGGTATGATGTTCTTTTTCTGAAATGCTGTGTTACTTTTACACCAGATGTAACGGGACACGCACCTTCCAAAAAGTTGAACTTTTGTCTCATCGGTCCACAAGGTATTTTACCAAAAGTCTTGGCAATCATTGAGATGTTTTTAGCAAAATTGAGACAAGCCTTAATGTTCTTTTTGCTTAAAAGTGGTTTGCGCCTTGGAAATCTGCCATGCAGGCCATTTTTGCCCAGTCTCTTTCTTATGGTGGAGTCGTGAACACTGACCTTAATTGAGGCAAGTGAGGCCTGCAGTTCTTTAGATGTTGTCCTGGGGTCTTTTGTGGCCTCTCGGATGAGTTGTCTCTGCGCTCTTGGGGTAATTTTGGTCGGCCGGCCACTCCTGGGAAGGTTCACCACTGTTCCATGTTTTTGCCATTTGTGGATAATGGCTCTCACTGTGGTTCGCTGGAGTCCCAAAGCATTAGAAATGGCTTTATAACCTTTACCAGACTGATAGATCTCAATTACTTTTGTTCTCATTTGTTCCTGAATTTCTTTGGATCTGGGCATGATGTGTAGCTTTTGAGGTGCTTTTGGTCTACTTCTCTGTGTCAGGTAGCTCCTATTTAAGTGATTTCTTGATTGAAACAGGTGTGGCAGTAATCAGGCCTGGGGGTGACTACAGAAATTGAACTCAGGTGTGATAAACCACAGTTAAGTTATTTTTTAACAAGGGGGGCAATCACTTTTTCACACAGGGCCATGTAGATTTGGAGTTTTTAAACCTTCATTTAAAAACTGCATTTTGTGTTCAATTATGTTATCTTTGACTAATAATTAACGGTTTTTGATGAGCAGAAACATTTAAGTGTGACAAACATGCAAAAGAATAAGAAATCAGGAAGGGGGCAAATAGTTTTTCACACCACTGTATAATGAGTGTAGAAAATAGTGCGCACTCGGAGAGCACAGTCAGGAGAGTTTCCCTAAAAATATTACACAGATCATCATGGACGATGGTCACAAACCCAAACAACAAGCTTAAACAGTGTGCTGTGATCAGTGTGTGTGTGTGTGTGTGTGTGTGTGTGTGTGTGTGTGTGCGCGTACATGTGTGTGATGATGGAGGGATAAAGAATAGAGCGCTAACCCTAGACACGGATAGAAGATGGCAAAAGAAGAGAGAGAGAACAGAGACTGTGCTTTCAGAATGGCTGTCACCGGTGGTGTGTGTGTGTGTGTGTGTGTGTGTGTGTTCTGCATTCCTCTCACCTGCATGTAAAAGGAACAGATATAAAAGGAACAGAGAATGCACTGAGGGTCAGAGGTGTATTTTGGCCTGCAGGTGTCAGTGTGTGTGTGTGTGTGTGTCTGTGTGTGTGTGCGCGTGTGTGTCTGGACACAGATGCAGCGTGTGACCTTTGACCTCTCTTCCCAAGCGTCCTGCTTTGTTTGGCTGCTGATGTTATGCAGTCTGGAAAGTTGAAAAGTTCTGCCTCCGTCACAGATCTTGAGCCAGGCGCGAGAGTAAAAAACACGGCGCATTCCTGTGATGTACAACGCGGCATGTGATCGCCTACGCGTTGGCTACGCGTTAGCTACACAGTGACGATGTCATCGCCTACAACTCCTCTACACACCATGTCAAAATCATGCTGATCCAGCACAAAGTGAGGGTTTAGCATGTACTATTTAATACGAGGGGTGTTCGAGTCAAAGCGGGACTTTTAATTTTGCAGAATAACAAAAACTTTGAAATTTGCAAACCCTTTATGTCTCTATATAATCCTCTGATACACTAATACACTTATCCCAGTGTTTCACTAGTGCTTGGACACCATCAAGGTAGAAAGTTTTCTCAGTACAACAAAGCTGTGATCAGATGTCTGAAACGGCGACCTCCCAGGAACTCCTTTAATGCCTTAAACATGTTGAAATGTCTTGGTGCGAGGTCTGGACTGTACTTGGTAATAACTCCCAGACGAGTTCCTTTAAAATGCAAGTGGTGCTGGTAAAAGACAGATGCGTCTAGTCCACAACATTGATTTTCAAGGATCGGGCGTTCCACTTTCTGAATGTTCACAGAAGCGACTGCATTGAGCTCCGAGCCACCTCGGCCGGAGTCGTCATTCACAGACGTACGACCTTCTTTAAAATGTTTGCCCCGTTCAGATGGTTTACTGCGGAGTCTCATCACTTTACTGTGCTTGAAGACCTTTTCTTCATCACTTTTATGCCTTCGTTCACCAGAAAATTTCAACAGAAGTCTCAGTTTGACTTGGACATCTTCAACCTGGAGCTGGAGCTCAAACTCTCAAACCTTAAATTACTTTATGTAATATGATAAGTAAATATTTTTTTTATTTAGCAGAGGCGCCAGGTTTGGGGAGTGTGAGAAAGCCACCATAAAACAATAAACATGCAGCAGAACAAACAAAGTCTGCCAAAAGTACACAAAGAAATGAAAAAAGACAAAAATAAAAATGCAGAAACTTGGTGCTTCTGCTGAATTAAAAATTATTTATATTTCATATCACTTCCAGTATTAATTTAAGATCGGGGCTTTGTGCTCCAGCACCACAACGTTGCCATTGTTAAGCCCTTGAGCAAGGGCCTTAACCTTTATTATTATTATTTGTGCAATAGTTCCTCATTTCTAACAATACCTGTTTGCACAAAAGGTCCAAGTCTTACTGAAATTGTCCTCTGTTTATTCTTACATTTTCATTATTGCTGCTGGTCTCTAAAAGCTACTATGTTGCATCACTACAATGACACTTTTTCTTTTACTCTTTTTACACAAGAAAAGAGAAAAAAAAATCCAATTATTTTATTGATTAAAGAATAACATCATACATTCTATACATTTAGAGTTACATTTAATGTTGTTAAATCGCTAACGTTACTGTAAACAGTCCTCATGTCACTAGTTTCCCTTTGATCAATCAGTGCGACTACTCCATCCTTAAGATATTATAAACCATTGACACTGGAGACTCCTTCCAAGCATACTGTACATTGAGGTGTCATAAAGAAGAACATTTCAATGCAAAAATCATCCAAGTTGTCTTAAACAATTAAATCTTCTTCAATAAATGTATTTATTTGTTAAAACACCATATTATGTCCTTGCAACGATTTAGATTTAGATACTTAATTTGCTCTTTTGAGAGCTGTTCACTTGATGCAGATAACGCTGTGACTGGACTTCATACTACTGAATGTTATTTTTTTTTGTATGATCATTCAGGTAAATAATTAGTGAAAGAAAGACTTACTTACTGCCAGCGATCACTTCACCCTGCTCTGACCTTCATCCTCCTCACCTCATCCTCCTCACCATCTTTACCTTTTCTTCCCTTTCTGTGCTCTCGACAGAGACATGCGTCTGTGCCGCTAATCAGCAGCTGGTTTAATGAACTCCTGATAAGTTTGTGTAAATGAGAGTAATTACAGCAGATAAGAAATGCTGCGGATTACAGCCTCTCGATTCTGTCTCCGACATTCCACGAGGTTCCTCAGGCTAATCAACGCAACAAATATAACTCATATATAATAATATAACAAATATAAATGTATATTCCATATAAATATGGAATTATTAAGCAAAATTGAACAAATGACTGGTTTAATTTGGTCTTATCTACTGTGTAGATGTGGTCATATTATTTCACTAGTTTTGACGCGTAGCTTTGTCTTAAAGTTTCACTCACACGACAGAAGTCCGATCCCTTTGTCTCTTGTAGTTTATTTTGTCAGCATCAAAGAATCAACACTTCATACAGTCGTCTTGAGTAAATCCACTGTGATTACAGACACCAGTTGCTGCATCTTGCAAATCTCTGACTTTTACAACAACCTGTTTGCTGTATCTTCTAAATTACAGTCTTAGCTTACGAATATAACAACACCCTTGCTATATATATCCACTTACGGGAGCTTAGGGTTACAACAACCTGGTTGCTGTATCTTACATTTTTAGCTTACCGGGAGCTCTCATTAGCTGACGGTCAAAAGCTTGTGTTTCCGTAGCCTTCCGCATCTAAACTGAACTCTCTAACATATGACAGTCACACAAACACATGTAATAGTAGAATGACATCACAGACCAACTTACGATGCATGACTAAGAAATATAAAGCTTATGGCTTATGTAACAAACTTAATGCTTAATGCTTTACTAATGAATAGAACAAGGTAGAATAAATGAAATAACAGCAAATAAAATAAAATAAAATAAACACACCCACAAATTCATAACAAGTGTGATATGGCACTTATGGCACAAAAATCTGTTTGTTTGGTTTGTTTGTTTGTTTCATTTATTTATTTAACAGGCTAATTCGCTCTGACACATCAAAAATATTTCGTTTCTACGCTAAAATGTCTGTACTTTATGTTATAATCATTTGAAAATTAACATCACTACAGATCCTGAACACCGTTGGTAAAATATTGATGTTAAATGAGAAAAACTGCTATTGTCAAGTATCTTATTAAATGATTTCATATCTTGCTATTAGAAGATTATATTATTGTATTTGTATTGTAGCTTTAAGTGGTGTTTTTGTTACAAATAAATTAATAGTATTATTATAAAATAATAATAATAATAATAATAATAATAATAAAACATTCGAAGAGTAAAATGTAATATTAAATAATTAAATTAAATAATATTGTACATGCAATTACATAAAATACAACAATGTACAATGAAACAAAACATATGAAGGGACAGTTGCAATAAACAAACAAATAAATCAAACAAAAATATTTTATATGTCTATATTTTTTATTATTATTAATTTTATTTTATTCCCATAAAGGAGAACATGGTGATTTTTTAGAGTATCATGTTTTTATTGTAATCTATATATTCTCCATTCATTATAATCTTAATATTATGTGGGGAAAAGTTTTTCCCACATAATATTAAGATTTTTTTCCCTCTCAAAATATTCTGAATTTATCCTTGAAATATTAAAACATATTTCCTTCTAATATATTGCTGTTTTCTCAAAACATTCTGAATTCATTCTCAAAATATTTCAAATGCTTTCCTATAGTATTATAATATTTTCTCAAAATATTTGGCATTCATCCTTGAAATATCAAAACAGTTTTGCATATAATACAATGACTTGTTTCTTAAAATATTATGGTGTTATCCCGGAGATCTTTTGAGACTGACTGGCCACCCAGAGTTAAATGTTTAACACTTCCAGATTTTCATGCTGAGCCAATCAAAACGACCACAGCTGATCACAATTTAAATGACTTTGTGTGCCATTGAAATGTGATTAGCTTCACCTGATTGAATTTACATGTCTGTTTTAGGAAGGGGTGATCCTTGTCCAAATCAGTGATTCTGTTTTTTATTTATTACATTTTTTTTGACATGTTGGTGTTGAAACATTCACTTGGATGTTAAACGTTGCATGGAGTAAAGCCAGCCGAATAAAATAAAAACTGTCTCTTCATTTTTTAAAGGAGTGTGATTCTTTTCTATGCCAATTGTTTTTATCTTTTTGTGTTTAGTTTTCTTGAAGGAAAAGATTGGTTATATGATATGCTATCCAACATAAGTTTACTCAAGCCAACATGTTAATATGCAGAATGTATTTCTTAAGAATGTTCGCCTTATGAACTAAAATTTTGCCAGAAATTTGCATTGGTATACAAAGCGTTTTTGGCATATGAGCAAATAAACCAAACTGAATTGAACGGGTTAGTAAGTTGCACATACAGTATGTACAAAACTTTTTAGTGGTAGTGAAAAACCAAGCAAAGCAAGTTTACATACAGTATATGTGGGTTTTATTTGCATTTTGTTCAAGATTTAGTGAAGACATAGCGCCATAGTTAGCAAGAATGTTAGCAAGGATGGTAGCAAGAAGAAAAGGGAGTCACTTTAAGTTTGTTTTTTAAAGCAGCCGGTGCCAAGTGGAATCATAAATTAAGGTTAAGTGAGGTTAAATGTCTATTTATTTCATAATTAAATTTTATATTGTTTTTATATGCAAAAATATGATTATACCGTTGGAAATTGGTACTATTGATAATATTTTTGTGTGGCTGGAACAGATTATTTCATATTTTCCTTCATGTCTTTATATGCAAAAATATGATTATAGTGTATAGAAATTGGTTGAAATGGTTTATCGCCATTTACATTATTTCCTATGGGACAATGCATTTCGCAATACGAAATTTTGGC
The DNA here is from genome assembly GCA_030522415.1 of Channallabes apus. NCBI lineage: Eukaryota > Metazoa > Chordata > Actinopteri > Siluriformes > Clariidae > Channallabes > Channallabes apus. Next base: position 3,188,256 of record CM060117.1, on the reverse strand, counting down.
TTAAGAACTCATCTCCAGAACGGATTGAGGTACACAGTGGAGGTAGTTAAGACAAAAAAAAGTGGAGGTAGTTAAGAAAAAAAAATTCCATGTGGTTAATGTACTGCATTTGTTTTATTCATGATGAGAGTTGAAAATAAAAAAAATGCATGATGTTTGATATTTTGTGTTTGGGTTCAGTTTTCCACTAATCGCTTTAAAATTTTTTAAATGCATATGAAACAAACTAAATGGCTGAGATGACACATCAATAACCCGGCTTATAACTTGTTGCCCATGTGTTTTACCGGTTGCTAGGCGACAGTCATAACAAAACAGAAACACAGAGGTCTCGCACGAACGATTCAAAGCTCCGGCAACTGCACCCGATTGAGAGCTGATGTTGCTCAGACGTCTGTGTGTTTCTGTCACAATTCAAAGAGTTTGTTCTTCATCAACAAGCCCCCATGTGACCATGAATGTCTGTCTGCTCTTTATTATCTGTTGGCTGGAGTTTGATCTTTATTTTTCCATCTCTATATTGTATTGGCTGCTAAGCTTGTGTGTTAATGACGAGATGTCATCCGGAATCACACCAAGAAAACCTCTGTGTCTCTGCGTAGCTTGTTTTCTTGGGTGTGTTTGTTTTAATCAACATGGACTCACACTAACAAAAAGGAGCGTAACAATGAGGCGATTTGGACCGATGCATCAATTTAAAAAGCAATGAATAAAATTTATCAAGGCAACAATCATAAATTGATTACTCAAAATGCACAGACACCAAACTGGTGCATTTAAAAAAAAAAAAAAAAAGCGACAATCATTTTTTAAACTGATGTGAAAATAATTGAACTGCACAGCACCGTGATTTGCCTGAAACTCTGCAGCTTTCACACTGCACAGGCATTTCCTATTTCATCATCATTTTGCAAATGAACAGTAGGCCTACTTCTGAATCTGAACCAAGCTGCTTACATCCTAAAGTTTATCGTAGATTTGGTGGAATTATGGAATACTCCGTTGTTGCCTTAAGCCTTCAATGTTCTTCTGAACATTTTGGTAGAGAATGTGAGTCACAGGTATTCAAATTGTAATTAAAATTTTATTTGTCACACAAATGGCGGCACGGTGGTGTAGTGGTTAGCACTGTCGCCTTGCACCTCCAGGGTCCGGGTTCAATTCCCGGCCAGGCTCTGTGTGCATGGTGGATTTCCTCCGGGTACTCCGGTTTCCTCCCACAGTCCAAAGACATGCAGATTAGGCTAATTGGCGTTCCCAAATTGACCATAGTGTGTGAATGAGTGTGTGTGTGTGCTCTGCGATGGATTGGCACGCTGTCCAGGGTGTACCCTGCCTTGTGCCCTGAGTCTCCTGGGATAGGCTCCAGGTCCCCGCGATCCCTAAGGATAAAGCGGTAATGAATAAATGAATGTCACACACATGGTCATATGCAGTGAAATGTTTTTAACATTGTACCCTGAATAAAGAATATGAAATAAGAATATAATTATAAAAAAAAGAAATATATAAAATATAAAAAAATACAGAAAATATACACATACAAACACAAAATAAAAGATGCTTTACACTCACACACTTGGTCGGTGTTATAGTCAACAGTACAAGCGCATGAACATTGAGAGAAGAACAATTGGTTAAGTTATACATGCATGCCACATGATACTCGATGATATCTGGTATATCAAGACATTTATCAAATCAAAATGTATTACAGATCTTTGCTCGTCTTGCGGAACGGTCACAAACCGGGTTACTCACAATCCGAGGTTCCACTGTATGTGCAATTGAGTTAATGTGCAAATGTGAATTGATGTGCAATGTGCTGATTGGTATACTGTAGGAGTAGGAGCAGAGTGTTCAGCCCTGTGTGGTGGGTACTGTGATTGTACAGCCTGAAGGGATAAAGCTTCTCCTCAGTCTCTCAATGTTGGCCATCAGGGAGTGGAAGCACTTTCCTGACCACAACAGAGAGAACAGTTCATTGCTGGGGTGGCTGAGGTCCTTCACAATCTTCCTGGCTTTGGTCCAGCACTGCTTGTTATAGATTGAGTGCAGGTCAGGGAGCTCGGTGCGGATGATGCGTTTAACTGAACGCACCACCCTCGGTAGAGCTCGTCTGTACTGCATGCCTGCATGGTGCTGTTTCCAAACCAGCATGTGATGTTTCCCAGCATCTGAAATCTCTCAATTATATGAGGTGGTAGAGATGCTTCCGGGCCTTTTTCACCACATTGTTGATGTGACAGGACCATGACAGGTCCTGTGTGATGTGAACACAGAGGTATCTGAAGCTGTCCACTCTCTCCACTGGGCACTTGTTGATCACACGGGTCTAGTATTTTCTCTCCTGCTTAGTACTGAAGTCCACTATCAGCTCCTTTGTCTTTGCTGATGTTCAGGATGAGGTTTTTCCTCTGGCACCAGTTCTCCAGAGCCTTAATCTCCTCCAGGTAGGCCGTCTCGTCGTTGTCAGAGATCAGGTATCACTAAATGGTGGACCACTATCCAGATCCAGACCGAGTGACAGTTCTATCCGGACCCTGAGGCTTTTCTGATAAATGAGGATAATTAATATACCAGTGATCTAGCGGTCCCCTTGAGGTGTTCGTGGCTACAGCCATCATTAAGAAGAAACAGAAACAAAAGCATGAAAGACATTTAAAAAAAAAAGGAAAGTAGACTATGAAAACTGCACCTTTAAAGATGAATGGACAGATCAATATACTGTATGTTTATTCTTCCTGCAGGGAGTTTAAAACCAGTTATAAAAAGCAGTTATGTGTGGATCTGATAGCAGTTAAAGTGGATCTAAGAGGCAAAACGATTTTCACTCTTAAACACACACACAAAACATTAGCATTTTCAATAACCTTTTCTCCTTTTCATTCTTTTTTTATTTGTATTTGGAAATGTATTGATACTTGATAAGAGTCATCTCAACCGTACGGAAGATGAAAATATTCAATTTTGTTTTGAAAATAAACACTGATTGTCCATGAGGAAATAAAAATATGAATCTTTTTATTGCTTTTTTCTTAGTAAGGATGATTAAGGGTGAAAAACGTCTCGGGTTACTTTGCTGTAACCCTGTTCCCTGAAAAGGCAGGAACGAGATGCTGCGTGAAAACGCTATGGGAAACATCTTGTCATGTTGCCGGTTGTGAAGCATGTGTGTATAAACACACCAAATTTTGGCCCATATAACCTCGGTGAGGTGATGTCATCTGATGAGACGCACCTGGGGGGTTATAAATAGGAGTGAGCCGGAAACATTCTTCAGATTGGTTTGTCTGAACGGACGTCCGGTCACGTAGGCAGTGCGTCATTGGGATGCAGCATCTCGTTCCTGCCTTTTCAGGGAACAGGGTTACAGCAAAGTAACCCGAGACGTTCCCTGAAAAGGAGGGAACGAGATGCTGCGTGAAAACGCTATGGGAATGACAATACGGATGCCGCCGCACCTCAAGTGTCTGGACCCCAAGGTTGTGTAGCATGCGCGCAAGGCCGAGAAGGCCTCAGAACTATGCCTGGGCAGCTAACTCGGGGACCGTGAGCCCGGAGTAGCATGAACATCCAGATGTAGGAAATGTGTGCGGGGAGGACCAACACTCCATGCCACACAATTGCTGCAGGGGAATACCTCTTGATCCCCCTGGTTGCATGAGCCCTGCTTCCTAGAGGCGAAGTGAACCCACGCGCCTCATAGGGGAGGGCAATATGCATCTCTCACCCAGTATAGTGGCGCTCTGACTTACGCCACTGGCTGGTGCGGTGGACGTAAATCTGAAGAGCACGTACTGGACAGTAAGTGAAGTTTCTCCTGCTCTGAGGCTGAAACAGGCGGAGGACAGAAGGCTTCAAAACAATGCAGACTTGCTGGAGGGGAATACCTCTTGCTAATGCAATCGATAAGGCGATTCCTTGGTTGAATGAGCCCTTAAAACAATGCAAGTAAATCCTGAGAGTACTAGGGCACAAGCCCAAGGACAAGCTTTTCTTGCTGAAGCTCCAGCACTGAAACATTTCGGCAGTGGACTGGTTCTACCTGCTTGGCACACACTTGCTGCAGGGGAATACCTCTTGCTAATGCAATAGATGAGGCGATCCCCTGGTTGAATGAGCCCTGATTCCTAGAGGCGAAGATTTTCCGGAGATTTTAACATTCATTTTGAGAATAAAGAAGACCCTCTGAGAACAGCATTTATGTCCATACTGGACTCCGTAGGCGTATAATAGGCGTGTAGTAGGACCCACTCATAAAGCAGGTCACACTTTAGACTTAATAATATTGTTCGGATTAAGTATAAGAAATGTATTCATAATTCCACTGTCTGAAATTATCTCAGATCACTATCTTCTCTCCATTCAAGTGTGTCACAGTGATAATGTACGCACAGCACCGCGCTACCGTATTAAACGTACTGTACATTCACATCAACTACCACACAGAGTTTTATCAGTAATCTCTGATTAGAGTTTACTCTAAGTTACCAACTTCGATTAGGTCACCATCTGACCCCACAGAACGCGATCAGGCGACTGAATATTTAGTGTCGACATTTCGTTGCACCTTAGATAATGTAGCTCCAGCTAAAATAAAAATTATTAGAGATAAGAAACTCGCTCTCTGGTATAACGATCACATGCGCACTTTAAAACAGACTGCTCGGAAATTAGAGCGTAAATGGCCTCAAACTAAATTGTTAGTATTTCAAATAGCATGGAAAGAGAGCATCCTGAACTATAGGAAAGCTCTTAGTGTAGCTAGATCAATGTATCTCTCCACTCTTATAGAAGAAAATAAAAATAATCCTAGATTTTTATTTAATACCGTAGCCAAATTAACCAGAAATAAGACCACTACAGAAATCTCCACAACAACATCATGCAATAGTGAGGACTTCATGAACTTTTTTAATAATGAAATTGTAAATATCAGGCATAAAATTGAGGCTTTGAAACCGAACAATGTAATTGATACAGATGTTAACCTAGCCATGTCAGATTCGAACCTAGAATACTTTACTCCCCTTGAAGAGAATGAACAAATTTCACTCATCTTCTTTCTTCTTCTTCTTTGTCTTTCGGCTGTTCCCTTTCAGGGGTCGCCACAGCGAATCATCTGCCTCCATCTAACTCTATCCTCTGCATCCTCTTCTCTCACACCAACTAACTTCATGTCCTCTCTCACTGCATCCATAAATCTCCTCTTTGGTCTTCCTCTAGACCTCCTGCCTGGCAGTTCTAACCTCAGCATCCTTTTACCTATATATTCACACTCTCTCCTCTGAACATGTCCAAACCACCTCAATCTGGCCTCTCTGACTTTATCTCCAAAACATCTAACATGGGTTGTCCCTCTGATGAACTCATTCTTGATCCTATCCATCCTTGTCACTCCCAAAGAGAACCTCAACATCTTCAGCTCTGCTACCTCTAGCTCTGCCTCCTGTCTTTTCTTCAGTGCCACTGTCTCTAAGCTGTAGAGCATCGCTGGTCTCACCACTGTCCTGTACACCTTTCCTTTCATTCTCGCTGATACTCTTTTATTGCACAACACATCTCTCATAACTCATCTCTTCTGCAAATTCATAAACCTGTATACAGTATTAGATCCTATACCGACAGATTTTCTTAAACAGATAGTTCCAGTAATAACAGAACCGCTGTTGAGAATAATTAATTCCTCACTCAGCATTGGTTATGTTCCAAAATCTTTTAAATTAGCAGTTATCAAACCAACATAATCCGTAAGCATGGTATTAGTTTTCATTGTTATGCTGACGACACACAGCTATATGTCTCAACAAAACCTGATGAGAAAAACCATCTTACTAAAGTTGAGCAATGTGTGCAGGACCTAAGAAATCGGATGCTAATTAACTTCCTTCTGCTTAATCCGGATAAGACAGAAGTTCTAGTCATAGGACCGCATACAGCTAGAAGTAAAATCTTAGATCACACCGTAACTTTAGATGGCCTTTCTGTTCCATCAAGTGCAACAGAAAAAAAAGACCTCGGCGTGATTATAGATTCCAGCTTTTCATTTGAAGCTCATGTAGATAATATCACCAGGATAGCATTCTTTCACCTCAGAAATATTGCCAAGATAAGAAATATATTGTCGCTAAACGATGCAGAAAAACTAGTTCATGCTTTTATCACTTCTAGGTTGGACTATTGTAATGCCTTACTGTCTGGTTGCTCTGTTAGGTGTATAAACAAGCTTCAGCTAGTCCAGAATGCAGCAGCGAGTCCTCACTAGAACCAGAAGATATGAGCACATCACCCCTATCCTATCTTCACTACATTGGCTCCCTGTGAAATTTCACATTGATTTTAAAATACTACTCTTGACATATAAAGCATTAAATAGTCTCGCGCCGCAGTATCTGAGCGAACTGCTAGTGTCTTACGATCCGCCACGCCTAATTCGATCAATGGATGCAGGCTGCTTGTCAGTACCGTGTATTATGAAAACTACAGCTGGGGCAGAGCTCTCCCCCTGTCTCTTTCTCTCTCTGTCGAGCTACACATGTCATTCCTGAGCTGCCAGTGATCCAGACTGCCTCTGCCCTCCGGACCTGTCTGATCCATCCTGGTGCCCCGTTTCTGGTTGGAGGTCTCGTCGCATGGATGACCTGTGTGTCTCTTTGGGATGCGTCTGATGTCTGGGGATGATTCTATCTACTTAGAAGATGGTTCTGGCCTCGACTGGTGTTGTCAGCTGTTTCTCTGAGGACTTGACAATTCGATAGTTCAGGCCTGGAACTTTCTACAAGTCTATCTGAGTCTCCAATAACTACTGGACTCCATTTTAACATCAATTAACATCAACTATTATAGCTGAACTGCCTGCCACCTAACACACTGTATAAATGCAGATCATTTCCTGCTATCTGTTTCACCCAAATGAGGATGGGTTCCCTGTTGAGTCTGGTTCCTCTCAAGGTTTCTTCCTATTACCATCTCAGAGAGTTTTTCCTTGCCACTGTCGCCCTCAGCTTGCTCACCATGGACTATCTGAACATTTTGATTCATACACATTCACATTCCATACAAAAGTAAATAATTCTTTTGATTGTGTAAAGCTGTTTTGAGACAATGTCAATTATTAAAAGCGCTATACAAATAAAATTTTATTTAATTGAATTGAAGTGAGCCCACGCGCCTCATAGAAGAGGGCAAAGCATCTCTCACCCAGTATAGTGGTGCTCTAACTTACGCCACTAGCTGATGCGGTGGACGTAAATCTGAAGAGCACATACTGGACAGTAAGTGAAGTTTCTCCTGCTCCGAAGCTGTAAAAGGCGGAGGATAGAAGGCTTCAAAACAGTAGGGTGCATGTTAAGAATGGAACTTTCGGAAGATAGATCAGTGAGGATGCAATTAAGTACATCTTGAGAGTACTAGGGCACAAGCCCGAGGACAAGCTTTCCTGCAGAAACTCCAGCACTGAAACATTTCGGCAGTGGACTGGGTCTACCTGCTTAGCACACACTTGCTGCAGGGGAATACCTCTTGCTAGTGCAATAAATGAGGCAATCCCCCTGGTTGAATGAGCCCTGATTCCTAGAGGCGAAGTGAGCCCACCCGCCTCATAGGAGAGGGCAATAGCATCCATTTGAGGGATGAAATATCGTACCCTGCGCCCGAGACAGAAGATCCCACCTCATTGGAATCACCCATGGTGAGCAGTTGAAGATGGATACTAGATCCAGAGTCAGAGACTAGCAAAGGGGACATTTGCTGATCTTTCGAGGCAAAGAGGTCCACCTCTGCTACATGCCTTGGAATGTAAATCGTGTTGACGGACAGGAACCTGGTGCGCTAGCTGTTTAGCGGCGCGAGCACAGTCCGCCCTGGCGATTAATATATGAGACTTGCCATAGTGTTGTCCACCCGCAATGGGACATGGCACTCTCAACTGCTGGAGGAAGTGGTTTAGGGCCAGAAATAGAGCCATCATTTCGTGGCAATTGATGTGCCGTACGAGAAGAAGGCCTCTCCAGCTCCTTTGGTATCGCCGGTCATCTACAGGTAAGACCACATCCCAGCCCGTGGGGGAATCGGCTGTCGTTAGCATCTGCGACGACAAGACGAACTTAGAGTGGGATCCAGAGTCAGAAACCGGGGTCTGAACCATGTAGGAAGAGTACGAAGCATCTGGCGCGTAACCCTTGTTGGGGATCGGCCCTAGAGTGAAATCCCCTGTCTTAGCCACAACTGAAATGCTCTCATGTGCAGAAGGCCCAAAGGTGTCACCATGGATACAGCTGCCATGAGAGCTAAGATCTCATGTTTCTTTGAAAACTTTCTTGGTCTAGCTTGATTTCCTTGAGGGTGTTGATAATGGATTCAACACGAGCGGGAGACAGCTGTGCCTGCTTACGATCGAATCTCATGTGACACCCAAATCCTCAGAACAGGAAAGAGAACGTTGATCTCAATCCTCAGGAACAAGATGAGCTAGGGCGACATGCTGATGTCGAAGCGCTAGCTAATGAAACTGGGCCAACCAGTCGACTATATAATTCAAATATGGATGCCCTTGTAGTCGTAAGAGCCAGAACTACATCCATGCATTTTATTATGTGAGGAGCTAGACCAAAAGGAAGAACCCGATACTGGTAATCTTCGCCCCGAAAGCGAACCTCAGGGAACCAAGCCACAGGAGTGTTGTGGCAATATTTCTATATGAAAGTAAACGTCCTTCAATCGCTTGGTAGGATTTGAGAGCAATCACTTTGACAGTCAACATTTTGAAGCTGTTATTATTTATTTTAGATAGCGGTACAGCCCGCAAAGCTAAAAATTGGATGCAGACCCCCGTTCCTCCTGGGAACCAAGAAATACCGGCTGTAGTGGCTTGACTCAGTGTCTGGTAGGGGGAACATGTCCCATGGCCCCATTCCCAGCAACTTCTGTCAGTAGATGCGCACTTTCCGGTTTCAATGAAGTGGAGACCACGCCATTGAAATGCGGAGGGTGATGTGCTCCACAGTGCTTAGTACCCAAGGAGATATACTTTGCAGTAGCTTCCACGCTGCCAGTTTCTCAGAAAGGGCAAAAGTCTCGGTGGCTTGGTTAACTGGGGGGGAGGGGGGGAGCGGGATGGGATGTTAGATGTTCGGCATCCTGAAGCATGGCAGGAAAGAACCGAAGAACTAACACTTTATTGGAGGCTGGTGTTGCCTGAAAGCACCAGTGGTGGCGAAGCAAAACACCAACCTCCTGGGGGTGTCAGACCTGCTGCCTGAAAAAGCTTTTCCCTCCAGGAAAGATGAAAGTCTACACACTTGAAGGAAGTATTAGCTTTTCAGGAAGGATGATGCCCCAGGAGAGAGATCTGGGCGTCATCATATAACTCTGCGCTTCCACATCAACTATATTTAAGAAAATAATTTAGTCGATGTCAGGAAAACACGGGATAATACAGCTTACTCCATGAAAGGGTTAACTCATATGGAGAGAGCTAAGAGGGGGGAGAGAGAGCATCGTGAAGCTCCGCCCCCCGGCCACCCGACAGAAACTGTCGTTTAATGTTTTCCAGTGCTTAGAGGCTATTTCCATCTCCGCGGAAGCAAGAGAGGATTGTTATTCTTGCCCATTCACAAGTAGCACAGGGCGCGCTTGAGAGCGGACAGAGGAATTCCCGATCCAACGAGGAAGTGAGAGATGAGACTTTTAAATCCGTCTCTCACAGCTCTGCCGCATACAGTTTTAAGCCCCCAAAATGCGCGCCGGCTCGAAGCTTTTCAAGGAATGCGAGGCGCGCCCGCGCACTTTTAATTGAGCGGTAAAGTGTAGAGATCGCCCCCCGATATGGATTATCGCACACGGAGGGACATCTCATTTAAAACTCTGCATATCGGTGAGTTAAACACTTATTTTGCTGGTTTAACACAGACACGCTCAACACAACAAGGTCAAAGTGAAGACAAAGAATCTGAGGAAGGTTTCCGGCTCACTCCTATTTATAACCCCCCAGGTGCGTCTCATCAGATGACATCACCTGACCGAGGTTATATAGGTCAAAATTTGGCGTGTTTATACAAACATGCTTCACAACCGGCAACATGACAAGATGTTTCCCATAGAGTTTTTACACAGCATCGAGTGTAGCCTTTGAAAGGGAACCTCATTTACTGTATATGAGCTTGTATTGTAAATTAAGAAATTTGGTTTAAGTGTCAGATATGTTGAGATTATGAAATATCATCTTGTTTCATTAACCCATTAAAACTCAGATCCAGTTCTCCTATAAGAAGAATTATGTGGGATATACAGTTACACAGAACAAACAGACCACATGAAACGCATTTGGGAAGATGCTACTTAGTATTTAATTTGATCATTTTAGGGTTAAAGGCCCCATGTGACATGTGTAACGGCACTGTTTTATATCATTTAATTCAAGAAATGCAGCCAGAACATTTTATTATAAAATGAGATATTATTAAATCATTAGAAATGTTAAATAGGATTATACTAAAGATTAACATTAGCTAGTTCTGCCACATTTGCTACTCAGGTGCACCAACATTTCGGAAATGATTTTTCAAAGTCACAGATTGTCACACGACTGAACCAGAATGTTCATTAGATGTCACAGGGACTTCATGAATTACAGTCAAGGATAAAGCTGAATAAAGAGTGTTCCAGGACATTTAAATGGTTTGTGTCAGCATGGATTCTTATGGGATTCATAAATCAAAATGCTAAAATATATAAAAACATAGCATATTAATATCATATTATTGGAAATTCTATGGTATTCCATGATAAATACCGAAAAGAACCTGAAAAGAGTTAAACAATCATCTCCTCTAAACGCTTTCACATAACATCACAATTAGCATAATTACAAGTTTCTGATATGTAAAAGAAAAAAAAAAACTTACCTGAACCACTGAGCAGTAATTATGGGGAGACTTTCTGGTTTAACCACCTTGTATCTCCAGCCATGTGAGAAAAACACTAAAATGCAGCTTTAATGGAGTCGGATAATTTAGACAAGCTGGCTGTAATTAAACCCTGAGGAGTTTAAACCAATAAACAAAATTTATTAAAAGTAAAGGAAGTCATTTTAAAGTCAGAACACTTTTCTTTGTAATATTTAATGGGTTGCTTAGCATATGTCATCCAGGCCCAATTTCACAAATTGTTCAAACGTTTATTCATTTTTTTTTTTTTGAGAGAGAATAATGAAGCTAGCTCACACAAACTTCCACCAAATCCATCGGCTAAACTGTTGAAGAATAGGAAGGGCAAAATAAAAGAAATTCATTAAAAATAATAAAGTAAATGAATACGTTGTTATGTTTGACACCGGTCTTTATTTCTTCTTGAGCTTCACAATACCACCATGTTTCACAAAAATGTGCTCGCACGATTCCACCATACAGTCTAATCGTTTAACAATGAAATCATTAGCATTATTTGCACGCTAATAAAGTTTAATGTTTTCCCACATTAGCGCCCTCGTTCTCTGACGCGTTTAACCAGGTGTGTCAATTTCACTAAATACATTCCAAGTCATTTTTAGAACTAAGAAAGAAAGAATTCCTTTCTCTGTTGAAGCTAATCGTTTTAATTGTCAGAAAGAAAAGACTGGAGTCAGGAAGGTGGCGTTTGCATGATGCGAAAGAAAATGCTACTTGATTCATTTCATTGTTAGCGACCATGAATGTTTTTGACGGTAATGTTCCATTAAGTACCGGAAAATAAAGCAAAGGAATTTTTTGTTCTTTCTTTTTTCCCCTTCAAAATGACACAATTAGCTATCCTACCAGATATTAGACATGACACGAAAATTCTTTTATCGCATTACGGATTTTATTCTGAATTCTTCGGCAGTGCATAAAACTGTCAAAATAAATTGCAGGCCCGAGGGGTAATTATTTTTTCCTCTCTAAATAGCAGAGTTATTATCTATAAGCCGTCATACTGTATCTCATCTCTCTTTCTGTTATATTTACTGGATGAGCTATTTAATTAGACCATTGCTCAGTTGGATTCTGGATTCTGATTGGTCAGAAGATGTTGATTAATTTTCCATCACTGCACATCACAGGTTGGTGTGAATGCCCTAATTTTATGTTTTGTGTATCATCGTTTCTATAGTTACAGCTCATTTACAAGACCTTGTACGTAACCTGATTAAAATATTCCAATATGATTAAAATGTTCCAATATGGTTATGAGACTTTTAGGGAAGGAGTCTCCAGTGTCAGTAACTTTCTGACACCTTCACAAGAGCGCTTTCTCCAAAAACATGATTAGCTGTGATTTTTTTTTTTAATTAGGTTTGAAAGAAATGCAAACACAGGCTATTGAGAGAACAGATTTCTCTGCCATAAATTAAGTGAGAACAGGAACAGACAAAAGTAAAAAAATAAGTTAGAATTTATTAAATGTATTACTCTTGATGCTATAACACAACACTGTGTATTTTATCCCTTCATCCTTTCTTCCACTTATGCTATGTTGGATCTCAAGGGACCTGGAGCCTTTGGATAGGGTGCTACAATCAAACACATGGCACAAGCCCACATGCACTTAAATCAAACACTTTGGCAATTTGAAAACACCAATCAACCTACAACAACTGTTTTTGGGCCCACAAAGCTCAGAGAAAACATACAAACTTCACACACACTGACTGGAGAATCGAACCCCAACCCTGAAGGTGTGATGCAACAGTTCTACCCTCCCGTGACCCTGTACAGGTTGAGTGGTATAGAGAATGAAAGACAGTAAGTAACCACTAGGCCATCGTGCCGCACCATGTTTTTTATTCCTTACTTACTTACTTAATGTACTAAACAGTATGTAAAGTTTATATTGGTTGCTATTGAACTCGATCCGAGGTTATTACTTACAGCTCTAAGTTTCACACTGTCACTCCTTCTCTATTCAATTAAATTAAATTAAATTTTATTTGTATAGCGCTTTTAACAATTGTCATTGTCGCAAAGCAGCTTTACACAATTAAAAGATTTGTTTTATATAAGTTTGTATGGAGTGTGAATGTATATGAATCAAAATGGTCGGATAGGCCCTGATGAGCAAGCCGAGGGCGACAGTGGCAAGGAAAAACTCCCTGAGATGGTAATAGGAAGAAACCTTGAGAACAGGTGTAATGGAAAAATCATATTTTAATTATATGTATTAATTCTATTTGATTCTTGTAGTAAGTGTGTAACGTAGGCCTTAGAAGTTTGAACTTAGTTGTCGAAGCTTAGAGACACAAGGCCGAGAACAGAATAGAAACAACCTGATTGTAGTTGTCCCTGAATAAATGATAAGGTATGAACATCTAGTCTGGGGCAGATAAAGAGTCATGAGTTTGAATGTAGGAACTTCACGTACGGGGCGTTGATTATGTTAACAGAGATGTTTGTGTATAAAATAGGTCAGCTAGAGAAAGAGATCACCTTTCTCTATGCTGCAACTGTTTGCTGTATGAGACTGGTCCTTCTGCAGAAGTTTAAAATAAAACCTTTGTTACTTTGCTCTTACCCAGTGTATGGATTACTTGTCTTTATATTGGTTTCAGAATTTCCACCACAACTTGGCGTTGTCGGCAGTTCTCCGTGTTTGAGGAAGGCATTGGAGAATCCCGGGGAGGCGTAAGCGCTGACGCCTTGAAGGCTTTTCACTTCATCTCAAACGCTTAATTGGCAATCGAGCGTGAGAGGACCGGGGATTCACCATGTCACCTCAACACCGGAGTTAAAAGAACTAAAATAGTGTGGTAAGGAAATTTTTTAAGTTGTAAGTCTTTAAGTTGTAATTGTTAAAGTAAGTTGTAATTGTTAAAGTTAAAGTAAGTTGTAATTGTTAAAGTAAGTTGTAACTGTTAAAGTTAAAGTAAGTTGTAATTGAGTATTAAGTGCACTTTCTCACAGTGGCTGGGATAGATTTAAACTTGGATCTATCACACGAGTCTGGGATTCGTGAAAAGTACCCAAAAAGGTGCAAAGGCACAAAAGAGAGAGAGATAGGGTACTGGTTTCGCCTCGTTTCCGAAAAACTTGGCCCCGCAGCAGACGTGCTCGGTGTGAGGACCTCCGGAGGTAAAAGCAAGTCAGAGTGCAGGGTTGCAAGGTGCACACGTAAAAGTCAAGAGGACTTTACGGGAAAAACAGTCAAGGGGACTGTTGAGGTAAATTAAGGTAGAGTGTAAAGTGCACCGGTAAAGTCAAGAGGACTTTATGGCAGAGTGCAAACCGCTGCACCGGTAGCAGTCAGGGAGACTGTGAGAGCTCACTGTGAGTTAGTGGCACGTGTAAATTGACAAGTAAAAATCATGGGTAACAGCAAAAAAAAAAAAAAAAAAAAGATTGTTACGCTTGTGGCGTTCCTTGGTAAAGATAACATCTAAATTATGTTATGAGAAATGTTTGAGAAATGTGGAAATCCAGGGAAAACAAAAGAAAAAAAAAGATAAATGTAGAATTATTAATTACTGAGATTGCTTTTGAGTTGTGGATGTGTAGATAGATAATTACAATAACAAAAAGAATAACATTAAACATTAAACATTAATTGGGTAGGATTTAATATGTGGAAGGCAGAAGCAGAAACAGAAGAGAAAAACGCATACAACCTAAAATGCAAGCACAAAACATTGATTCTTTTCAGTGTGTTAAGTCTATTTCAGATCCCGACCTGGACGGCTGCCCCCCGCGACCCCCAGCTCTTAGACAGATAGCCCCTTCAGCAGATCCAGTATGACAGCATGGACAAGAGACTTCTCGGCAGGCCCAAGGCCCCAGCACAGCAAGCACGGCTCTGTCTCCAATTTCATCACATACTCGAACCAAGGTTCAGCTGAAAAGAGAAAAGGCTGATCGACAACCACCACCTGATGACAGCGAGGACGAGAGAGAGGAACTCTTAGGAGCTACAGGAAGTGTTCATCAAGAAATCACTGCTCCAATGATGGAAGTAGCAGGGGCGGATGGCACAGCGATGCTTGTTCACCGACCATGGACAATAAAGGACATCGAAAATGCACATGGACAACTCCCAGACCCGAGAGAGGGGGGAGGACAGGAATTCGGTGATGAAATGAGCAGATTTTGCTCAGAGTTTCACCCGACATCTTATGAAATGCGACGACTTTTGGGGAGAAAACTAGGTGCGGACTTTGCAAAGATTAAGTATTCCTGGCCAACGGACAATGTTTTCGCACGGCGAGCTCAGGCTGATCATGAAGAAAACCAAGCATTTAACGGTTTTGTGGTGTGCCTTACAGCAGCGTGTAAAGAAACGTTCCCAGCAAAAATGGATATGACTAAAACATCAATGTGCAAACAACAACCAGGAGAGAGCGTGTCACACTATCTCACCCGTCTCACTGAGGCACATGATGCAAACAGCGGGTTGGAGAGGCCTGCAGACATGTCTGTGGCAGCAATTTCACCGTATGAAGCACATTTGAGGAACAGTTTCATAAATGGATTACAGGAGGACCTCGCTCAGAAGGTGAAAAACACATGCGTTGGATGGGACACTGGAAAACTTAGTCTCATTGAACAACATGCAATACACGCGGAAAAGCTGGTATCACAAGAACAAGATAAGCGCAACAAGAAGAGAGAAGACCAGAGTCACAAAGCACAGCTGGCAGTGTTGCAGATGGTAAGACAAACTGCGGATGTACAGTACAGGAGACGTGGAAGAGGACGAGGAGGCCGTGGACGTGGACGTGGGAGAACAAATGGATGCGGAAGTGAAGACCATTGGATTAGAGACTGTCCGAGAAGGAGCAGAGGAGAGGAATGGATTAGGAGAGGTGAGGATCAGGGTGGAAATTGACAGAAAAAGGCCGGGGGCGTGGGGAGCAGACCCGAAGGAGAGGGTGAGTCAAAAAAATTTTTTTCCTACTAACACTTCTTGCTCTGATCGCAATGAAGAAAAGCTTGCTATCTTTTTCAATGATTCAATTCACGTTTGTATCTTAGAAACATCCACACATGCTACGTATGATCTTGAAGTATACAGTATCAGTAAAATGCCAACAATGGAATTGCAGCTCCATGACAAACAAAATTAATTTTGCTACATTCCATGCAGGTCATTCAGTCATTAAAGTGTGTGAATTTGACAGTTTAGTGAAACAGAGTGGCAGATTCCTGAACTCTGTGGGCACTTCAGGACATGCAGCTGAAAAGAGCCTCATAAAGACAAGCGTGTGGCTTTTTCCAGATGTACATGATGATAAATTTAGATTTTTTTGCTCTTATTGCTGCCCAGTAAATCTATTGGGGTGAAGATTTCATATGTAAATTAGGTATAAAACTCTTGAGACTAAACCAGTATTGAGCCTGAGGATTTCACTCTTGTGAAATGTGATCCGTTGCCCCTGTTGTATGTGTATGAATGGAAGCTCTGCACTTCAACTGTGAGTTCAGTAAATGCTACGGTGATAGACAAATATATACCAGTAAATACATTATGATATTAGATATGTGTCACATACCTAATTTTTTTAAAGATAAGCTCAAGATGTGTAGTTAATGTAGAGATAAGGAGTGTGAGAAAATGTAGCACAGTAAAGTGTCACAGTAATGTCGCTTAATTACAGTAGGGACACCCCTAATGTGTTATTGGATAAAAGTAATAAGGATGAGGGAGAAAAAATAAATAAATAAATAAATATTGGGCCTTTGAGTGACATGTGGTATGAATGAGAGTGATTGAGAATGAACCTCTTATCTGACATTACATTACAGCCACAGAGAAACAAATGCTGATGCAATGCTGAAAAATCATGTGTTAAAGTATAAAAGAACTGTATATATTACAGTACCTACAGTCACAAGACCTGGCCAGGCAGAAAAAATTAAGTTATCAGCATGCGGAACTTTTTCTTTTCTTTTATAAAAAGAATTTATGTTTATAATTACTCACTAAAATGTATGGGCAAATGGCAAGCACGATGTAGGTTTAATTAAGGGAAGTGAACTGGCGGTGATCACCCCAAAGTAAGATTTAGGCCCTACAAACTTCATACTGTATCTACCCGAGTCTTTAACTGAAATAATTCCAGTGTTTAATTCTTTATTTTAAAGCTGTTGTCATGGTAAACATCAGCAACTTCTTATTGTCCAGCAGAACAAGGTCATAAAGCAAACCATATAAAAGCTACAATTCGCACATACAAGTCATATCTTAGGTCAAATTGTTTTGGGACAAGATAAAACTTTGGATCCAAGTACAGTAGTAGTCCAAAATATTCTAAAACAAATAAGAAAATTGACGCTAAAGTAGAAATGTAAAAAGTAAAAGTGTTTTATTGCAGAAAAGTTAATTTGATCTATACAATCCTCGAGGCCCCAGTGAGCTATACACTCATGGGAAGGGTCTACTGGCCCACAGTGCACTTAGTTGAACTCCGGAAGCAAGAACAATCTTTAATTGAATCAAATTTGGCAGTATAAACTACTTTAATGTTGGACATTTCAAATTATAAAAGGCCTTTTACAAAAACTGTTGATGAAAAGAATTGTTGCATGATTTCAGACTGGCTGCAAAAAAAAAAAAAAGATAGAGAGAGAAACAATGAGATCTTTATCTCACTTCTCAGCCAAATCAGATCCTGTAGCAGCAGCATCACCCATGTGTTTATGTCCAGTACCAGAAGCTGAGAAGGCAGGTATAGAATAAAGATATATAGTGGGCTACAGTAATTTGACATTTCTAGTTCATGAAGTTTCAGTATCTTTTATACAGAGAAGAATCACACTTATTTACAACAGAGTGGTTAAAGTACAATACTAAATTATAAATATCAATGTGGAAAGATGTATAGTTCTAACCCTCTAACTCCTTTCTTTCACTGTTAAACAACTTTGTTCCACTAGGATTGATCCACAGTAAGCGCCACTACAGAATCCGGATATAAAATGAACGTGGATGGAACAATATTTTGTGATAGAGAAATAGGTGTTAACAGGAGTTTGTCATAGTTATAGCACATGAAATTTAAATACTGTAAATGTAATGCTCAAACTAACAAATTATATTCTATTTCAGAAAAGCAGATGCAGCAGCGAAGGCCGTGGCCAAACTTCCCCTTTCCTATAACCATAACATGTGTGTGTCTAATGCTCTCACCCCCACAGCTAACCTTGAAGAGCTTCAGAGCTACAGTCACTCCAGGAGAGGAAACACTCTGGAGAAAAGCGGGATGTGTTTTGACAGAAGGGGTTTGGTACGACCCCAATCACAAGCCATGTCTATCTATAAAGCTATTTCTTTCTATGCTAAGTTGACACACGTGTAAGGACCATGTGTCAAAAGGGGGAATAAGCGATAGTATGTGGATTTGTGTTACTAATAACATACTGTAGATAAAGGAATTAAGATGAAGCCAGAGCACACAAAAAGTAAAAGGACATTGTGAAGATGAAATGTTATGTTATTGTGCAAAACTCTTTGAGGATTTATTTTTAATACAGGCCCACTGACAGTGCTCCTAACACCACAAAAAGAAGTCAAAGTAGTGGAAACAGAGATGAGGGTATACGCCAACAACCCCAAACATGTTCCAGAACCTAAGAGAAAACAACACAGAGGTCAACAAGGGTGAACAGTGATGTGCTAGTAACCTCTCCTGTGAACCCCAACAGACCCTCACCTGCATGCAAAGTGCATGGGTCAGAAGAACCAACTAGAGTGGACAGAAACAACGCAGAACCACGACTCTCCACTCAAATTCATCACAACAATAAGTACACTACATTTGAGGACAACACATGAAGAAATTGTAAGGTGTCAAAGTAGCAGTAGCACTGAGTAACATTGGTGACATATAAAAGTAATTAGAGTTAAAAGTAAGTGTTGTAACTAATGACAGGATAGAAGACTTGATACATACTTAGAGGACGGAGAATATTAGTGACTGAGATTATTCACACTACAGACATTGAATTAGCTGGACTGGACCCTTGGTTACAAATGAGAAAACACCCCAAAGCAATTTGGGTAACTTTAGGAATAATAATAGTTATGGTTACCCTGATGTGCCTACTTATTGAGAATTCGGAGAGAAACGGCGATGGTAAAGTCTATCTAACAAACTCAAGCCACATGCATTTAAATAGAATAAAGAGAAGAGACAGCATGATAAAAAGGCATAACACTAATCTCAATAGATGTGCAGGGAAATTGGGAATGTGCCCTATCATTAGACATTGCTGATAATATAACAGACATACACAACCTCTTGTGTTGTGTATGCCATGTCATGTCCTCGGGCTGGGTAGCACTGCCCCTAAATAATGTCACAGAAGCAAATGCAGACAACACGTCTTGTATTATACCGATAACCACCATGGCCATCTTACAGATATCTGAATACTACAAACAAACAGGGAGCTATTGTTCCCCATGGCCTGTTAAGAAATTTCAATTGGACAGGCTCATGTTATTCTGCATATGTAACTCCTAGTGTGTCAGTACACACAGAAAATCCGTGGGGGCCACGGATGTCAGAGAATAGAAGAAAAAGAGATGTCCCTATTAAATTTCATGGCTACACTTTAGGAAACCCATGGACTAGCCCAGGAGCAAATGTAGGCTGGTCACTCTTCCTCGGCGGAGGAACAGCTGTAGCCCTAAACAAGGTAAATGGTTTAGCATACATGTTACTAATACTAAAATATGACACCGTAAAGGCCTTTCACGCCTTTCAATGATGATCATCAGAATATCAGCAACATCATAAACCGCATGAAGAAGGCTTTGCAACGACCTCCCCAAGTAGAGTCTTGGATCTCGTGGTTAACGCAATTATGGGGAGGCTGGGGTTATTGGCTGGTTTATAGTGTTCTACCAATTGGGATTATAATCTTGTTAGGCCTCTGTATAACACCCTGTATTTGCAGATGTATACAGGGACTAGTTCTGAACACAGTAAATTATTAAATGTTAAGACAGACTGACAACATAGAACGGAAACCGGACTGGGACGACCCGACTTCTGACAGAGTTCAAAATTCCGGTGACTATCATTTTGAATGTTTAGATCATGATATGGAAGAAGACATAATGTAAATCTTTAGAGAAATATAAAGCATGTATATTTAAGTAGGTTGCAAATTTTTTTTAATGCTTTTGTGTCAGGGGTCTATCCCCATAAAGACAGCTGTAGTGTCCTCTGTGTGCATTAGAGTGCTAGTGGTGATTTTGTTAAAAACCCAGGTTGGAGAGACAATATCTGATGAAATTTACCTAATGCATAGCTTATTAGTATTGTTTTGAATTGTAGAATTAAAATATTTAGGTTGTCATAGAATGACAAAAGGGGGAAATTGTAATGGAAAAATCATATTTTAATTATATGTATTAATTCTATTTGATTCTTGTAGTAAGTGTGTAACGTAGGCCTTAGAAGTTTGAACTTAGTTGTCGAAGCTTAGAGACACAAGGCCGAGAACAGAATAGAAACAACCTGATTGTAGTTGTCCCTGAATAAATGATAAGGTATGAACATCTAGTCTGGGGCAGATAAAGAGTCATGAGTTTGAATGTAGGAACTTCACGTACGGGGCGTTGATTATGTTAACAGAGATGTTTGTGTATAAAATAGGTCAGCTAGAGAAAGAGATCACCTTTCTCTATGCTGCAACTGTTTGCTGTATGAGACTGGTCCTTCTGCAGAAGTTTAAAATAAAACCTTTGTTACTTTGCTCTTACCCAGTGTATGGATTACTTGTCTTTATATTGGTTTCAGAATTTCCACCACACAGGGAACCCATCCTCATTTGGGTGAAACAGAGAGCAGGAATTGATCTGCATTCATACTGTGTGTTAAGTGGCACACAGTTCAGCATAACAATATAACAAAAAGGGAGAGTCAAAAGGAAACACGGACATGAGGGCTCCCTGAGATGTAAAGCAACCAATCACCTCACCATAAACAAACCTGAGTAATGAATGAATTTGCCATACTACTCTAAAGTGCTTATCCGGTACAGGGTGGCGCAAAGCCTGGAGCCTATCCCAGGGGACTCAGGGCACTAGGCGGTGTACATCCTGGATGGGGTTTCAATTGATCACAAGGCACTCACTCACACACTAAAGACAATTTGGGAACACCAATTAGCACTGAATGACAAAGAAGACGAATTAGCATGTCTTTGGAATGTGTGAGGAAACAGGAGTACCCAGAGGAAACTCACCAAGCACAGGGGGAGCATGTAAATTCCATGCACAAAGACCACAAGGTCAAAATCGAACCCTCAACCATAGAGGTGTGAGGCCACAGTGCAGCAAAACATTAAGATTAAGATTTTGTTTCTTATTAATTTATGAATGTATTGTCAACCAAAAACATTAGAATCCACCCATTAAAATATCAGCACGAAAGGAAATGAACCATTAGTAGCTACAGTAGTGTGAAAAGTCTTAGGCTACAGCAAGTAACTGATGTAGAACAAGGATAACTTTAATTCAATTGAGAAATTCAGTGTCTTAATGTTCAGTAATGAATGAAACAAAGTCAATATTTGATATCATGACCTTTGCTTAAAAAAAACTATCTCAGGTACATATTGTGCAGTTTTATAAAGAGATTAGCTATGAAGGTTTACTGAACATCCTGCAGAACCAGATACAGAACTTTAGAGGACTGTTGTAACTGCTTCTCTTTCTGACTGCAAAAACCTGTCACTTTATTTTAGTTTTGTTCTTTCTGAAAAATGGTCTTGTAATATTCTAATAATATGCTGATTTATTTATTTATTTGTGGTCTACAATGATCTTCTATAACATTAAATTTTGCTAAAATCATAATGTTTGGAAATCAGAAATTATTTAATTATTATTATTATTATTATTATTATTATTATTATTATCTTAATGTTTCCTGTCAAAGATATTTTGACAATTTCTTGCTCATGACCGTCCACAGTTTATTGACTAATTATTATTATTTTTATTATTATTTAGTTTTCCTCCTTTCCTCCTCGCTCCGAAGTGACAGTTTCATTGTGATTGCGTCCTTGTCTAGGTTTTTATAATATGCCCCTGCAGTAAAGTGCTGCTTTCCTTGCTCATTTATTACACTTTATTATCTAGGACACTCAAGACGTAGACTTGTGGAGCTTCACTGTATTAAAACATCTGACGCAAAGTTTGCTCACTTTTGGCACTTTTGGACATTTCTGAAAATAAATAAGAACTTTAACTATACACAAGTCTTATTTGCCAATTTTTAATGACCATTACCATGCAAAAAGTCTTGGCCCCCCCATATCATATCAAATCAAATGAAATTAAATGCTGTAGATTGAATGAAAGAAATGTGAACAAACGTTTTACTGCTACAGGCTGCAACCTCATTTCCCCTCTAATCTGTTCCACCCACTCAGTATTCAGCATCAGCAGTTACTAATTACCAGCCTGATCATCTGTCATCATCTGCAACTGTTTCTCACTGGTTCATGTCTTAAGTTAGATGTTTTTTTTAAAGCTTGAATGGGTCACACTTGTGTGGCTTAACAAACAAAAAACAGTCCTCTGAACCTGCTCAGGTACAGAGAGAGGGAAAGAGAGAGAGAGGGGGAAGAGGGAGGGGGGCACTAGGCGTTGTACTAAAGGTACAGGAACTCGGCTGAACATGAGAGACAGAAAAGTCCTTCAGGAAGCCTGGAGAGCTATTCCTTAAGAATATATTATAAAGACAAGAAAGTCTGGAGCTTTAGGAGCAAATATGAAGAAGTGGTTGGGGTACCTTATGAGTCAGCTGTTAGGAAGCGTCTGTACTGTACCACTTTAAGACTTCATGTGAAGTTTTGAGTACTGTTTAAGTACAATGTGTAGACATGCTCACTGGATAGCATACCATATTGAAATGCAATTTCATGTCATTTGTACCAAATATACAATTTGTTCCTCCCTTGTGGGGGAATAAAAGAAATTCAGAAATCTCTTAACTTGTAAACAAGAACAAAACCAACATTAACACAGTTTTAGTTTTTTCCCTTCTTCACTCAGGACTAATTTCAGCACAGAAGCTAACACTAATCATTAAAAAGCTCATGAAACTGAACAACTTTATTTAGCTTTCATTACACTTGTTTAGCGAAGAAACAATATGTCTGATTAGTCACCTTTTCTTTCTTTTTTGTTCGTATTCATGTCCTAATTTAATTAGCCATGAGTTGAAAATACACCTTTGCTTAATGTTCAGAGAATGCGATTCTCCCATGAGACACACTCTTGATTATAAGGAAGTCTTATTAGCTCTGATAAAGGCTGAATTAAATGATGAGGATGGAAAAATCGATCCAGGCCAAGCCTGCCAAAATTCCCAAATCCCATTTGTCCACATTTATTAACACATTTTGCACACCGTCCTGAAAGAGAAGCTCTTCAGAGAGCTTAATCCTCACTTTCAGACATGCCAAAGAAAGAGGCTCGACGAGCTAATGTTGTAATCATTTTTAGAAAAATTGTCATGAAATTTATTACAGCTTCTTCATGTCATTCTGATTTTTTCTTTTTATTTCTCTCTCTCTCCGATGGAGAGAAAGAGCAGCTTTCTTCATTGCCATGCGTGTCGCTCAACATATTCCAAGTGTGTAACATACTGTTCAGCCAAAGAAAAAAAAAATCTTGTGAAAGAAAAAAAAACAGATAGAGAAAGAAAAACTGTCATGTTTTATTTCATTTTTAAACGCTTCTCCGGCTTGGCAGGAAATCAGTGGAAATTACGCCTGAACTGCAACAGATGCCGAGTATAAATTATGTAGGGAAGTCATCAAAAAAAAAAAAAAGACAAGTTGTCCTTTGGATGACAGAGAAACTTAAATGTATCCATGGACATTTAAATTATGCAGCGTTAAGCAGTCCGACAGTCATCTGTTCAGCAAATGAAGCCAGTAAATAAACGCCTGAGGGAGTTCTGCTTCTAAATTTCTTTGCACTTCATTAAGTGTGAATGAAATACTAAGGAATACTGGTTAATATCTCGACTAGCAGGATTAAGCCAGTGGTGCAAACAATACAACACTCATTTAAGGACTTGCTACTATTCTAATAGTTATCATAAATCAAAGTATACATAATTACTTCTTCTGGTAAAAAAAAAAAACGCTAAAGCCAACCTGAACTTTTGTGGCAATAACCCCTAAACGAGTTCCTGTGATGTGCAAGTGGTGTAGGTGAATGATTGTGTGTACAGTTCACACAGAGAGATGCACCTCTTCTGGATGACTGCACGTTCCATTCGCTCTATGTTCACAATAATGACTGCAATGGGCTCTGATTCACCTCGGCTGGGATCGTCATTCACAGACGTACGGCCTTCTTTAAAATGTTTTTACTAGTCAAATGTCGTTGGCGTCTAAGACTCTTATTACCGTACTGTGCTTGAAGTCTTCAGTAAATGTCTTCACCAGATATTTCATGCAGTCCTGGTTTGACTTGAATGCCCCTCCTTATAATAATAATAATAATAATAATAATAATAATAATACAGTAAAAGCAGCTCTGTCAGTCTTGCAGCTATAAATCACAGGTTTTGATTTGTGCAGGTGTTCAAGTTGTTTTTTGTTGCTATAGTAACAGCTCATTCACATAAATGTCTAGGGAGGTAATACTACATAAAAAGATGAAAAAACATGTAGAGATTTGTTAACTTATTGTATTTTTCTTTAAGGAAATATTTATTTAACATTAATGGAAGGAGTCCCCTAGATTCGGATAAATCCATCATCAACATCATCATCATCATCACATAATGATATGCGAGTAAGACAGAGTAGTATGAGTATGTTAGTCATTTGTGTTCAGGGTTTAGTTTGTAACTCGTACTCATCCTACTGATCTCATTGTTCATTGTTTTTCCGTTGTTGTTTTTTTATTCTGATTTCTTTGCCGCTCTGCCAGTCAGCGTTGAAAATGAAACTAACACACCACTTTATTTCCTCTCGCCTCTGGCGCTTCTCTGATAAAAATGCATGGAATGAAAGCTGTCTTAAGTTGCATGGCTTAAAACCGCGGACCAAAGAACAGAAATTCTGCTTTTTTTTATCTTAAAAGGAAAAAAAATCAAAGAGAACTTCTAAGGTATCACTTAAAAGAACTAAAAAAGGATGTTACAACAGAGGCTAAACACTGGCTATCTTTAATCACACACACACACACGCACGCACGCGCGCGCGCACACACACACACACACACTAGAAATGTTGATATGCTTATATATCTGTATACTATTTTTTCCCCTCCAGAGATAAAGGAAATACAGTAAAGCAGTGAAGGTTAGCAGATGATTATTAGCATTGTAATTACTTATACTCAATAACTTTCATATAATTAACATCTAGATTTAATGTTAAAATTTATTTTTGTAAAAAAAATTTTAATTATTCACCTTCATACCTGAACAACAAATAAAAATAAAAAGGATGATTAGCATTTAAATAGCAAAAGCTGTGAAACCTGAGAATTGTCTTGGTAGCATGATGCTAATATAACCCCTGCGCTATGATTAAATTATCAGCATTAGCATTTTTTAATTAGTCAGTCAGTAATTAAAAAGATTTTTCCACACATGATGAACTAAACAAACAACAAAATTTGCTAACTTTAACATTATCTCATTAGCGCGTTGCTAACTGAATTGGAATGCCTTTCTATTTTCTAAAAGTATTTTAAAGCACAGAAACATCAAATCTTAAAAATCAAATATGAAGATGAATAAACAACTGTTTTTTTTTCCAGTTACAAAGATGCTTTGTGTATAAAAAAAAAAAAAAGAGCAACTAGCAAGCTAACAGTAAGAGAAAAATAGCAGAGCTTATTAACACAAAAACACAATGTGCTTACTGATATTAGCAACATTAGCATATTTTGGTGTGTGAAGTGATCATTTAAAGCCAGAAATGAAATGATTAAAATGGTGAGTAATTAAAATTAATGAGAAAGTCTAACAAAGCTGGTGTTTTTCACTGATTCTTTTGATTCTTCTTTTGCCTTCTAGAAGTTTCTGTGAAAGCAAAAAAAAATAAAAAATGGATGCCATGTTGATATAAAGTGAATCTTTTACTTCAGTGTAAAATGCTGAATGCCTTACATCTATAGCATATAAATAAAAGAAGGGTTTTGTCTGTACATTGGGTCACAACTCGCTCTTTCAGTAAAACCTTTACGTTTCATACTGTACATTGGAGGACCCGAAACGAGTCTCAAATTTTTTTTAAAATCCATATGTATGACTGTATATCAAGACAGATTTTGTCACAGCATCATGCAAAACTGTCAGTCTAGAATTTAATGAATCTTCTGCAGTACTTAGATCTCTGCCTGAAGTTTAATCTGCACCATAAATTTAACTAAATGTTGAGTAAAAGTGATGTTATGCACAGTTATGTGTCGGATTTAATAATCTACTTTAAAATAATCTACAGTACTAATGCACTACGGTCTCAATGTAAACAAACACCTGCACCAATAGATATTAATTAGAAAAGATAAAGTGAATATTTTGACTGGGATTAGTTCATATTTTCACTTTGTCTGAAATAACAGCGCTGAAGTGGTATTAGTGAATTTTAACACGCTGGAGTCATTTTAAGACAAAACTTCATCTTTATCTGATCTACTTTTTCCATTTCTCATCTGTGATTCTCTCTACGATTACCGAACAGGGAGTGTATTTGTCTGAGCACCAAAGAAGGACAACTTAGTGTAAACAAGGCATCAGATACTCAACCTTACAGAATGTCATTTCTGTCTATTAATAAGTTAGACAGAGAGTTCTGTTGTACAGAAAGACACACAGACATGGATGTGGACTTCAACCTCAAATAATAATAATAATAATAATAATAATAATAATAATAATAATACCACTAATTACATTAAAGATCAGCAGATTATTTTTTCACTATTTCTACAAACTCTTTTTCACTCTTGTTCTAGAGCTAAA
This sequence comes from Channallabes apus, assembly GCA_030522415.1. Classification (NCBI taxonomy): domain Eukaryota; kingdom Metazoa; phylum Chordata; class Actinopteri; order Siluriformes; family Clariidae; genus Channallabes; species Channallabes apus. The sequence continues at coordinate 3,161,300 of CM060117.1, read as the reverse complement.
GGAGTTAGCAATAAAATAATACTTGTCATGCAGTTATGGGAAAATAATCAACTCAACAAAATCTTTTTATTCTCTTTTGCTTCCAGCAATAAGCCAAAGATGATACATCATACATTTTTATCCATATAATATCCATTTAATATTACATGCATTATAATGTTGTGTATCATCCTTAAAATGAATTAGTTCAAGAGCTTTGGATTTAAAAGCCCATCTTTAGAATTTTCTAAAGCAGAAGAAAAAAAGACTTTAGTTTGTTAGGAAGCACAAAGATTGTACTTTAGAGCGATAGAAAAAGTTCATGTGACCTTTTTTCCATATTCCATGACTCAGACAGAAAGTTTCAGGGAATATTTTTTCACACAAAGGATTTTATTATTATTATTATTATTATTATTATTATTATTATTATTACAGCCAAGGAGTGCATTTATCGCTCCAGTAATGTTCTAACAATGAAGATAATTTAAGCTACTATTTATCATGACACAAAAATATCATACAGTATATATTGAAGATGGATTTAAAACTGCGATTGACTGCAATAAAGACATGGCAAAATAGCTGTCATTCATACTGTATACTGCATTATACATACTGTATCTTACTGACATAACATGCATAAACGTTAAAAAAAGTAAGAATCTGTAATTTATGAAAACTTTCTGTTATCTACTGTAGCAGTTATAAATAGTCAAGCCCGTACCGGTCTCACTTTTTTATATACAAAATGAGCAACTGTAAAAGCTATCATTAGCTATGAAACCGAAAAAGATCAGCAAGGAGCGAAGGAGGAATTTAAACATGATTCATCCTCCTGCCAAGTCTTATGTAAAGCGTGCAGAGAAACAGAGGCTGCTTTTGAAATTAATGGGACCTGTAAGAGTAATGTTTGAGGTCTGGTACTTTTTAATCTTACTCAAGGAAATATTTAAAAGCTGCGAAGGAGCTTTAACATGTTCTATTTGGCTCTGTTCTCCTTTGCATGATTTTCTGAATATCTAATGTCATAGCGCAAAAAGTGAGGTGGACTATTACTGAATGTCTTACCTGAAGTAGATTGCCATAAACTCTTTGAATTAAGTTTGATCATGAACAAAGCTTCATCATAGCTTTGTTTGCAGGCTGTACTGCGGTGGCACGGTGACGTAGAGGGTAAGCACTGTGGACTAGCACCTCCAGGGTCACTGGTTCAAAGGCTGAAGTTTGCATTTTTCCTATAGGGACTCCTTTTCCTCCCACTTTGCAAGGACATGTGCACTAATTTGTGTTTGCAAATTTCCCACTTATTAAATGAAAGGTCATATTTTGCACAATATAATTATCTGTCAGTTAACAGAAACTAACTGCAGGTAGGAATTAAAGTAAAGCGGGAAACTGAAGAAACATCATATCAAGCACATCACAGCAGTGGCACGTCAAGTGATCGTTAATTTTTTCCCCGATACAGTAGGTGGCAGTACGCATCTAGTTGGTTTGTGGGTCATCAATAAGTAAACAGAGTTAAACAGTCTTGCTATGCCTAATGTTATTAATATTTCAGGGGAAAAAATATCAACAACGACCATAACTCATGCCTTCTTACTTTATCAGCTATGGCTGATATGACTGCGTTGATCACATAGGATTCTAAACAGCGTTCCAGTTCCGTGTTCAGATACAATTGACTTTCATGATTTGATTTGAACCATGCCTGAGTATTACCTACCTTGAAAAGGTGGTCTCGAGCACTGTACGCTCATCTGTGCCGGACACATTACAGATTCGGTACAAATGTACCGAACTTTGGGGTAAAGGTACCAGGACCTGTGCCAGTCCAGTGTTGTGAAAGCACTCTTAGCTGTAAGTGGACTTGCTTTGAAGGTGATCTAGATAGGGTGCTCTTCCACAATGGATAGAGGGGAAAAACTCTAACAAATGGACTATGATTGATTGTTTTTCCATTTATTGCTTCTACTGTATAACTCTTATCCTGTGCAAGATCACAGGGGGCCTGTAGCCTATCCCAGGATACTTTGGGCATGAGGCAGGGTAAACACTGGACAAGGTGCCACTCCATCGCAGGGCACACACATACACTACAGGCAATTAGTTTCTTTGGGGTCTTTATTCTTTCTTTGCTCTTTTGTTTTTGTGCTCTTTTGGCTTTGGGACTTCGTGGACCTCTGTGTTCACAACTGGTTTCATCTTGGCTGTACTCACACCTCACACCAGATATAACCAGATCAAAACACATACATTTAAATAGAATCCATTCAGATTATTCTGATATGCACTAATAATCAAATAAAAATAAACAAAACTGAACACTCATAAAGAATTAAGCCACAAATTCATTGTATACAATAGATCTCCTTCACCAACTCTAATATTATCCATGTGACTTTTTTTTTTTAATGAACTCCAGATCGATCAGCATGTTTGACTTCCTTGATCTGCACTTTGAGCCTTGTATTGAATCTCCATTCTTAAGTCTCTATTGTTAAGACTTAATTAAACTCAGGAGGTACTGTATGGGAAGCACAGTGTTCAAGATGGTGAAATACTGAGTGTTGGAAGGTCCAGGGTTCAAACCCCAGCATCACCAAGTTGCCACTGTGGTGCCCTTGAGCAAGGCCCTTAACCCTTATCTGCTAAGATGTATAATGAGATAAAAATGTAAGTCAGTCTGTTTAATGGCATCTGAAATTAATATAAGCAGTCAAACAGTGATGGTCCCACAATGCAGCCAAAAGTATCTGCACCCCATGACCATCAGATTCATGCAGTACGTATGTGGTTACCCCAAATGTGTTTAGTGGAGTCGAAGAGAAGGACTTTCAAGCTCTTCCACTCCAAACTTAACACACCATGCCTTCATTGGCTTCTTAGTTAAGGGTCATCATGACATTACAGCAACCACCTCCTCCAAAATGCTACCCTAACATTGAAGCAAACAATTGTATAGATTTTTTTTCCTATGCTGTAATGTCAACAGGAACTAAGAGGCCCAAGTCTGTCCCAGTATCACAGTGCTCCTGTGAGATGCACCAAGCCAGCGAACGCAGACGCGACTCTGGCAGACGAGCTGAACACTTTCTACGCTCGCTTTGAGGCTGCAGCTAAAGACGCTAGACGATGCTAATGCTAGCGGCTCTAATGCTAACGGCGCTAACGGCTGCAGAGAGGAAGATGCTGCCGGCACCAGAAACGCGTTCATCATCGCCAAGCACGACGTGAGGAGAGCCTTCAAGAGAGTGAACACCAGGAAAGAAGCAGGACCAGACGGCATCTCAGGCCGTATTCTCAGATCCTGCGCAGACCAGCTAGCACCTGTGTTCACTGAGATATTCAACATCTCTTTATCTCAGTCGGTGATCCCCACATGCTTCAAAGAGTCCATCATTGTTCCTGTCCCGAAGAAACCTCATCCTGCCTCTCTTAATGACTATCGCCCTGTAGCCCTCACCTCAGTAGTGATGAAGTGCTTTGAACGCCTGGTCAGAGACTTTATCATTTATTCACTACCGGACACACTCGACCCACTACAGTTCGCTTACTGTCCAAACTGTTCAACTGATGATGCAATCTCACATCTTCTCCACACATCTCTCACTCACCTGGACACTAGGAAAGGGAATTATGTTAAAATGCTCTTCATCGACTACAGCTCTGCATTTAACACCATAATTCCCTCCACACTCACCACCAAGCTGGAGCACCTGGGACTCAACTCATCTATGTGTCTGTGGATCTCCAACTTCCTAACTGGCAGACCACAGGCAGTAAGGATGGGCGGACACGTCGCAGTCTAACTCACTCTCAGCACTGGAGCCCCCAAGGGTTGTGTTCTGAGCTTCCTGCTGTACTCCTTGACTACACCCATGACTGCGTGGCCACTACCAACTCCACCACCATCATCAAGTTTGCTGACGACACTGCCGTGGTGGGCCTGATCACCAACAACGATGAGTCGGCCTACCTAGAGGAGATTGGAAATCTGGAGAACTGGTGCGAGAGGAACAACCTCCTCCTGAACGTCAGCAAGACAAAGGAGCTGATAGTGGACTTTTGTACAAAGCAGGAGAGGAACTACCAGACCCCCATCATCAACAGGAGCCCAGTGGAGAGAGTGGACAGCTTTCGATACCTCGGTGTTCACATCGCGCAGGTCCTATCATGGTCCTGTCACATCAACACCGTGGTGAGAAAGGCCCGGCAGCGTCTCTACCACCTAAGACGCTTGAGAGACTTCAGACTGCCCTCCAAGGTGCTCAGGAGTTTCAACTCCTGCACCATAGAGAGCATCCTGACGGGAAACATCACAACCTGGTTTGGAAACAGCACCATGCAGGACAGAGGAGCTCTACAGAGGGTGGTGCGATCAGCTGAGCGCATCATCCGCACCGCGCTCCCTGACCTGCACTCGATCTACAGCAAGCGGTGCTGGACCAAGGCCAGGAAGATCGTGAAGGACCTCAGCCATCCCAGCAATGGACCATTCACTCTGTTGCGGTCTGGGAAGTGATTCCGCTCCTTGAAGGCCAACACAGAGAGACTGAGGAGGAGCTTCTTCCTGCAGGTGATAAGGTCTCTCAATCACAATCACAACACAACACAGGACTAATACTGGCTTTTTGTAACATCCATCACTGACTGGGCATTCATGGCGACTTTGGACACATTTGCACTACATATTTACAGTGGTGTGAAAAACTATTTGCCCCCTTCCTGATTTCTTATTCTTTTGCATGTTTGTCACACTGAAATGTTTCTGCTCATCAAAAACCGTTAACTATTAGTCAAAGGTAACATAATTGAACACAAAATGCAGTTTTTAAATGAAGGTTTACGTTATAAAGGGAGAAAAAAAACTCCGAATCTACATGGCCCTGTGTGAAAAAGTGATTGCCCCCATTGTTAAAAAATAACTTAGCTGTGGTTTATCACACCTGAGTTCAATTTCTGTAGTCACCCCCAGGCCTGATTACTGCCACACCTGTTTCAATCAAGAAATCACTTAAATAGGAGCTACCTGACACAGAGAAGTAGACCAAAAGCACCTCAAAAGCTAGACATCATGCCAAGATCCAAAGAAATTCAGGAACAAATGAGAACAAAAGTAATTGAGATCTATCAGTCTGGTAAAGGTTATAAAGCCATTTCTAAAGCTTTGGGACTCCAGCGAACCACAGTGAGAGCCATTATCCACAAATGGCAAAAACATGGAACAGTGGTGAACCTTCCCAGGAGTGGCCGGCCGACCAAAATTACCCCAAGAGCGCAGAGACGACTCATCCGAGAGGCCACAAAAGACCTCAGGACAACATCTAAAGAACTGCAGGCCTCACTTGCCTCAATTAAGGTCAGTGTTCACGACTCCACCATAAGAAAGAGACTGGGCAAAAACGGCCTGCATGGCAGATTTCCAAGGCGCAAACCACTTTTAAGCAAAAAGAACATCAAGGCTCGTCTCAATTTTGCTAAAAAACATCTCAATGATTGCCAAGACTTTTGGGAAAATACCTTGTGGACCGACGAGACAAATGTTGAACTTTTTGGATGGTGCGTGTCCCGTTACATCTGGTGTAAAAGTAACACAGCATTTCAGAAAAAGAACATCATACCAACAGTAAAATATGGTGGTGGTAGTGTGATGGTCTGGGGTTGTTTTGCTGCTTCAGGACCTGCAAGGCTTGCTGTGATAGATGGAACCATGAATTCTACTGTCTACCAAAAAATCCTGAAGGAGAATGTCCAGCCATCTGTTCGTCAACTCAAGCTGAAGCGATCTTGGGTGCTGCAGCAGGACAATGACCCAAAATACAGCAGCAAATCCACCTCTGAATGGCTGAAGAAAAACAAAATGAAGACTTTGGAGTGGCCTAGTCAAAGTCCTGACCTGAATCTTATTGAGATGTTGTGGCATGACCTTAAAAAGGCGGTTCATGCTAGAAAACCCTCAAATAAAGCTGAATTACAACAATTCTGCAAAGATGAGTGGGCCAAAATTCCTCCATAGCGCTGTAAAAGACTCGTTGCAAGTTATCGCAAACGCTTGATTGCAGTTATTGCTGCTAAGGGTGGCCCAACCAGTTATTAGCTTCAGGGGGCAATTACTTTTTCACACAGGGCCATTGTAGGTTTGGATTTTTTTTCTCCCTAAATAATAAAACCCCTCATTTAAAAACTGCATTTTGTGTTTACTTGTGTTATCTTTGACTAATAGTTAAATGTGTTTGATGATCAGAAACATTTTGTGTGACAAACATGCAAAAGAATAAGAAATCAGGAGGGGGGCAAATAGTTTTTCACACCACTGTATATTTTCATCTATGAACCACTGCACAAATCACTTTAATAAGACACTTTATCATATTTATATTTTCACCTATGGACCAACTGCACAAAACACTTTAAATAAGACACTTTAAATAAGGCTACGTTTACACTGCCAGGTCTCGATGCTTAATTCCGATTTGCTGCCTATATCAGATTTTTTTGACCGTCTGTTTACACGTTCTTTTAACTATGACTCATATCCGATTCACGTGTTTACACTTGCCATACCATCTGAAACATCGCGCATACTTAAAGGGAGGTTCTTGCGCTACAACCTAGCCAAGAAAGATGAAGGTGAAATATGCTTAACGCTATTTCTGCTATATATGCAAAGTTCGCACACCATGGTTTTAAAACGGAGGAGGAGGGAAAAAACGCCATAATTGCAGCCTGCACATATGCTTCATTCATCAAATACTGATTTAATGTTATTTAGCCCAAATAAGCATTAGCACAAGGCGTGTGTGTGTTGGAGGGGGGGGGGCGTTGTTCTTTTCCTCTTACATGTCACGTGCGATGTTGTAATTCAACACGCGCTTCCACCGGAGAATAACATTACGTCATTAAACCGCGAAGAAGTCGCAGTTTTAATGACGTACAGAACACAATGCCTCAGGGAATCCGATCTGTCTGTTTACACGGCAATCACATTAGCACATATCTGATTTATATCCGATTTATTTCCACATATGAAGGAGGCCTGAAACCGATCTCAAAATATCGGAATGCATGCGTTTTTTTCCTGTTTACACGGACACAGAACATATCCGATATGTGTCACATATGAGCAAAAAATCGGAATTGGGTCGCATACACCTGGCAGTGTAAACGTAGCCTAAGTCACTTTACAAAGTCATTTTCTATGCGTATTTGCACACCACAGCCACATCAAAACTTATAGTTTTCTGTTTTTGACAAATTTCTATTTAAATTTCTTTCTATATCTGTTATATTTATTTTGTTCTTATGTTGATATTGTTCTTATTTGTAAAGTATACTTACTTTGTACAGTACATTTCACTAGTTTAATCTTATTTTCTAACGTATTCTTTTATTACAGTATATTTTTTTGTACAGCATATTTTATTTTGCTAGTTAATTTTATTTTTAACGTATTTCTTTTATTCACATTTATTTTCTTATGTATAAGCTTTTATCAGTTTTAAGGTCACTAGCAGTCGTGTAAGCATTTCACTACATATCGTACTCTGTATGACTGTGTATGTGACAAATAAAATTTGAATTTGATTTGAATTCCATGAAGACATGGTGTGTTAAGTGAAGTGGAAGAGCTTGAAAGTCCTTCTCTTTGACCCCATTGAACACATTTGGGGTAATCTGGAACACAGACTGCACCCCAGACCTCCATTATTATTATTCACATTACAACATGCGATTTTTGTATTAAAGATTTGTTCTCTGAGTCACAATCGCATAGTGGCCTAACACCTTCAGGATTTGTATGTTCTCTCCAGGCACACTCCAGGGTTTCCTCCAGGCACTCCGGTCTCCTCACACAGTCCAAATTCCCTGGAGTGTGTGTGCTTGTGCCATGCCCTGTCACCCCATCCAGGGTGAACCCCATCTCATACCTAGAGTCCAGGCCTCCCGTGAAGCTGTACATGATAAGTGCTATAGAGAGAAAGAGAGAGACAGATTTGGTCACTGTGACTGGGATTGTATTGCAAATGTTGAGCGAACATGATGAAAAAAACAACACCATAAAATCATGGTAAGTGTAGTTTTTAGGCCAGAATAATTCAGGAAGATTGAGTTGTGATCAAAAGTGCTTTGGGTTTGTTTGGGACTCATGTCAGACATTTTATACACCAAGGATTGAGAGAGAACATATGACTGACATCAGCAAAAGCTCAGCTCAGTCCAGATAATTCCCCTCTGAGTAAAAACACACCATGTGCTTAAAAAAAAAAACGTAAAAGGGGAAGTTTTTTTTTTTTTTTCAAGTCAAATCAAAAGTAGGGTGTAGGTACATTACAATAGATTTTGGTCATAATAAGTTTTCTTGCTCTGCACACCGACCGTGAAGTTTATCACCCGCAACGTGATTAAATACTGTACTGTATAATTAATCAGGCTCAAATTGTACAACCTGTACAGCCCGGTGCAAAACTGTAGTCAAAAGTTCAGCCGAGACTCGAATGAAGCTTCTGCAGTCTTACTGAGCTAAACTGAGTGAGTATCCCTCAAATGTACAGTATGGTGTACAATATTTTGGAGAATTTACGTCTTCTTTCTAGCCATATGGCTAACCGGAACTATATGAACAATACAGTATGATTGAAATACAAACCGGATTCCAAAAAAGTTGGGACACTAAACAAATTGTGAATAAAAACTGAATGCAATGATGTGGAGATGGCAAATGATGGCAAATTATTCAGAATAGAACATAAATCACAGAACAAAAGTTTAAACTGAGAAAATTTTATCATTTTAAGGGAAAAATATGGTGAATCAAAATGTCATGGTGTCAACGTTAGATGGACGTTGATACAAGAAGATGTGCACAATCCTCAGACCTGTGACTTTTTTGACATTTGCAACAAGGATTTTCCTCCAGTTTTAAGATTAGGTCAGGCTTCACGTCTTTTTCAATAATTCCCACCATTGTGGTGGGTTACAGGAATTCAGTCTCATCTACAGTATGATTGGTTAGAAGTTTTATTACACACAGAATACGAGCAAAACAAAGGCCTTTTCCTCCGCTAAAGACCCAGTGGATAAGAATCCAGAATAAAGACAAGAGCTGTCCTCACAAAGTTGACTGATCAGGATCAGAAGCAATGTTTCCCCACCAGAAACAGGTCATGTCGTTTAAAGATTAGATCAAGTGGCTAATATTTACCTCCTGAGCTGATTATTAAAGATTTACGCCACTCTACTTGTTCCAGTAAGGTCAAATCAGGTCAAAATGAGGTGGTTACTAGTGAGAAGTTTGGCTCATTTTAGTGACTCGGTTCTTTGAATCTCGTTCATCAAAATGGACAAATCTTTTTATTTAGTCATTTAGTTCATTTGTTCTTTTGATCAGAAATTAAAATAAAATGTTACATCTTCAATAAGCAGACCCCCAACACGTCTACATACACAAAGTTTGGCTAAAGTTCCAATAATGAAAATATTTCAGTGCACAAAGGACATATTATAATGAACAGAATGAGCAGCTCACCTCTCACATCTTCTGGTCCGAATCATTCTTTCTTTTGTCTCTTATAGACGCTATGCAGTGCATTACACAGGAAACAAAATTGAGCGTTTCTCCTCAGGAGTCTTCTAGCCCGAGTTGTTCGTTCTTTTAAATCTATTGCACTGCATAACATGTATGAGAGTCATGTGACAAAAGAATGTACGATTCGGACCAAAAGACTCAAAGGTAAACTACTCATTTCTGTTTCCTGTACTGTACATAACCTACGGAGGTTTTGCAATGCTTTGTGCATGCGCGCCCAGTAGAAAATGAACAAATCACTTTCTAAGACTACTCATTATTCTGAGTGACGTTAAAGACTCATTCAAAAAGAATCGGTCGTTCATCACTGACCCGTCACTAGTGCTTACATGATGCATGTTTTATTCTGATTTATCTTCTATTATATTATTAGTGAGATAAAGTGGTACGTCGCATACGAATGCCACACCGCACAGGTTTTTGCTTTAAGATCTGAAATTTTAATTGAACTAATCTGAACTGAACACTGGTTAAGTTGTGTGTTTGTCTGGTAGCCGTTCAAAACTTATTTGTGTCAGTGGAAAGCCAAGCGAAGCAAGTTTACATATACATTTTTCTTTTTTTGTTCTTTTTTTGCATTTTGTTCAAGATTTAGTGAAGATGTAGCACCGCGGGGTCCCAAGAATGTTATCAAGGACGGTAGCAAGAAGAAAAGGGAGCCACTTTCAGTTAGTTTTAAAGCAGCCGGTGCCAAGGGGAATCATAAATTAAGGTTAAGTGTGGTTTAATGTCTATTTATTTGATATTTTACTTCATTTATTCATTATTTTTCTTTTTTTAATGTTTTGATTGATTTCATATGCAAAAATATGATTACAGTGTTGGAAATTGTTAAGATCTGTAAAATTTTGTGTGGCTGGAACAGATTATCTGCATTTCATATTATCTATGGGGGAATGTGTTTCACAATCCAAAATTTCGCCTTAAGAACTCGCCTCCAGAACGAATTTATTTTGTATGCCGAGTTATTAGGGTCGATGTAAACATAGCTAGTATGAAATCTTTCCACAACGTAGAAGCAGGAAAAGGAGGAAAAAGGAAAACTGATCTAAACCTTGGTAAAGGAAATGAAAGAAATGATTAAGGAAGGTTCGTTAGCTGTTACCACTCACAGCTCATATCATTACATTGCGTAGATGAAAGCAAAAGAGACGCAGCACTCGTTAAAAAGTGTGACTCGACAGTGCTAAGTGAAACATTTGTAAACATAAGCATGTCGTCCCAGATATCTGCAGCCTGCTGTGCCGGGAGACGAGAGCATTATGTAATGATAGAGCATAATGAACTGTGTTTTGACTACAAAAGAGGAGGAGGAGCACAGAGAGAGAAAGAGAAAGAAAGGGAGGGAAAAAAGCTTTGCGTTAAGCATGCTCGAACCATACCCTGCTGCGATAAAGAGAGCGGTATAAAAAAAAACAAAAAAACTGAATGCCAGCAGCAGTGCCATCGTTGTCTCTCACCAGCCTCATAAAAAATGAAAACCTGTTTTATTCAAATCACAGTCCTCGTACCTGTGCATTTGCTCGCGAAATAAAAATAAATAAAAAATGTTGCGGCGTGCCAGGTGAAACGACGGGAACAAAAGAGGCGCATGAAAGGAAAAAACGATTTCGGAGATAAATGAGACGAATAGCATGTAATTTTTTTTTCTAAAGCCATTAAATGTTCATTTTTTTTCTTCACAAAGCACCTTTGTGTTTATGCCCAGTTTTTTTGGGAGTAGTGTGGCTCCGTTTGTTCTATTAACTGTGCGAAAGAAGTTTCCTGTGGGTGTCGTGAGGCCATTTTAAACACACAAGGAGGTCGAACCTTCATGTGCCCCGGCCTCGCCTTTGTTCAAGCAAGCCACGCTTTGAGAGATTTCAATAGGGCTGCACTCTTACCCTTTGAAGGGCGAAGCGTGAGCGATTATAACACATATGAGTGTCGTTCACGGCAGCGCTCACTTCAGTAAAGACCAGGACGCGTTGAAGCATCGGTATTAAAATAAAAATTGCATCAAAAAAAAAAAAGTGCTACAGTAGTACGTGGTTTTTATCGAGGCCAAACAATGGTTTAAAGTTCATGAGCTTGAATTTGGAACTCATCAGGGATCGTGTGAGTGTTTGTGGGCATGTTTTTCTATCTTGGTGGGGACTAACGTTCTGCTTTATCTGATAAATGTCCTTGCATGGGACGGTTTGACAAAAAATCGTTTTATGTCAGTGAACTGTTTTGTTATTAGCTGGATCAGATCCATAGAAGGTCCTCACAAGGATAGTAAGGCAAAAAAGGGTGTGTGTGTTTGTGTGTGTGTGTGCGTAAGAGAGAGAGAGAGAGAGAGAGAGCGAGAGCTTAGCAGCATTCCTGCATCAGTGTTTTGTACGTTAGCAAACAGAATAAGGTTAATTACTTTTTTGACCTCCGCTGCCGCCTAAAGAAACGGCATGGCGATGACGGCAGTTACGAGCTTGCTGGTGAAAGCACATGCTGAGTCAACGACTGGAAAAAAAAAAAAAAAAACATAAACCTGCAGCGAGACTGAGCTTTGTGAGCCTATATACAGTTTAATACAGAAATATTGGTGGGACTAAAAAGTGAAGCAGCAGCAGCGTATATAGATTACTGAGATGTCCATTTTTGAATGAATGCTTGTTTCTTTCTTTTCTGGCCTTAAAGACATTTTTTCTTTTTTTTTAATGATTTTCTTTTAATTACTCCAGAAATCTGAGCTGCTGTATTCAAAACTTATATTAAGTATTAATAAAAACAACAAAGTGAGATTTTTTTTTCTTGATCACAGGCTTTTACTCCGATGCAGTGTCAAAGAACAAATTTGTTTTATTGTCGCATAAAATAAACATCTGGCTGAGAATAAAAGAAATAAAAAATGACAAGACAAAAAAGCACTTGTAGGGAATATCATTACTTCAGGATCGTCGATGAGCTGAAGGAGGCCGTGTTGATGCCACGGGGCTCGTGTGGTCATAAATGACGCCATAAATGATATCGGGTAAAAATGGCACCCACGCTGCGGCGAAGCGCTCGATCTGTGTAGGAGGTATAAAAATACATTTGGACTTTAATCATCAGGATTCATAACTGATTACCCCCACGAGCAAAACACTAAAACATTAAAACGCCTGAGCTTTTATGCTTGCCAAATTCAGCTGTTACTTTCTCTCGCTCTTTATTCGTCTAGTTCAAATATTTATCAGCAGATATTAAAGTATAAAGTGACATTTGTAAAAGATGTTAGAGATGAGAAGAAAAAATGTATGTATACTACATGAGCACCGTGTGGAGCTTAGATTAGGGTTACATGATCGACTGGTTAAATAACAAATAAATACTGCAAAGATTAAAAAAATATATATTATAAGCTTTAATGTTGGAGATGCTGGAGTGCGGCGTGCCCCATCAGAGTGTAAGGACCACCCACACACTCGTCCTTACTTACCCTGTCTTTATGTCATCCATGTCCTGGCCAGTCTCTTTGGCCAGGCTTTGATGGACACAGGGTAGGAAGCCCTGTGGTGTGTTAGAGATCCTGATCAGAATTACTATTTCTATGAGGCAAAGCTAATCATGTAAATAATAACAATAATGAATAATAATAATAATAATGTTTGTCACATGACCATACAGCACAGAGAAGCTCTTTTTTTTGCATATCTCAGTTAGGAAGCTATTATGATATACTACTTGCAAACTACAGGCCCATTTCTAACCTCCCGTTCCTTTCAAAAGTGCTAGAAAAGGAATTGCTGCACAGCTTCATTCATTCATCTTCTATACCGCTTTATCCTGTATTTAGGGTCACGGGGACCTGGAGCCTATCCCAGGAGACTCAGGGCACGAGGCATGGTACACCCTGGACAACCATCGCAGAGCACACACACACACACTCATTCACACACTATGGTCAATTTGGGAACGCCAATTAGCCTAATCTGCATGTCTTTGGACTGTGGGAGGAAACCGGAGTACCCGAAGGAAACCGACCAAGCACGGGGAGAACATGCAAACTCCATGCACACAGAGACGGGAATCGAGCCTGGCCGGGAATCGAACACAGACCCCTGGAGGTGCAAGGCGACAGTGCTAACCACTACACCACCGTGCCGCCCTGCACAGCTTCAGTCTCATCTAAAACAAAATAATTTGTTTGAGAAATTCCAGTCTGGTTTCCGCTCCTGCCACAGCGTGGAAACAGCTCTGGTTAGAGTCACGAATGACCTGCTGATGCTGGTTTTCCATCGCTTCTCATCCTGTTGGACTTGTCTTCAGCCTTTGATACTGTTGATCACAACATTCTGCTTCACAGATTATGTCACACTGTTGGACTCTCTGACTCTGTTTACAACTGGTTCTCATCTTATCTTACTGAAAGAATGGAGCATGTTGCCCTGGGAGAGGCTAAAACTGCTATACACAATGTCACCTGTGGTGTTCCTCAGGGCCCTGTGCTCTGTCCCATTTTGTTTATATTGTATATGCTTCCCCTGGGCTGTATCATCAGCAAGCATGGGATTTTATTTCATTGCTATGCTGATGACACTCAGCTCTACCTCATTTTAAATTCAACCTCCTCGTCTACTTTGCCATCATCCACTTTGACCATCTGTTTGGAGGAGATAAAGTCATGGATGAAGCAAAATTTCCTGCAGCTGAACAGCTCTAAGACTGAAGCTATTTTAGTAGGCACCCCACACCAGATTAGGACATCTAACATCACCAGTATTATCTTCATGGTCAGGATATCCCATTGTCAAAATCCGTTATAAACCTTGGGGTGAAATTGGACTCTCAGTTGACGTATGAGGCTCATGTCAAGCATCTGTGTAAAACGCCTTATTTCCACCTCAGGAATATAGCAAAACTGCGTCCAGCACTCAAGTTTGCTGATGCAGAAAAGTTAGTCCATGCATTTGTCTCCTCCAGGCTGGACTTTTGCAATGCACTTCTCATTGGGACTACTGGGAAAACCCTTCAAAAGTTGCAGTATATTCAGAATAATGCTGTTAGGATCCTGATGAGAGGGCGTAAATACTGTATGACCATATTACGTCCATTCTTAAATCTCTTCACTGGCTCCCTGTTTCATTTACAGTAGAATTGATTACAAGGTTGCCCTTCTTACCCACCAGTGTATTTATGGGGATGCCCCTCCCTACCTCAAAGAACTTATTTCCTCGCATACAGTATGTCCACACGCAACCTCCGCTCTGTATCAGTACATCTTTTGAAAACTCTGAAGACTAAACTTCATACCATGGGAGCTTTTTGCTCAGCTGCACCTACTGTAGACTGTGGAATGCTCTCCCTGAGTATCTGAGGACGCCACAGACTGTTGATGCTTTTAAATCTGGTCTTAAAACATGTCTTTTTATCAGAGCTTTCAGGTCGAATTAATTTTGTAGCACTTTGAGATTTGTTTCAAATATAAAGTGCATTATAAATTAAATGTATTATTAAATTAAATGTATTAGCACTGCTGTAGCAAATAGCGTTTAAGGACTTTGCTTAAACCGGTGTGCTCAAACCGTTGACTTTCCAATCGGTAACCCAGAACCTTAAATGTTTGAGTCAGCATTGCCCCAAGCAACCTATCCTTACCACCACCACCAGCCACACACACACACACACACACACACACACACACACACACACACAGGATATTGCCCAGCTTACCCACTATGCCAGCTAATGTAGGACCTTTGCATAGGGCCTGGTGGGTGTGGAGGTTTCCACCTCGGAAGAGTGTAAGGGATCTACAGTAGCTAGGGAAAGACATCAGATGTGAAGTGGGGGAAAAAAACAAGGAGGAAACAGGGGCCAGTTTTGGGGCCCCTGAATCTTGGTTATGGAAAGCAGGGACAGCGGAATGTGGTGCCATAGCATTGCTAAAAAACAACTTGAGGATTATATATATATATATATATATATTTTACATTTCTGTTCACCTTTAGTGTTTGTACAAGTGAAATTGTAATCGTTTTTACAATCGCTACAGGATTCCCAATCTGATTCATCATTTTGCTTAAGGAGAAATGATGCCTGAACCATGTTGCAATATCAACATGTTTGTATTATTTTCCATTTCTGTCTAAAATTATAGTTAATGTGACTTCAATTGTATGGTTCTCATCATATTTATTTTTTCCCTTTTTTTCCTAATACATACATCATTAGCTGCAAATGCAAATTTCCTGCTAATCAAGAAATTTTAATGATATGGGTAGGAAGTCCAGAACAACCATGCCTGAGATCTTTTCTATAAAAACATCCACATGCATATTCCAACACATTACCTGTATTTTTAACCTGAGGCTGAATTTTACACCATACACTGTTTAATTATTTATCAGACATAATGAAAGTACAGGTTGTAACACATTATGCGTATGTGTGTGTGTTTATGTTGCTGCAAAGTTTAATGTAATTGCGCTAGTGATTTGCCCCGAGGGCTGCTCGATCAATCGTTCTTATCTGTTTCGTTACCAACAGATGTAAAACCGCAGGGAGTTCTCGTCCAGAGGAAAAAAAAAATCATTTTCGCACCATCAGAACAAGAAAGATCACATCAGCACGCACAGAGTCTTTAAGGAAAGGCGAAGAACACAATCCAATCACGTTAGAGTTCACTCGTAAACAAGGACGCGGAGAGCTGAAGTGCTCACAGGTTTATCGATTTTCGATTGAATACTTGTACACATTTAAATCAGAATATTTCTGTATATAAAAAGCAGTTCACAGGACATTACTCTGAATATTAAACTGGGAAAAGAAATAAAATAGTCAGTGCCCTGGACATATAGTATATCACAGAGTATATTTATTTATATATTTCATAAGCTTACAAATGACCCATTTTCTTGTGTTTTTCATCAAAATAGAAAGAAAGGTAAAGAAAAGTAAATGCAATAGAAAGAAAATAATTTATCACATTTTTAAATGCATTTATTTATTTATTTTTATCGTAGATTTATTTTTGTTTGATTACCAATTCCATTATCAATCAAATACATAAATCTATAGCATAAGTCTCTGATTCATGTTACAACAAAAAGTTTTTAGACAAAGTGACAGTCTGACAGTCAATTCTGTTTAATAAAAAGGGCTATGATCTATTAAAGACACATTTGCCTTTACCGTATGGAAAGTGTGTGAACCCTTTAAACACATGTTTAATATAGGTACATCCAATGTAAATCCTCATAGCTTCCATAAGTGTATTTGTGGTGATAGACGATGTGTCCAGGAAGAGTCCGCCTCCTCACCAGTAATTTATTCAAAGTTGAGTCTCACAGTGTTATGTGAGGAAAATCCTCTTAAATAAACACTGTTCATTTTTGCACAGGCCCAAAGTAGAGCTCGGGCAGTATCGAGTGGAGTCACACACTCCTGCTTTTAGCGCTTTACTGATAAAACACACAGCAAGAAATAATGACTGATGTTTATGATGTTTGCACCTCGCAGTTAGCGTTAATAATATTCATGCAAAACTGTTTAGTTTGTAAACAGTGTGAAATTTTAACAGCTTTTCAAGTTAAAATGTTGACGCTTGGAATATTGCTGTAAAGTCCTGGTGAATGAGGCAAGCTTTATTTAGGCAGCTTGGAGAATCGTAGTCTGTACTTGCAACAGGACTCGGGAATCAGTAACTTTGTTTCAGATCAGAATAATCGTGGAAAAGGAAAGAAAATCCTCAAGATTATCATTAAGACTTTATCAAGATAATAAAACACAACGAATGGATTAAAGACCGAACACGGAACAGGCGAACACATTAATGCAACAAACCAAGGGCAGGACAAGGCTGGAGACAGGACAAGGGTCGTCTGTGTACAGTATTTCTTATTTCGTTCATACCCCATCTCCCCGTCACGAGAGATATGGAGAGATATTTAGAAACTCTTTGTTAGTTTGTAAGAGTATATACCGCATGCACTGTATTTCCTATGTTTAATGTCAGTGTGAGAACATTTTAAGGCTTCTGATTGGCTAATATGACTTTACCCGGAAGTAAGACGGTCGCGAACCTGAAAGCATAAAAGGAAACAAGATGGCGCCGCACATCGCTCTGTCATTGAGATATGCCCATGCCGCATCCGAATCGTTTGTTTGCACGTGAGTACTCACTTTCTTGGGTCTACTTTCAGACTGAGTGTGTGTTTATAGGACGCGGGTTAGATTGTGTCGCGTTTGGGTTTATCATTCACGCTACAGGGCTAACTGCTAAAGCCAAGTCTTTCTGGTCTTCTCGGGTTAGTTCGTGACACACGGTGGCTTAGTGGTTAGTACTGTTGACTTGCATCTCCAGGTCCTGGGTTCGATTCGCGTGTCGGGTCTGTGTGCATAGAGATTGCATGTTCTCCCCTATGCTTGGTGGGTTTCCTACAGGTTCTCTGGTTTCCTCCCATTGTCCATGCAGATTAGGCTAATAAAATGTTAATCGGAGGTCCTAAAATGGTTGCACAAAATAGGAATAAATACAATGGTCACCATTGGCCTCCATGATCCCTAGTTGTACTATAGAGGATCCTGGATGGATGGATGGTTGGAGTTAGGCTTATAGCGTCACCTGCTGGTATGGCATGATCTAACTATGTTTTAGCATTTTCTTTTTACTTTTTAAACAATAAAAAAAAATACCCACATACAAGTGACCAGAAGAAAACAGCATTTATGACTGAAGGAAAATGTAACTTTTTTTTCATCATAAAATATTGAAATTGTAGATATTCACTGATAAGCCATCCATCCATCCATCCATCCATCCATTTTCTTCCGCTTATCCAAGGTCGGGTCGCGAGGGCAGCAGCTTCAGCAGGGATACCCAGACTTCCCTCTCCCTGGTCACTTCTTCCAGCTCTTCCGGGGGGATCCCAAGGCGTTCCCAGGCCAGCCGAGAGACATAGTCCCTCCAGCGTGTCCTGGGTCTTTCCAGGGGTCTCTTTCCGGTGGGGCATGTCCGGAACACCCCACAAGGGAGGCGTCCAGGGGGCATCCTAAGTAGATGTCCAAGCCACCTCATCTGACTCTCGATGCGGAGGAGTAGCGGCTCTATTCTGAGCCCCTCACGGATGACTGAGCTTCTCACCCTATCTCTAAGGGAGAGCCCCGACACCCTGCGGAGGAAACTCATTTCGGCCGCTTGTATTAGCGATCTTGTTCTTTCGGTTACTGGGGAACATTGTCCCCCACCTCCCCCAGGACGTGGTTGAAGCTTTGCTGGAGGTGGTAGATGAAGCTCGTCCTGACAGGCGACTCTGCCAGACGTTCCCAGCAGACCCTCACAATGCATTTGGGTCTACCAGACCAGACCGGCATCCTACCCCGCCAACAAAGCCAACTCACCACCAGGTGGTGATCAATTGACAGCTCCGCCCCTCTCTTCACCCGACTGTGCAAGACATGTGGCCGCAAGTTCGACGACACGACCACAAAGTCAATAATCGAACTGCGGCCTAGGGTGTCCTGGTGCCAAGTGCACATATGGACACCCTTATGTCTGAACATGGTGTTCGTTATGGACAATCCGTGACGAGCACAGAAGTCCAATAACGGAACACCACTCTGGTTCAGATTGGGGGGGCCGTTCATCCCAATCATGCCCTTCCAGGTCTCACTGTCATTGTCCAAGCTGTGCGTTGAGGTGAGTCCCACTATATCTAGCCGGAACTTCTCAACCTCATGCACTAGCTCAGGCTCCTTCCCCAACAGAGAGGTGACATTCCACGTCCCCAGAGCTTCCGCAGCCGAGGATCAGACCGCCAAGGCCCTTGTCTTTGGCCACCGCCCAACTCACACTGCACCCGACCTCTTTGGCCCTTCCTACAGGTGGTGAGCCCAGGAGAAGGGGACGCACGTTGCCTCTTCGTGCTGTGCCCGGCCGGGCCCTATGGGAGCAGGCCCGACCACCAGGCACTCGCCATCAGGCCCCACCTCCAGGCCTGGCTCCAAAGGGAGACCCCGGTGACCCACGTCCGGGCGAGGGAAAACGTTTCCAAAGATTGTACTCATCATAAGAGGTCTTCTGAACCACTCTTTGTCTGTTCCCTCACCTAGGACCAGATTGCCATGGGTGACCCTGCCAAGGGCATGAAGCCCCCGACAACATAGCTCCCCGGATCACTGGGACACCCAAACCCCAAGGAGAAGCACTGATAAGCCATAATATTAAAAACATTCACATTAAAACCATTAAGCTAGGTTTTGGGTTTCCATTGGGCCACTGACATAGCTCTGGCTGGCTCTGGGGGTGGACTGAGATGTCTTGCACCAGGACATTGGCAGTGAATCCTTTGGGTGCTGTGGGCTGTGTGGTGGGGTCACATTGGATCAAACTTTGCCTGGTGCATCCCATGGCTGCTCAATCAGATTGAGATCTGGGGAGTTTAATGACTGGATGGGTGGCCTTAGGCTCTTTGCCTGTCCAGTTTACGGTGGTCTGTGGTTCACTGGGTGTTCTGGTACCTTTCTATTGTTTCCAGCATTGCCATGAGGACTCCAATGATTTGTCCTGGACAATCCTGGATTGATTCAGGCCTATCCAGCATGGTCATTTAGTGGTAAGCACTGTCAGGGTCTGGAGTTTGGATGTTCTCTCCATGCTTGGTGGGTTTCCTCTCGGTACTCCTCTTTCCTCCCACAGTCCAAAGAAATGCATATTAGATAAATTGGAGTTTCCAAATTGCCCGTAGTGTGAATATAAATGAATATATGTATATGTGTGTGGGTTTGTGGTTGTCATGGATTGTCACCGCATCCAGGATGACCCTGCCTAGTGACCTAAGTCTCCTGGGATAGGCTCCAGGCCCTCCGCGACCTGGTATACACGATAAAGCGGTATAGATGATCGTGGTAAGTGAGTGAGCGGGTTTTTCACATTGGGTGCCCATGATCCTGTCCATCAGTTTGCTGGTGTACACTGTAGTTGGTGATCAGTGCTGTTCAGTTCATCTGGCTGTGGTGTTGATGTTATGGCTGATCATTGTGTATAATTTTATATACAGCAGCTCTGCTAGTAGCACATGTTCATATTAGTCGTGCAGGTTTATATTAACACTTTTGGTCCAAATTGCTGTCGTTTCTATAGTAATAGCTTATTCAGAGACACTTTATATTCACTGTATATGTTGAAGTTTTCCCTCATGAGATATGTGTTTAAGTAGTTTATCATTTATGGAGTTGCAACTGTTTTCAACTCATATTTTACAGCAGTGGCGGTTTTGTTTTTCTGTAAATTGATAATTAAGTAACGTATTATTATAATTAAGAAAATTGATAGCAAAATGTGATAGCAGAAGGTAACAGTAATACACAGTAAATGTAACTATAATTGGATAAAAGGTTCAGTGTGTCATTTCAATGTAATTCATTATAATCCTTAGCAATGCCATGGTATAAGATGAATAAAAACTTTGACATGTGCTGTCATGGGAAAATAGTTACCTTAAGGGTTATAATGTTAAGTCTACCTCCTGGTAATCCGTGATGTATTTTTCTTTTCCTAAAACAGCCTTGAAGTGTTATATTCCTCAATTAATCTTTTAATATTCAGGGCAGTACAGGCTGTACCATTATATGCCTTTAAGTCATAGATGAGGAAGAAATGACTTAGATATAATTTAGATATAATTCAACTGTTTTTGTAACTTTAAATAGTGATAACCCAAACCCCAAAGTCCTGATTTGTGTTTGTGTTGAAATATTTATTCTAGTTAGATCCTAAATGGAGTTTTTAGTAAAATAACTGAGTTAATAAACTTGGATATAGTTTAGAAGAATTGTTGTACCATTTTTGTAGCACTAAACTAAAGTTAGTGCAGCCAGTTAAAATCAAGCCCACTTTCTCCTCCTGATGACACACACATGCTTTCAGATCACTCCAGGCTGGGAATAATAATAAACCCTGTTGAATTCCCGTGAGTTTAATTATCAGTGTCAGGACGGAGAGAAAGCAGGCCAGTTTAATTTTTTATATGCTAATGTTTGGAGGGTCTGAGCGTCAGTAGAGAGTGAGAAATCCAATGACCTTGCTGTGATCGGACAGGCATCAAAGATTAATTTGACACTTGCCTGCTTTCATGTTTATAATTATTTGCTGTTTGGCAACAATGCTCTTTAATGATTTTATTAACTGTAGTAGAGCCTCATGAAACTCAGCGAAGACCTGCAGTTAATTTCTGCCAACATTCATCATAATTAACTTTAATTTATCATAATTGTAAGAAATGCTTGCCATTTTTTGGTCATGTACAAGCTAGAAAATAAATTTCCTAATACATTTTCTAAACCTTTTTAAAGGCACAGTGAGTCTGTATGCTCAGAGTTGCCTAATTGTCATGCACACTCAATCTGCGACCGGCACTAGGACCCGGAAGTAATGTGGTCATGAACCAGGAAGTATAAGAGGAGTAAACAAACCACGACACATCGCTCAGTCATTGAGTTCACCCATGTCGGTTCAGACTGCTCGTCCGTCATTTTGTGAGTACTCACTTTCTTGGGTTTTGCTTTCTGATTTGAGTGTGTGTTTTAGGACGCAGGTTAAATTTGTGTTTTTTTTGGGGGGGCCAGGGGTAGCTCAGTGGTTAAGGCACTGGACTACGGTTCGGAAGATCCCAGGTTCAAACCCCACAACCACCAAGTTGCCACTGTTGGGCCCTTGAGCAAGGCCCTTAACCCTCAACTGCTCAGATGTATAATGAGCTAAAAAAAAAAAACATGTAAGTCGCTCTGGATAAGAGCGTCTGCCAAATGCCTAAATGTAAATGTGTTTTTCCCTTGCTCCCCTTCTGTGAGTGTCCTTAGACTAAATCGCGTGGTTATCCTGCCTACTAGTCACAGAATGACTGAGCCCTCCGCGGTGAATCCAGCGGACCATGCATGACTCTGTGATCAGGCGGGAGAACGCGGATCTCCGTGCGGCTAGCCGGCGTCCCGTTGCAGCAGCCCCACCTTCTGATGTTTTTCTTTCATTACCAGAGAAATGGGATGGCACGGAAGGGGAATGTAGTGTGTTTCTAACAGTATCGGTATCCACCAGTCCCATCACCACCCAAACTCAACCCATCACCCTCCTCATCAATCAACACCAAGAACAGCTCAGGATTCACGTCACTTCCATCTCCTCCCCTCCCATCATCCTTGGACATCCGTGGCTACTACAACACGACCCCCTCATCTCCTGGACACAAAACCGGATTTTACAATGGGGCGCGCCCTCCACCGAACTGTCTCTAAGGGCATCGGCTGGGACATGCTCTAGGGAGTCCGAGGCCCCCGACGTCGACACCAATGCCATCCCCGAGGCATATCGGGTCTTCTGCAAATGGCGAGCCACCCTCCTTCCTCCACATCGCCCGTACGATCTCGCCATAGACCTCCAGCCAGGCACAGTACCACCCCGCGGCCACCTCTATTCACTGGCATCTACAGAGACGCAGGCAATGGAGGAATATGTAACTAACGCACTCCGCCATGGCACCATCAGGCCATCCTCCTCACATGCTGCCACGGGGTTCTTCTTCATAAAGAAGAGGGGCGGCGAACTTCGCCCATGTATTGACTATCGGGGGCTCAATAACATCACTATCAAAAACCGACACCCATTGCCTCTTACCAACTCAGCCCTGGACCCCCCTCTGGTACCACCATCTTTACAAAGTTGGACCTCCGGAGTGCCTACAGCTTGGTGCGATGAGTGGAAGACGGCCTTCATCACCCATACGGGACACTATGAGAGCCTCGTGATCCCTTTTGGACTGTCCCTTTGAACACTTTATAAACAATGTTCTTCAAGACATGCTAGGCCACACCCAACACGTCAGGGCGGTCCTAAAGAGATTACTCCCCCATCAGCTGTACTGTAAGTTGAAGAAGTGCGCTTTTCACGAGCATTCCACCACGTTCCTGGGTTTTGTCATCTCGCCCCAGGGTGTGGCCATGGACCCGCAGAAGCTAGAAGTGCATCATTGGACCCTACCCAAGACCCTCAAGCAACGTCAACAGTTTCTCCGGTTTGCGAATTTCTATCGTCGCTTTATAACAGTACAGTTGCCGCGCCCCTAACCGCCCTGACTCGTCCCTCATCTCTCCCTTTCCACCTCAACTCTACTGCCATCTCCACATTCAAGAGACTCTGTCACCGCTTCACTATCCTTCTCGATCCTGACGCCAGTAAACCATTCGTTGTGGAGGTGGACGCTTCAGATATGGGCGCTGAAGCTGTTCTCTCCCAACGAGGTCCAGATCAGAAACTACACCCATGTAGTTTCTTTTCCAAAAAAGCACTCCACCACTCAGCAGCGATACGGGGTGGGTGACCGCGAGCTGCTGGCCATAAAGTGGTCTTTGGAGGAATGGCCTCACTGGCTCCAGGGAACCAGGGAGCCATTCATCATCTGGATGGACCATCAAAATCTCATCACCATCAGAAACTTGAAACAGCTGAATCCCAGACAGGCGCGGTGAGCGTTATAATTTCCACCTCTCATACCACCCAGGGTCAAAAAACACTAAGGCACATGCTCTCTACCGGCAGGACGACTCTGGACGACTCTACGTGCCCAATACCATGAAGTCCGAGGTTCTCCAGTGGGTCTCCAGAGATCTTCAGACTCTTCCGGTTCCTCGTCGGCCCTGGACACACATTGCAGTCGACTTTGTCGTGGGCCTGCCGGTCTCCGAAGGAAAAGATACCATCATGACCATCATCGATCGGTTCTCTAAGGCTGTGCACTTGGTGGCCCTCCCTGGACTCCCGTCAGCCAAAAGTACACCGAGCTGATATTAGAGCACATAGTCTGTCTGCATGGGTTCCCCAAGGACATCGTCTCAGACAGAGGGCCCCAGTTCACTGCCAAATTCTGGAAGGCCTTCGGAAGATGGAGCAGGCCAACCAACAACTGAAGCGCTATCTGAGATGTTTTATTGCCGATTGTCAGCGCTCCTGGGCTCGTTACCTCAAATTTCTCTAAAAGTTGTGTAAACCTGGGCAACTTTCTACTATACTTTTTTATGTAGAGGCGGCTATTTTTTACACTGTACGATCAAATTATTTTTATGTTTTTACACAAAAAATGAGGGGGTACTAACTTTTGACTGTATACTGTATAATAAACCTGGTCTTTTCTATAAAAATAGTAAATAAAATTAAATAAGTAAATAAAAAGCCATAATAATAATTAACTTATTCCAGTTACCTAGCTACGTAGCTATCTAGTTATGGAGAACTAGCGTCAATCGCTCCATCATTCTATTCCATCCTGGATTATATCCCCACAACAGCATAATAAAAATGCTTTGTTCCATACAGTACTTATATAATAAGTAAAAGCTGAGTAGACAGCTGTGACTACTATTTGAGTTCAATCATCACCATCAGATTATAGAGATAAAGTGACATTTTCAGAATGTGTTCCTGTATGCGGTCAGGGATTTTGATTACTTTGCTAATCCTGAAGGTCCTTAGTGTGACATGGAGATGGTGAAATAGCGGCATGTTAGGGTGTATTGCTCCTGAGAGTTTGTCCATTAGGGAGAAAATATGCTGGTTCGAAGAAAATAGTGTCTCATTGCACATTCAGCAGAGCTTCTTATAAAAAATATATAAAAGTGATATGCTTTTTTTCCCCGAGTCCCAGCTGCTCGGATGATTGCTAGACAGCTCCCAGACTCTGGCGTGGCTAGTTTTGAGGATAGCGTGTTTTTCCCTCTGTCTGTGTGTGTGTGTGGTGCAGTAAAGTCACTTGACTTCCGTGTGATGGAGGACTCGTAAACGAGACTTTAGGCAATGACAAATTTGCTATCTGGAAAATAAACAAGGAATAAAGTCAAGACTAGTCAAGCAGATAATCGCTAAATTGTAATAAACTACAGCCAGAGGCAGATGGCAGCTCGATAGACTCTTTATTAGGGCATAAATTAAGGGCAGATACGTTTCTGAGGTTAATCTATACTCATTTCATCGGACAGCGCAAGGTTAAAACTAGCAAGACACAAAAATACGTACAGACCTTGGATAGTTGGGGTGTTTTCACACTTGGCTCAGAATGCAATCGAATTACCTTGGAAATAGAAAGATGGAATAGGAATGATGTCGTTTTCAATGGATGGTTCCTCGGTCATGTTTTGTTAGCAACAAGCTAGTCAGCTAAATTATGTATATTTACTTAATCTAACAGGAGAATGCATCTGAATGTTGAATCTAAAAGAGATACTTGTGTCTACCTCATTTAAAGGTGATGAAGTGTGACATTGTGAGCAGACGTGAATTTTTTTTGTCTTGCTGAACTCAGAAATCAGACACGGTCTTGAGTTCTCAAATAGTAATTCTGAGTTGAGGAGGTGTTTATTTTTTTTTGTTTGTTTTTGTTTTTTTACTGGTTGAAGGAGGGAAAATGCAAGTTATAGCCTCCAGTCCAATGCAGCCTCAGGACCCACACCGGGCTCATTGTTTATAAGTACAGCACAGTGCTGCTACGCTACATAAATAAATACATATATACAGTTGTAGCTTGGCATACAAATTTGCATCTGTTCCAGAGGCAAGAAATGCATTTACCCATAGGAAATAAAGTAAATTCAGATAATCCGTTCCAGCCTCCCAAAAATATTACCAATATGACCAATTTACAAGACTATAATCATATTTGTGCATATAAAAACAATCAAAACTTTTGAAAATGACATGTAAAATATGAAATTAATAGACATTAAACCTCACTTAACCTTAATTTATGATTCCACTTGGCACCGGCTGCTTTAAAAACCAAACTTAAAGTGGCTCTCCTTTTTTTCTTGCTACTGTCCTTCATAACATTCTCTGTAATCATATTTTTGCATATAAAAACAATCAAAACATTGAACAAAAGACATGTAAATGAAGTAAAATATTAACTAAATAGACATTAAACCTGACTTAACCTTAAGTTATGATTCCTCTTAGCAACGGCTGCTTTAAAAACAAAACAAACATTTTCTTCTTGCTACCGTCCTTGAGACCCATGATGCGATGTCTTCACTAACTGTTGCACAAAATGCAAAAAATAAAATAAATAAATAAAAACTTGTTTCTCTTGGCTTTCCACAGACGCAAACAAGTTTTGAGCAGCATGGCTTAGCTGCTTGGTTCAGCTTGAGTCGTTTGCTCGCATGCTGAAAATACTTTGTATGCCGAGGCAAATTTCTTTCAAAATTTCAGTTCTTAAATTGAAAATCCATGAAGTGAGGCACCACTCAATTGAGCAAAAGCTTTATTATACTGCAAATTATACCAAAAAATATTGACTAAATATTGTCACACCTGTGCCACCACGGTCCCGGGGAATAAGATCTGGTTCCCCGGACTACTGAGCCGTAACCTTGTCGCCCCCTAGTGTGTCTACGTTGGTATGTCTCCCTGTGTTGTCAAATGAGTTGCACCTGTCTGTCCCCTGTGTGTCACTATTTAAACCAGCCGAACCCGTAGGTCCCTGTCCGATCACTGTTGTGTTATCTGTGTTAATGTGTTTGTTGCTGAAACTAAAATTGGTGCTTATTTCTGCTTCCTCTCTTTGCCTCCCAGGACTAAGCGGTGTCTGCAGGGACCGGGCCAGCGTACGCTGAGGACGTTCAGGGAAGTCTTGACCACTGACAGTGGGTTACGCGATCGCCTGGACAGGTGGCGTTATTGTTAAAGCGTGCTTTTCGTGTTTTGACTTTTATTTGCACAGCAAAGGTGCACCTCCGGCATCCCGCCTGCAGACCCGGCTCGGGAAGAGAGGGGGAGTTATTTTCTGTTAAGAAAGCCCACCAGTTAATCGGCCTCGCGTGTGTTTTTCTGTTCTTTTCTCCTGTCTCAAGATAATAAAGGCGAGACTAAAACCGCACCCTGCATCTTGTGTCCTACTTCTGAGCTCAGTAGCCATGACATATATAATGTCTCAGCCCCTATTAGTTGTTCAGAAGAAGACTTACCATCGTTACATGCATAAAGTTTCATATTATGTTGTTTTATGATAAAATATTATAGTACATCATTGTTTATATTTTGTTGTATTTATTTATTACATTACATTGCCATACTTGGATAATGTTAATAAAATAGAATAGAATAGAATAAGCATAACTAGGCACAGGAAGTAACACATCATACTAGAACAAACAAAAAAGTCTCACTCAGATACAACTTGAGAACCATGGCCATCACCTAGCATGGCTTCTGCCCCTGGGTTTCTACTTGCACACACCCAACCATAACTTGCCCACAGGGGCCTCTGCAGCTGTTAATGCCTGCAAAGAGTGTTAATGAATTTCCAAAGACCAAACTGGGCCTAATAGAGTGACTTGATGTCTGAAAAGCTCTAGCGGAGCTGCACATTGGCACTTTCTCCATGACCATTAAACCGGAAACGTCTCATCACCTCATTGCACACCATCCGACATGCTAATAAAAGGATTTTAAAAAACCCTCACAACGTTCAAGTAGAAAGAAACGGCTCTTTGGGTTTGTGTGATTTCTTTTCGTATAATGTATACGATTAAATGATAAGAACTCAGTTTGAGGAAAGAGCTTGTTGTTTTTAAAAACAGAAATAAAACAGTAAGAGGAAAAATTGCTACAGCAAAACAAATCATTTTCTAACAAAATGATTGCCCAGGAGAATCAAGCAGTGTTGTTTGTATGAATTGCTCATTTATTAAATCAATAGCAGTTGAGTGCAGTCAGGGAAAAGGAACGTAGTGACACTGAACACTATTTTTCATCAGTCATAGAAG
The DNA here is from genome assembly GCA_030522415.1 of Channallabes apus. NCBI lineage: Eukaryota > Metazoa > Chordata > Actinopteri > Siluriformes > Clariidae > Channallabes > Channallabes apus. The sequence continues at coordinate 3,132,979 of CM060117.1, read as the reverse complement.
TGGCATAGAAATCTAATTAAACGTATTAATTAAGCTTTTAACAGAAGTTAGAGTAGATGTACAGTGGGAGCCACACCAAATAGCCGCGACAGTGTGGCTGAAGTGTGAATGGCGTGTGAATGGCCTTTGCACGCCGTAATCCCCCCTCCTTTTTCTGGCCGAAAGGCGTGTCAAGATTTCACAGTAAACACGCCCATTCAAGCCCTATTTATTCATTTACCTGGTGCCACCACTAGATGGCGCTTCGTTCTCAAGAACACATTAAAACAAGCCAGCTGCGCTGAGTTGCAATCACGTGATTTTAACAACCCGCCTCCACCCCCGCCGAACTGACGCTGCCAAACTACAGAGATGAAGATGGCGGCTTAACGGACTATTCGTGGTAAGTGATGTTTTATTTTATAAAATGTGTTTGGGGTAGTTTACAGTTTATTTCCCAGTTTAGTTTTTTATTGGCTGTTTTAAATATCACTGGCAGCACCAGCAGCGGTCAGATGTGACTTTAGAGAACTTAATGTTCTGTTTACCAAGTGTGGAGTTAATATTACAGCTTACTGTCAGTGTCACACACTCACAATGTCACTCCACTTTACCTCAAAAACATGCTCAAGCTTCGACAATACTATTAATGTCCCTATTACAAGAGCTGCACTACCCGATGAAGAGTGTTTGTGTTCTCTGTAAATACTGAGAGAATCTCACCGCGTGTTGTCTGGATAAATTCAGCGGTTATTTATTCTCTGGTTAAGAGTTAATCTGCAGGTTATTTCTGTGACTGTAATATAATGTGATGCAGTTGATGAGGGACACAGACTGAGGGGAGCTGTACAGGAGCTAGTAACGCTCATAACCCGGTTTATATTTTATACACTTTGTCCGGAACTTTCCGCGGTAGCGCGAGCGCTTAGTTAACGAGCTGAATAACAACACTGAAGTGTTTATCAGTTAAGGAGGGGGAGGTGTGTGTGTGTGTGTGTGTGTGTGTGTGAGGGGCTTCAGTAAGTTATAGTTTGGCTTCAGGGATGAACTAATGCTCATATACGAGTGTTATATCGCTTAACTTATTTGTATGAGAAGCGCATTAAGTAAAGTCTGGGTTAATTTAATGCAGACGATAATACAGACAGTCACTGGTTAACACTAACACTGTTCACTGGTTAACACTAACACTGTTCACTGGTTAACACTAACACTGTTCACTGGTTAACACTAACACTGTTCACTGGTTAACACTAACACTGTTCACTGGTTAACATTAGCACTGTTCACTGGTTAACATTAGCACAGGCAGTTTATTTACATTACAGAATCCCCAAAGCAGTACTTTACACACTCTGTGGTAAATAGGTTTATTAATATATTTTATTTTTATTAGAACTATATGTTCTGTGAAGTTTATTTGTCTTTGTCCTGACTAAATTCTCCTGTTGTCTTTAAGCAGAGCTCCGCTGTGGAGGATTGGGGGGTCAGATGGCTGACGGCTGGACTTTTGGAGCTACAGGACTGGAGGAGCCTGAACAAGCTGTTGAGGGAGCTGTAGGAGGGATGACGTCACAGTCCGACAGCTTTAGAATGATGTTTGATCAGGTCTACTGTATATTCTGAACATAGAACTGCAAAATGTCTGATACAGTACTTTGGGGGAAACAAAGACTTCAACTGTTCCATGTTTAATAGTTTTGATATTTGAAAAATTAATATTTTAATGTAAAAGGACTATAGATGGAGACTTATAAGCAGCTGGTGTATCCGGGTAGTTTAATGAACTTTAAGCAAAAAGACAACATGTATTCATCTGTTTTATATAAATTACTGTTTTAACTTTGACTAGTTTTGGAAGAATAAATTGAATTGTTAAAGTCATGTTTTGCGTGTTTTAATTTTGGGGGATTGTTTGGGTATTTAAAAATTGTTTAGTTGAACCAACAACTTCAATGGGCAAAAAATGGGACACAACTTTGTTTTAAATAGTCAAAGAGTTGGGCTGAAAATAATAATAATAATAATTATTGATCATAGAAACAAATGAAACCAGTTAAACACTTGATTATATGTATTTGTGTTTGTGATTGTGACCCATAATAATTTTTTCTCAGTATAAATAAATGTTTTGGGTTTTAAGAACTCCAAAAGAGCAACGACAAACTTGGTATTCTCCATTGCGGTTTCTCACCTTCCACTCCTGAGTAGGACATGGTGTTAATTGCTCTCTGTGTGTGTGTTTTTGGCGGGGGGATGGGTGTGTGTGTGTTTTCGGCTGTTCAGCAGTTCTAAACACAAGCACAGTTTTTGTCCTTAACTAAAATACTTCAATACGTTAATAATGAATTTATTTTGCTGAATAAGGTAAAATGTTTAAACCAAACCAGTAAGTTAAGTAAGTGTTCCATACATTAAAGTACTGTGTATAACCAAGTGCCCTAGCAAACACAGTTACAGTACAGTTTACAGTACAAACAGAGTGTGTGCGCTGGGGGGATTGGAAGGTGAGTGAGAATACTCATTTACAAGACAAAAGACGGTCAGAGGCAGGGCTGTTCTAGACCAGACAACACGGGGTGGGGGGAGGGGGGCATCATGTTCGAGCACTGTTTTTACCTGGCCTTACTGTATAGTAACAGTATTGTATTTGCTGAATTGTGTTGAGGCACGCAAACCCCCAGACCACAATAAGGTGGCAATCCCTCAGGGGAAAAAAAAAAAAAATATATATATATATATATATATATATATATATAATAAAATATCCTTAGTCCAGATTTTATCAATCAATGACATAACATTTAGCTAAGCTGGATGGTAAAATTCTCAAAAATGTTTAACCTAAAGTAAGACTTATCACACTATAACTAAAATATTTACAAAACTGAAAGGTTGTCTTATGAATAATAAAAAATACAAACTAAATTAAAACAGATGGGCTGTTGAACAGATCATATGTTTTATGTTTTCTGATTATAAATGATAGATGGGTTGATTTTAGAAAGGCTAAATGAAATAGCTAGTTTTTGGTCATGTCAGTCCACTAACTATACTATGTAAAAGTAATTATAATATGAATTAATTAAGGGCAGGACATAACCTAATGTTAATAATTTACACCATGATAACATTAGTATTCGTGTTTTTGTATATATTTTTAAATGTTCAAATGAACGTTTCAGAGTATATAATTTGTCGTGTCATCTGTGATTGAGACCCATGAGTTAAATTGAAATATTTTTTATAGGTAGTAAGCCAGGTTTTAGTAACCTTGGATAAATCAGCATGAAAGCCCTCTCTCGCGCACGCGCTCTCACGCTGTCTCTCGCACTCACACACACACACACACACACACACACTGTGCACACACAGACACACACAAATAATACATGAAATCGCATAAAACCAAATGAAACTAGGGTAAAAAAATATGAGCAGTAAAATACAGTAGTATCCTGTAGGTGATTCCTGTCCTGTGATAACAGGCACTAGCACTCTAGAACTGTTTACTTCTGTTAGTTTTGTTTTCAAGTGTGAATGTTTATGGGGATTAAATCTGTCTCTGCTGCTGCATCTATACACCGTTGTGATAAGTGATTTGTGCCCCATCAGATCTTTAATGTGGGACATTATGCTGGTTAAATGACTAAAGACACACTGATCCGTATGGACAGATATTTGTTCCAGATATTATGCGCCATTAATCAATTTGTTATGCCAATTTGACTTTCAGCGAAAACATCAAAAATATAACGAAAACAAACCAAAGCAGAAGTTACATTTTAAGCTTTACTTTCAAATTAAAATTTTATTTGTCACATACACAGCGCGATATGCAGTAAAATGCTTTGGGTGCTTTAGGTGAGACTCGAACTCGGCACTGCTTCACCTAGACTGCTTTATAAGTGTCACGCGCTAACCGATTGCGCCACGGGAGCCACACGGAGTTTGGTCTTGTCAGAGTATCCTCTCTCTCTCTCGTGCGCACACACACATGAAATTGCGTAAAAACCAACGAAATATAAGCAGTAAAAAAAAATCAGTAAAAATACATTAGTATAACAGGCGCTAACCCTCTGGAACTTTTTTACTATTGTCTCCAAGTGTTTATGGGGATTTAATCTGTCTCTGCTGCTGCATCCATTCACAGTTGTGATAAGTGATTAATGCCCCATCAGATCTTTTGACGGGGGAGCATTATGCATGATTAAATGACTAAAGAAATACTGATCCATATGGGCAGATATTTGTTCCAGGTTGCATGCGGCATTAATTGCCTCTTATGCCACTTGTAGACTATCAGTGAAAAATCAGCGAAAACATCATCAAAAATATAACGAAAACAAACCCAAGCAGACGTTACATTTTGAGCTTTACTTTGCAGCAAAATATTATCTATCAGTATATTAAATGGAACTAGGTAAAATACACAGTAATATAAAATACTGTACACAGCCCGCGCTTTTATTCCGTACCTACAATGATCGGTATAGACAAATTACAGCCGCTACCGTGTCTTTAAGGATAATTTCAGGATGTCTTAAAAATATTTCACTAACTAATTTTATTAATTCATTATTAAATAATAAATAGCATAATCATCATGGGCTGTGTATTGAGTGATTTAACAAATCTGTTTTATTAATCGGTTTGTTGTTGTTGTTTTTTCATCTATTTATGAAACTATGTTGACAATACAAGAACTGTCTGTATATTAAAGATACGGTATTGGGCTTCCTGGACACTGCAGTTAACTGTGCCAGTCAATGCTCCATCTGGCGGAATTATACGGCATTGCAACCATCTTTTTAGAAAGCGCATGGGGGCGTTTATGGGGCGGGGCATCGTTAACTGCGTCATCGCGGGGGATCACATTCCATGCACGAAGCCTTCATGGAACTGCCACGGAGCAGTCATGCTCCAGGCGGCTGTTTGACGTGGCTCCCACTGTAATGATGTAATGTTTTTAATACAAAATATGTTTACATTAGATCACTTATTCTAATGTGTTACAGTTTCCATAATAGCAGCTCATTGCCAGGTACTGGTATAATAGACACTTGTAATGCTCAGATTTGTTATTTAGTCTAGTTACACTTATACGGGCTCTTGAATCTAACTTCCGGTATTGCGCAAGCGCAGCGGAACAAGGAAAGACGCGACACAACAATTCCAAATGAACCCAAAGTGTATTAAGTGATAAATAAACCAAAAAAAACAACAAACAAGGTGCAACGAAAATCAATAATATACAGTATACAAAATATATACAAAAGTAAGATGCGTGTATGTATGAATGAAATGCAATGTCCAAGTCCGGGTTGTTATTGTTTGTGTATGTATGTGGCTGGGAGAGATGGCTCGGTCTCACCGGTATATCAAATTCAAAATTCAAATTCAAATTTTATTAGTCACATACACAATCATACACAGTATAATATGCAGTGAAATGCTTTTATACGACCGCCAGTGACCTTAAAAAAAAGAAAATAAAATCTTGTACGTAAAATAAATAATCAATAAAAAGGAAATACTAAAGAAATAATTTTAACTAGTAAAATTTGTAAAATTAACTGTGCATGAGGGCATAATAAAATATTGCAAAAATATAGAAATATGGTATTAAAGTGTCAGTGGTTGTGCAAATATGCATGAAAGGTGACATGTGCAATTGTCCAGATGTATGAGTATTTAGTGCAAGTGTGTATGAATGTGTCCATGATTGTCCAGTCAGTGTTGTGAGCTTAAAAGATGTTATTAGTCCTGTGTGGAGGTGTGATTGAGAGACCTTATCGTCTGCGGGAAGAAGCTCCTCCTCAGCCTCTCTGTGTTGGCCTTTAGGGAGCGGAATCTCTTCCCAGACCGCAACAAAGAGAACAGTCCATTACTGGGGTGACTGAGGTCCTTCATGATCTTCCTGGCCTTAGTCCAGCACCGCTTGCTGTAGATGGAGTGCAGGTCAGGGAGCTCAGTGCGGATGATGCGCTCGGTGATCGCACCACCCTCTGTAGAGCTCGTCTGTCCTGCATGGTGCTGTTCCCGAACCAGGTCGTGATGTTTCCCGTCAGGATGCTCTCTATGGTGCAGGAGTAGAAGTTCCTGAGCACCTTGGAGGGCAGTCTAAAGTCTCTCAAGCGTCTGAGGTGGTAGAGACGCTGCCGGGCTTTTTTCACCACGGTGTTGATGTGACAGGACCATGATAGGTCCTGCGTGATGTGAACACCGAGGTATCTGAAGCTGTCCACTCTCTCCACTGGGCTCCTGTTGATGACGGGGGTCTGGTAGTTCCTCTCCTGCTTTGTACTAAAGTCCACTATCAGCTCCTTTGTCTTACTGACGTTCAGGAGGAGATTGTTCCTCTGGCACCAGTTCTCCAGATTTCCAATCTCCTCTAGGTAGTCCGACTCATCATTGTTGGTGATCAGTCCGACCACGACGGTGTCGTCAGCAAACTTGATGATGGAGGTGGAGTTGGTAGTGGCCACGCAGTCGTGGGTGTACAAAGAGTACAGCAGGGGGCTCAGAACACAACCCTGGGGGGCCCCAGTGCTGAGAGTGAGTGTGGCTGAGACATGTCCGCCCATCCTTACTGCCTGTGGTCTGCCAGTCAGAAAATTGGAGATCCACTGACATATAGATGAGCTCAGTCCCAGGTGCTCCAGCTTGGTGATGAGTGTGGAAGGAATTATTGTGTTAAAAGCAGAGCTGTAGTCGATGAAGAGCATTTTAACATAATTCCCTTTCCTAGTGTCCAGGTGAGTGAGTGATGTGTGGAGGAGATGAGAGATTGCATCGTCTGTGGAGCGGTTCTGACGGTATGCAAACTGTAGTGGGTCCAGTGTGTCGGGTAGTGAAGAAATGATGAAGTCTCTGATAAGGCGTTCAAAGCACTTCATCACTACTGAGGTGAGGGCCACAGAGCGATAGTCATTGAGAGAAGCAGGATGTGGTTTCTTTGGAACAGGAACAATAATGGACTCTTTGAAGCATGTGGGGATCACCGACTGAGATAAAGAGATGTTGAATATCTCAGTGAACACAGGTGCTAGCTGGTCTGCGCAGGCTCTGAGGATACGACCTGAGATGCCGTCTGGTCCTGCTGCTTTCCTGGTGTTCACTCTCTTGAAGGCTCTCCTCACGTCGTGCTCGGAGATGATGAGCGCGTTCCCGGTGCTGACTGTGTCTTCCTGTCTGCAGCCGTTAGCGCCGCTAGCATTAGCGCCGTTAGCATTAGCATTGCTAGCGTCTTTAGCTGCAGCCTCGAAGCGAGCGTAAAATGTGTTCAGCTCGTCTGCCAGAGTCGCGTCCGCGTTCGTCATACCGGATGCTGGTGCTTTGTAGTCCGTTATTGTTCTCAGTCCCTGCCACAGGCTCCTAGAGTCACTCTGTTGAAGCTGTGACTCTAGTTTTCTCCCGTAGCGCTGCTTCGCCTCTTTCACCGCCTTCCGGACGTTATATGACGCAGCCTTGTACGGTTCCATGTCCCCCGACGCAAGTCCCGTGTTGTAGGCAGCGGTGCGAGATCTCAGAGCATCGCGGATGGTTTTATCCACCCACGGCTTCTGGTTGGGAAACGTTCTGATAGTCTTTTTCTCCACCGTATCGTCCACTAGCTTCCCAATAAATCCCACAACCGCTTCGGTAAACACGCTGACGTCATCATCGGAGCTGTTTCTGAACATGTCCCAGTCTGCGTCATCGAGTGCGTCCTGTAACGCGGCCACCGATTGGTCCGTCCAGCACGCGACCTCCCTCTGAACCGGAACTTCCTGTTTCAGCCTTTGTTTATATTTTGGCATGAGGAAGATGGCGGCGTGGTCGGATTTACCAAACGCTGGACGAGATTGTGCCTTGTAACCGTCTTTGACCGTGGTATAACAGTGGTCCAGTGTCCTTTCGCCCCTGGTGGGGCAGGTGCTGTGCTGATAAAAGTTCGGCGCTGCGCGTTTGAGGTTGGCACTATTAAAATCCCCCGCCACAATGAGCGCAGCGTCCCGGTGTTGTGTCTGGTGCTGTGTGAGCGCCTCATGCAGCTCGCATAAGGCAGTTTCAGTGTCCGCTTGTGGAGGTATGTAAACGGCGCTGATTATGACCGATGTGAACTCCCGTGGAAGATAAAATGGACGACACATGATGGACAGTAGTTCCAGGTTTGGTGTGCAGGAGCGTGTAAGAGGAACAACGCTCGCGCTGTTGCACCAGCTGTTGTTCACCATTAAGCACATGCCGCCTCCCCTTGACTTCCCCGAGTCCCGCGTCCTGTCCATGCGGTGAACCGAGAAGAACTCGGCCGGCTGTATGGCGTGGTCTGGCACCGCTGGGTTCAGCCATGTCTCGGTGAAGCAGAGGAGATTGCAGTCCCGAATGTCTCTCTGGAACTTTATCCTGGCCCTGAGGTCATCCAGTTTGTTCTCCAGTGACTGGACGTTGGCGAGCTGGATGCTAGGCAGAGGTGTGCGGTGTGCACGGGCTCGGAGCCGGTTCCTCACACCAGCTCGTCTGCCTCGAGGTCTCCGCTTCGCGTCGCGTCCATTGTTCTCCCTCAGGATCTCACTCGGCCAGCTCGGATCCGGAGTTAAAACCGTCGAATTGTGAGTACATTGTATACCAATAGAAACAAGAGTGTCTCTATCATACCTAATGTACTCAATGGTGGTGATTTTGCCGATTTTAAAACACTGAAAACTAACTTAAAAAACAAAAACAAAGAAAAGGTGGTCGGAGCAGTCGTGACGGCAGCCGACCTCACCGGCGCCATCTTGGAATATATGAAGTTCAGTCCGGGAGCATGAAAACGGAATGAGAGCGGTATTGAAGGGTTCCAGTACAGATAAATCCTCAAACAATCTCTCTCTCTCTCTTTAATATCACAGCGCTGTTTTCTCCTCATCTCTCCTCACCCTTGCTTCTTCGCGGCAGCGCTTTAAAGGCGGCACCGGTGACCTTCTGGTACCTTTATGGACCACCACCAATTGTCCGGAGTAAAGGAAACCCCTAAAGGATCCTTATGGGTGCATGGCTGCTTTACCTTTATAAGCATATGCCCTTTTATTTCCCCCTAAAAAAAAAGCCCTTTATGTGGCTGCGCTACACACTCCATGTAAATATGTATATACTGTATATTATCAGTGGTTAAAAGTTATGGCAGTGGGTGGCAAAACTTTTGACTGGCCCTGCTGTTTGCCTTCACATTTCTCAGAATTAGAGTATAGCATTTCTTTTGGCATACTTAGGAATAGAAAACACTTTATTCATGAGGAAGCTTCCACTTAAAAGTTTTGGCACCCCATAGTATTAACATGTGTGTAAGTTTTTTTTTTTCCTTTTTATTATTGTCATGAAGGAAAAGTAGTTTTATAAGTGGTTTAATATACAGTAATGATAATACTCTACCTGAGTATAGATTACATTTACTGTGAAATGTAATTTAGTTATGCTATTGAGGAAAAAATCTAGACGCAGTAGAGAAATTCAGGGTTATACTGTAGTACATTTGGTTTACATAAGGCCACGCTTACATTACCAGCCGCAAGTGACTCAATTCTGATTTTTTTTTTTACCTTAATGTAACTTAGATGTAAACCTTAATGTAAATTAGATTTTTTTAGAGATCTCTGAATTCACAGATCTGATGTTTTTCAGATCTGATTTGAGTGACTTTCATACTGTATGTTGTCCTAGATCAGATATGTATCTGATACACAGTCATGTGACTTATATGAGAATGGGCAGATCAAAATGTATGTGACTTTGTGCTTCTGTGCTTTTTTCTTTCTTCTGGACCTCAACAAATACAACTGACTGTCATTTTAACTGACTGTCAAATGTTAACTATATTTCAGCAGATTTTTGTTCTAATCAAATCCATTGTTTGAATTAAATGACTGTTCGCACAAATATGATGTTTTAAACCAGATGCTGTGAGCAAAGATGTGTAGAAATGCACACGCGTGTTGTTTCAGAGTAGAGACCTGCACTCAAAATTTGATGGGTGAATGCGGGTGCGGGTGGGAAGGTCCTCATGTATGTGCGGGATGCGGGAGAATAACATTAATCGCGGGACTCCCGCAAAATGGAATTATCTTAAAATTGATTTATTTTTAAACAAATACTGTATTATTTATCTACTCAGTAGCGGTTCTATACTCAAATGTCCAATATTATTATTATTATTATTATTATTAGTTATTTATTTTTTATTATTATTATTATCATTATTATTATAATGAACAAAGATGATTCGCTATCAGAAGCATTTTGAGTGTTTTTTAAAACTTTGCAATAAATTATGAGCAAACAGACGCTCATGTTTAATTAATAAGAACTGAATGCAGGAAGAAAAGAGAAAATAATCACACAAACCCAAAGCACTGCACTTTCACACACTTTACACACACTTGAGTGTGTTAATGTCCGCTGGAGTGGGAGACTCAGGCGCTCAGTGGAACACTACCGAGGCTACATCTTACATTCTGTTTGAGGATTTAAACACTTTCAGCTCTGTATAGGCTACACTACAATGTTTAGTTTTTTTTTTTATGTTTTAGTTTTTTCACCTCGGTATAAACAGATGACCTCACCAGTGATCACTTGAGAAAAAACACTTCAGCACTACTGACCACCTAAACACTTCAGACTGTATTTATAAAAACGTTTTACCAAGTTTTTTTGTTTTTAACCTACATGAATGGGAGTTTTTGTGTTTTTGTTCTTTCTTTTTAATACTTTTATAACCAGATCGTAGTGTGTGTGTGCGTGTGTGTAATCGCTGCCATGGTGAGGTTTATTGTAGAGAGAAATCTGTTTATTTAACATTGATGGAAGGAGTCTCCCGTGTCAGAATTAAAACTGTGACTTTGTCACGGGACGGAACGGAACGAGGTGAATCCAAGTGCAGATGACGTGCCACAATGTCAGGCGAGAGCGTGGTCGGAATGCGGAAGTCAATACCGGGCGATCAGTCAGCGTAGCGTCTAAGCCAAATCGTAAAGCGGGAGCCGTGGTCAAAAGAGGAAGCGTTAAATCAAAACTGGGAGATCAAAGGGCGAGGCAAACAAATCCGAGACGAGAAACCAAAAGCGAAAAATGAGAAACAAAGCGAACTTGGCAACGTGAGATCAAGGGAAAATAAACGCGAGAAGATCGGGGCATGAAAACACAAGATAATCCAGCGATTTGAGCAGCGCAGTGTGCGTGCTTAAATCACTGGAGAAATCAGCGTAGGGAATGAGAAACAGGTGAGCAGACGGGGCGGAAACGGGGGCGTGAGAGCGCACGTGACGGCTAGACAAAAACATGAGCGCGTGGGGGAGTGACAGCGTGGGAAAAAGACGGCCGACAGACCGTGACTTGTGACAGTACCCCCCCCTTACGAACGCCTCTGGGCGTTAGGACGGGGAGCCTCAGGGAAGCGTTTCTGAAAGTCTGAGATTAGCTTGGGGTCTAGGATGAACTTGGCGCGGATCCAGCTTCTCTCCTCAGTGCCATAGCCCTCCCAGTCCACCAGGTACTGAATGCCTCTACCTCGGCGGCGAGCTTTCAGGAGGCGGCGGACGATGTAGGCTTCACCACCGTCAATGATACGGGGAGGAGGCAGAGGGTGGGTGGGGGGACTTAATGGGCTTGAGGCAAGACGGCGTAGCTGGGATACGTGGAACGTGGGGTTTATTCTTCGCATGGTTGAGGGGAGTAAGAGTTTGACAGCGCATGGATTGATGATCTTGGTAATCGTGAATGGGCCTACATATCGGGGAGAGAGTTTACGAGAAATGGTCTTTAGTGGGATATCTTTGGTGGCGAGCATGACTCTCTGACCCACCCTGTACTTTGGGGCTTGAGAACGTCTCCGATCCGCTTGTTTCTTGTAGGCCCTGCTGGATCGTAGTAACGTTCTTCTAGCTTGTAGCCAGGTCTTTTTGCATCGTCGGATGAAATGCTGTGCTGATGGTACATTTACTTCCTCCTCCAGGGAAGGGAACAAAGGTGGTTGGTAGCTCAGGCAGCACTGGAAGGGGGACAGGCCAGGTTTGGGAGTTGTGTGCATATTCCACCCAAGGCAGGAACCTGCTCCAGGTAGTGACGTCCCGGGAGGTCATGCACCTAAGGGCGACCTCGAGAGCCTGGTTCTTCCTTTCAGTTTGTCCACTGGATTGAGGGTGAAATCCTGAAGATAGACTAGGGGTAGCTCCGATGAGCTTACAGAATGCCTTCCAGAATTGAGAGGTGAACTGCCGGCCACGATCAGAGACGATATCTTTGGGCAGGCCGTGGAGCTTAAAAACGTGGAGGATCATGAGTTCTGCAGTCTCCTTGGCGGACGGGAGTTTTGGGATGGGAATGAAGTGGGCTGCCTTGGAGAACCGATCCACTATGGTCATGATACAGGTGTGGCCATCAGAGGGGGGTAATCCTGTCACAAAATCAAGCGCGATATCGGACCATGGACGGTGTGGGATTGGTAAAGGTCTGAGGAGGCCTGCTGGAGCGGTGTTGAGGTGTTTATATCGCTGACAAACATCACAAGCTGCCACAAAGCCAGGGACATCCTCCTTTATGGTTGGCCACCAAAAACGCTGCTGGGCTTGGGACAGGGTTCGGGCAGAGCCCGGATGGCAAGAGAGTTTGGAGCAATGTGCCCATTCCAGGACCTGGAAGCGTAGAGTGAGTGGGACAAATAGCCGATTAGGGGGTCCATTACTGGGGCCTGGTTCACGAGACAAGGCGTGCTTCACCCTAGTCTCTATATCTAGCTCAGCCGCTACGAGTAGGCAAGGCGAAGGGAGGATGGTGTTGCTGATGGTGGAGTCTTGGGTGGGGGTGAACTGCCTGGAGAGAGCATCTGGCTTGGTGGAGGATGAAGTTGAACCTGGTGAAAAATAGCGACCAACGGGCGATAGAAATATGAGAATCCCAGGAATCTCTGGAGTTCCTGTCGTGAGGTGGGCGTGGGCCAGTTCGTGACGGCTTGGAGCTTGGCGGGTTCCATCTGGATTCCTGAAGGTCCGATGCCAAATCCAAAGAACCATTTTTCTTGCCCACGAAGAAGAACCCGGCCCCCGCTGGAGAGGAAGAAGGACGAAGGATCCCCGCCGCGAGGGATTCGGTGATGTAACGGTCCATGGCTTGGCGTTCCTTGGGTGACAATGAGTATAGACGGCCCTTGGGGGGAGAGGTGCCTGGGAGCAGACTTCAAGTTGCTCGTGACTTCGACTTTTACGCGTCGTGAAACTGAAATGTGGCTTTGAGTCACAATTATAAGTATTTTTTGTTATTATTTTAATGAAACAAAAGTTGGAAAAGTGAGGTGATAGAAAGACTAATGGAAAGGACATACTGTAGTAAACTTCCTGCTTCTAATTCACACACACACACGCTTAGTACTGTAGCAGCTCTGTCTCTTTCAGCGGTTCAGCACAAGACAGATGAGTTAAGAAATTCGGCAAATATGAGTTTGATCATAATGATCAGAGTTAATATTACTTTAGACCCTCGAGCATCACAATGTCTACGCGCGCACACACACACTTTACTTATACTGTAGATCAATATTAAAGATTGAATATACTGTAAAAGTCGGAATTCTTTCACTGAAGGTTTATTGCTTCAATGGAGGTCTCTCTCTCTCTATATTTATTCATCTTTGCCTTTAAATTTACCCCAACTTTCTTCATGTTCATCTTACAAAAACATGACCCCAGAACTTTGTTTTGGTTGTGTCCTGTGTTACGACCCCTATCTAGGGTTCAAGGGCGCAACAAAAGAAATAAATAATAAATAATCTTTACAACAAAGATTTTAAGTGTGTCGTGGTCTTTTATTTTTATTCACACACACACACACACACACACACACACACACACACACACACACACACACACACACAAAGGAAGCTCTTGGCTTCAGGGTTGGGCCAAGGCCAAAACAATAAACAAAAACCCTGTCCCTATCTCCTCCCGTAAAGCTAACTAAACTATCAAAAAAAAGAATAAGAAACCAAAAGACACATGGCTAGACTAACTCCCTAACTAAATACAAAACAGGAGAAAACGGGGGGGACAAAAATGGCACCCAACACCTACTGCTTCCTTGATAACTACTGTATATACAAAAAAAAAAAAAGGTATTTACAATATTTACAAAAAGAAAGTGGCGACACTCCAACATATAACAAACAAGAAAACAACAAAAGACAACAACAAAAGACAACAACAGTTTATCCACTAACACACAACTAACTCGACACATAGGACCTTAACAACAGCAACAACAACAATAGCATAAGCTATGTACTGTAGAACTACTCGGGCACGTAGCACAACAACAACAAGTTCGACACACAGGACAAGCAACACAACAATGCGCGCCTCTTCCGGTTCTCGTTCTCCCCCTTAAAATGACACGCTGCTCCAAGGACGGCCAATCCTGGCGCACGTTTGCAGCACGTCCAATCAGGGTGGAGCCACCTGCGAGAAGGAGAGAGCGAGAGAAGGAAGGAGAGAGAGAGAGAGCGCGCGCGCGCCGCCACCAGCAACCACGCATGTGCACATACGTGCAATATACATGTGCACGTAACACCTGGATGAAGCCTTATCATCTACACAGTGCACACTAATAGGGAGCATAGAGCTGATAATAATATTAATAATAATACTAATACTACTACTACTACTACTACTACTACTACTAATAATAATAATAATAATAATGCACGCTATAGAATAAATATCAGCCTTTCGCATTATGATTTTTTATGTTTTTACTGTGTAATGGTAAATATGGTAAATCAAATAAAATTTAGCATGGGGCAGGGAACATCCCTTCCCTATGGATCTGTATTAGTGATTGCTGCAGTTCCCGTGTTTGACCACCAGGTGTGTCTATAAACATCATCTACAGTATACTCACTCATTATCTATACCGCTTTATACATCTATACAAGGTCACGGGAGGCACACACACACACACACATTCACACGTTCATTGACACTATTTGGGGAATGCCAATCGGCCTAATCTGCAGGTCTTTGGACTGTGGGAGGAAACCAGAGAACCCAGAGGAAACCCACCAAGCACCCTTGGAGTAAATAAACAAAGTTAAATAAGACATTGTTTTGTTCCCTATGTAGTGCACTTAGATAAAACATTGAGATCTACTGCCCAAATTGTGCACTACAAAGTGTATAAAAAGTGTTGTTTTATTTCCAGTGTAGTGCACTTAGATGAAAAGTAAGGAAGTAAATTCTCAATTTTAAGAGAAGTGTACTACAAAGTGCAACTACTGTATGCTATCATTTTGTTCCCTATGTACAGGGTTGCGTCAGGAAGGGCATTCGGCGTAAAACCTGTGCCAAGTTGTAGTGCGGACTGGATATTCCGCTGTGGCGACCCCTTGCCGGGAGCAGCCGAAAGACCAACAACAAGTACTGCACTTAGTAAAAGAGTAAGAAGCCGACTCCTAACTTGTTATAGAGTAGATACTACAGTACAGTGCATTACATATTGTCGATACTCCGTTCTTCTGTTCCCTATAATGCACTTACTGTAGATCAAGATTATAGAGCTGAATAGCATTCCAAATTGTAAACTGGTTATAGTTTTTTCCCTATATAGTGCACTTATAGAGTTAAGAAGCAGCTGAATCTCAGGGTCGAGCAGATGTATTTTGTTCTGGTTCCTATTTCACACCCTAGTACCCTAATATAAGAAGTAGCTAGAAAAGTGTGCACTTACTGTAGTGTTTACTTTCTACATTCTAGAACAATACTGGATATTTGATTATAAAATAACACACCTGGATTTATGTGATTAAGCAACAACTACAACAGTATTATACCTACAGGAACAGTATTGTGTCGAGTGTGTTTGTAAAACCTATCGAGCTTCATGATGAAAGTCTCTCATGAAGACCTTCCCAGGAAAGCAAGACCATAACTGAGCTCTGCTGCAGAGGAGACGTTCATTTAGAGTCACCAGCCTCAGAAATCACCAATTAACCTCAACCAGAACCTCAGATTAGAGCCGTTATGAAACTTTACAGAGCAGAAGTAGCAGATATACATCTCAATATCAACTGTTCAGGAGATTATTGTGTGTTTGGGATAAACGTCTTCAGCATCGTTTTAAAATGGGGAAAGAAATAAAAATCAGGAAAGACCATGAACTTAGAAGAGGTGTCAAAACTTTTGACCGGTAGTGTAATTAGCGGAAGAAGGGGACACTGATATGAGTTAATATGAGGGTTAACTCTATCTCTGGGTAAAAAAATTCAAATGTGTATCTCTCTCCCTCTCCCTCTCTCCTGGATAATTTTTATATACTTCCTCTTTTGCTGTTAATAAAGTGATATTCATGCTGTAGGCTGCAGGTACAGTCAGGGGGTGACCTTTGACCCCAAGGTAATGAATCATAAGCAGTTTGGATACTTAAGTTGATAGGAGTAGAGGAGCATTAATCCTGAGTGTGACTGCATCTGAATGCAGATTTTGTGTGTGTGTGTGTGTGTGTGTGTGTGTGTGTGTGTGTGTGTGTGTGTGTGTGTGTGTGTGTGTCTAAATTTCTGCCCCATCCACTCTCCATTATAAACACTACAGTATCGATTGTCATCTTGTTATAGTATATTGTGGCATTTTGCTGACCACATTTGATTGCAGTTTCACAAACATCTAATTTGGGGGGAAAAATGTAAAACATCCATAAATAAAGTTTAGGATGCTGAGGTGAAGGTTTGGAGGACATAATATTACAGTTATTACTCCTGAAAAAATCACGTCTGTGCTGCAACTGGGCCGTTTTCCAACCACCTGTGGTAAATCACATCAGGCTGCGGCGCTAATTATAATTGTAATTTATTAAAATTTTGCACCTTACAGATTCGCACAGTCGGTGTAAATATCAGCCTGTCTGATCTGTATTCATTTTAATCTACTCATTACAATTAATTATACTATTATTTACTTTAATTTTTCTATGACAGGATTATATTAAAGTATCATATAACACATGTACAGCAGGCTCTGTACATGGTGGCGTTTTACGTGTTTATGGAAGGAGTCTCCAGTGCAATTTTTCCTCATACTGTATCTTCAGGAGAGACACATTTATGCTTTAGTATAAGAGGCATAAATCACTTAAAAATATGTAATAAAATGTGTAATGGGGTGTTTTATTCGTTATACTTTAAGCAGGCAAAAACAAAAGAAGCTATTTCAAAAGTGCCTTCATCAAGCAAAGAAAACAACTCAGGAGATCATTTAAAATGACTAGAATTGGGTTAAGAACTGTCCAACATATTTATTAAAACCGGCGTAGGATAGTGCTGAACCATTAAAAAGGCTTCAGTTTTCTAGGAAGCATAAAAATTGGACTTTGGAGCAATGGAATAAGGTCATGTGACCTGATGAGTCCAGATTGAGCATATTTCAAAGTGATGGGCGTGTCAGTGTAAGTGCAAGAAGCGATGCACTCATAGTGTCCACTGTACAAGCCTCTGGAGACAGTGTTATGATCTAGGGTTGCTTCAGTTGCTCACGTCTAGACTCAGCAACCTAAACTTAAGCAGTTAAACTGCTGTTTGGAAGATTCCAGTTTCAAACCTCAGTTGAATTTGCCAATGTTGGGCCCCCAAGCAAGGCCCTAAACCCTCAATTGCCCAGATGTTTAATAATTTTTTTTTTTAAAGGCGCTCTGGAGAAGGGCATCTGCCAAATACCATAAATGCCATCTTCCCTGATGGCACGGCCATATTCCATAAATATTAATATGTGACTGTATTAGTTCAAAGAAGGGACGTCTGTCATTTTGGAGTTGACTGTGTACAGTATATAGGTTTAGGCTTCCTGGATGCTGCCTCATAATCTTTTTATCACTGAGGAAAGATTTGAGTTAAAAAAAAAAAATGAGAATCTAAAAAAAAAATTAACTCAGGAAGAGGAGAGATGATGAGTACATATAGAGTATATAGCAAAGTGAAGCATTTTTGAGAGAAACTGCCTCCTCAGATCACTCGCCCCTAACCTCAGGAACGCGATTAGCTCATGTAGAGTGTGTGAAATTGAATAATTTCGTCCTCCTTTGCAGATCAAAGGGGAAAATGAAATGAAAAGCGAGGCAGGTAATTCCTCACCCTCGGCCCGGACCTGCTTTCACCTGGAGCGAACTTCGGGAGAAGAAAACATCTCGGCAAAGTCTTTTATCAGATTTCATTCCTGTAGTTGAGATCCATCTGCAAAATTCTGATTGCTGGAGTAAGCACTTCCTCATGCTTTTTTTTTTTTTTTGGCTTTAAAGCTTTTTTTAAAAAGCTGTCTTCTTTTAGGAAAACAGAAGAGAAAGACAGAGACCCTGTGCACGCGCTAAATCTCTCATTCACTTATCTGTAATTATTCTGCGAATGGGTTTATGTGAACGGGTTTATTGAGAACTCAAAGCCGTCCTGTCCTCGCTTCTGGGACATTTCACAAAGCCAGGACAAAAGCTCAAATCTGTCTCAATATCAATCTTTATTATTATTATTACTATTATTATTATATCTGTGAAAAAATTGGATACTTGATAATCTAATGTGAAAGATTCATAAAATTAATCATCACAGGTTATGAGACAGTATGTCGATCCAAGATAGCAGCACGGGAGTAGCATGCAGGGGGCCAAAATAGTGCTACTTTGTTTACTTTGTGTTGTAGTGTATTTCTTTTACAAGGTATATCGACTTCGGTGCAACCGGTGTTCATATATACCACCGCCACACCATGTGACCATGGCTTGCTGCAGGAACCAGGCCTCCAGTTGGCTGATGCCAGTGCAACAAGCGAACGGTAGACTGTTCTAGGCTAAAATCAAACCCTATCCAGCGGGATCTCCCATGCATCATCATATCCAATGTTTGCTCCCTGGACAACAAACTTGACTACATCCTACTCTAAAAGACTACACGGCATGAGTGTAGAGACCGTGTGTTCACGGGGACATTGCTCAGCAAAGGAGTTCCAGATGCCGCCATTCACCTAGACGGGCTAGCCTCGTTTCGCGTCGACAGAAATGCAGCTCTACGCGGTAAGACGTGCGGCTGCGGCTTTTGTATTTACATCAACACGGAATGGTGTAAGAACTCTGTGCTAGTTTCTAGGTATTGCTCATCATTGATTTAGTTTGTGACTGTTAGATGTAGACCGTTTTATTTGCCACTGGAATTCACCACCGTTTCCATTATCAGAGTGTACATTACACCTAGCGCTAATGCTAAGTAAGCGCTTTGTGAACTGTATGCAAAGATCAGTGAACTGCAGAAAACACACCCCAATGGACTGTTTATTGTCACTGAAGATTTCAAACATGACTGAAACATGTTTAGGGAGGCTGCAACTTATGGAGACTTCATTGACTCAGAGGAGTACACATCCTCAGTGACCAGCTACATCAACAAGTGCACTTGAGACATCACTCTCTCCAAAAGCATCATCGCATGACCCAACCAGAAACCGTGGATTACTGCGGAGGTGCGTCCACTTCTGAAGACCCGAGCCTCCGCCTTCAGAGCGGGCGGACAAGGTGGCCCTAAGAACAGCAAAGGCCAAACTGTCCCAGGCCATCAAAGAACCGAAGCGCCCAGAGAATCGACAACCACTTCAGGGACAGCGGTGACACATGGCGCATGTGGCAGGGCATACAAACCATTATCAATAACAGGACAACATCACCTGCCTGTGATATTGACGGCTCCCTTCCAGATGCACTAATCAGTTTGCGCCTGGTTCAACATGCAGAATGACATGACTGCGAGAAAGACCTCCACTCCCCTGAACGACCTCGGCTGATGTGAGGGAAACTCTACACAGAGTCAACCCATGTAAAGCTGCTGGAAATATCCCTGGCAGTGTGCTCAGAGTATGTGCTGAACAGCTGGCAGATGTTCTTACTGACATCTTTAACATCTCTCTAAGCAGCACCATTGTTCCCATATGCTTTAAGACCACCACCATCGTCCTGGTCCAGAAGAAGTCTTCAGTGTCCTCTCTCAATGAATACCGTCCTGTTGCACTCACATCCATCATCACACACGGACAAGAAGGACTCCTACATTCAAAAACTAGACATAGATTTCATACTATCATCGCCAAACACCAGATCAAAGTACAGAAATTTATCTGCAGTTAAAGGCAGAGTGAAAATCGTGAACATTATTTGAAAAAGATGAAAGGGAAAGCAAGGTAAATAATAATAATAAGAAGAAGAAGAAGAAGAAAAAGAATCACTGCAGTCCAATCATAGTCTCACACACACATTACTGATCAGAGGACCAGAGTTTATCTGGAGCACTGGGACATTCCGACCCAAACTGACCAACTCAACCCGGTTTAGACTACACTGCTATCGGGTCCTAAAGAGAGACCCTGGATTGGCAGATAGTCAGAGATATAAAACAGAGATGTGATGAGACACATGAGAATCTTCCTGTCCGGAGAGCAGAGAGTGTGAGTTCAGGGTACGAGTGATAAAGTCCAGACCTCTTTACTGTTGGCATGACGCGGTACTGAGGGTAGCGCTCACCTTCATACTGTACATATGAAGAAGGGCAGCAAAGAAGCCACTTCTCCCCAGGAAAAACAGCAGGGACAGACTGACAGGGTGCAAAAGGTACAGAGATTGTACTGCTGAGGAATGGGGTGAAGCTATTTTCTCTGATGAATCCCCATTTCCACTGTTTGGGGCATCTGGAAAAAATAATGTTTGTCTGGAGAAGAAAAGGTGAGAGCGAGCATCAGTCCTGTGTCATGCCAACAGTATATGAGAACGTTTAACACTTATGAAATTCTTTTGTGTACTTATACTTCAGTGTACCAGAGTAACATCTGACAAAAAGATCTAAAACATTGAATCAACAGACTTTGTGAAAATGATATATTTGTGTCATTCTCAAAAACCTTTGGCCCCGGCTGTAGAAATGATAAAACGTTAATAACGAGTATAAACCTGCTACAGTAAAGAAGTCCACGATCTTTCCTCTGAAGATCGTCTCATCTGAGCTCCGTGCTGTTTCCTATCAGACTGGACACAGACACGGTGTCTAACGCTCCCGTCGATCCTCATCTGGATCAAACCAGTAAATACGGCGAGCAGATAAACACGGCGTGCAGTGTGCTGAGTCAGGCGGGTTAATGAGAGCAGCTTTTAGTGCTCGCTCTCCATAAATATTCATCACCGCTCTAATAACACAGAGCAGAGCAAGATTACTCTCAATATTTTACAATAAATCTTTCAGCTTTACTGCAAGAACTTCTACAGATAGAGAGAGAGAGAGAGAGAGAGAGAAAGAGAGAGAGAGGGATGGAAACTGAAGAATCAGGAAAAGAAAATACAGACAAACAAAAGATACGTGTTTGAAAGAAAAAGAAAAGAGTGGAGATGGAAAAAGGGAGATTGAGAGAATGCGGGAGAGTGAAAGAAACTAAACAAAACAGTAAGAGAACCAGGCAGAAAGATAGTGATAGAACGGAAAATAAAAGAGGAAAAGACTGAAAAAAGGAAGAGATGGAACGAAAGAGTGACAGAGAGGGGGAGAGAAGAGAGATGAAAAGAGAAAATAAAAATGACAGAGAAAATAGACATACTGAGAGAAAAAGTAGCGATGAGAAAAGAGAGAGAGAGAGATTTGAGACTTTTTCTTTTAGTTCAGCTCAGAAGGGTTTTATTGTCATTAATGTTCACCAAAAGAAATTTACATTGTTACCAAAGCAGTTATAAAACATTAATTACATTATAAAAAACATCAATCTGAATTTATAAACATACATGAACATTATAAACATATTAAATATGAAAGAATAACATATTAGGTAAACAACAAAAACAACAAAAAACAACAACAACAACAAAACATCCATATTAACAACAATAACAACAACTACATCAGTGAGGAAAATGAAGACAGTGAGAAAGTGAGTGAGAAAGAGAAGAAGAAGAGTAAAAGAAAAAATAAAGATAAAGAGTAATAGACAGAAAAATGAAGAAAGGTCATGTGTGTGTGTGTGAGAGAGAGAGAGAAAGAGAGGCAGAGAGACTTTTTTTTTTTACTTTAAGTGTCTTTTATTATGAAACAATCATGTCATATTCATCTTATTTGATATATATATATAAGGATTAAAAAAATAGGTAAAAGTAAGTATTCAGATAAAAAACAACAGAAAAGATATGTACACATGCATGCACAGGCCTATGTATTACTGTACACACCTACACACATTCACACACTTACACATATTTGTACACACACATACAGTGGTGTGAAAAACTATTTGCCCCCCTCCTGATTTCTTATTCTTTTGCATGTTTGTCACACAAAATGTTTCTGATCATCAAACACATTTAACTATTAGTCAAAGATAACACAAGTAAACACAAAATGCAGTTTTTAAATGAGGGGTTTTATTATTTAGGGAGAAAAAAAATCCAAACCTACATGGCCCTGTGTGAAAAAGTAATTGCCCCCTGAACCTAATAACTGGTTGGGCCACCCTTAGCAGCAATAACTGCAATCAAGCGTTTGCGATAACTTGCAACGAGTCTTTTACAGTGCTCTGGAGGAATTTTGGCCCACTCATCTTTGCAGAATTGTTGTAATTCAGCTTTATTTGAGGGTTTTCTAGCATGAACCGCTTTTTTAAGGTCATGCCACAATATCTCAATAGGATTCAGGTCAGGACTTTGACTAGGCCGCTCCAAAGTCTTCATTTAGTTTTTCTTCAGCCATTCAGAGGTGGATTTGATGGTGTGTTTTGGGTCATTGTCCTGCTGCAGCACCCAAGATCGCTTCAGCTTGAGTTGAAGAACAGATGGCCGGACATTCTCCTTCAGGATTTTTTGGTAGACAGTAGAATTCATGGTTCCATCTATCACAGCAAGCCTTCCAGGTCCTGAAGCAGCAAAACAACCCCAGACCATCACACTACCACCACCATATTTTACTGTTGGTATGATGTTCTTTTTCTGAAATGCTGTGTTACTTCTACGCCAGATGTAACGGGACACGCACCTTCCAAAAAGTTCAACTTTTGTCTCGTCGGTCCACAAGGTATTTTCCCAAAAGTCTTGGCAATCATTGAGATGTTTTTTTTAGCAAAATTGAGACGAGCCTTAATGTTCTTTTTGCTTAAAAGTGGTTTGCGCCTTGGAAATCTGCCATGCAGGCCGTTTTTGCCCCCAGTCTCTTTCTTATGGTGGAGTCGTGAACACTGACCTTAATTGAGGCAAGTGAGGCCTGCAGTTCTTTAGATGTTGTCCTGGGGTCTTTTGTGGCCTCTCGGATGAGTTGTCTCTGCGCTCTTGAGGTAATTTTGGTCGGCCGGCCACTCCTGGGAAGGTTCACCACTGTTCCATGTTTTTGCCATTTGTGGATAATGGCTCTCACTGTGGTTCGCTGGAGTCCCAAAGCTTTAGAAATGGCTTTATAACCTTTACCAGACTGATAGATCTCAATTACTTTTGTTCTCATTTGTTCCTGAATTTCTTTGGATCTTGGCATGATGTCTAGCTTTTGAGGTGCTTTTGGTCTACTTCTCTGTGTCAGGTAGCTCCTATTTAAGCGATTTCTTGATTGAAACAGGTGTGGCAGTAATCAGGCCTGGGGGTGACTACAGAAATTGAACTCAGGTGTGATAAACCACAGTTAAGTTATTTTTTAACAAGGGGGGCAATCACTTTTTCACACAGGGCCATGTAGATTTGGATTTTTTTTTCTCCCTTAATAACGTAAACCTTCATTTAAAAACTGCATTTTGTGTTCAATTATGTTATCTTTGACTAATAGTTAAAGGTTTTTGATGAGCAGAAACATTTAAGTGTGACAAACATGCAAAAGAATAAGAAATCAGGAAGGGGGCAAATAGTTTTTCACACCACTGTATATACTGTGTATATATATATATATATATATATATATATATATATATATATATATATATACATACATGCACACATACACACACATACGTACACATTTACAGTATATGCATACAAAACCACATACATATACACACACGCGCACACACACACACACATATATACATGTACATATTTGCCCCTAATATCAGGTTTTTTTCTTTTTTTTTTTTTCTTTCTCCTTTTTTTCCTTTCCCTTTTTTAGAACAATTTTAACATTCATGAATAAGTAAGTGTAAAGCAAAAAATAAATAAATAAATAAATTAAAAATAAAAAAGGGTGCATAGTAGACAGAGAGCATCGATCAATGTATAGTCACAAGATATGAGTCCAAAAGGAGCACAAATATCTTAAAGTCTGTGTGAACCGGTAGTGGAGTGAAAGCATGAGTTCATACAACCGCATTGACACGCCCAAAATAAATGGTTAATAAATAAAATGACAATTATATATACTGTGCATATAGTTACAGTGGTGTGAAAAACTATTTGCCCCCTTCCTGATTTCTTATTCTTTTGCATGTTTGTCACACTTAAATGTTTCTGCTCATCAAAAACCTTTAACTATTAGTCAAAGATAACATAATTGAACACAAAATGCAGTTTTTAAATGAAGGTTTACGTTATTAAGGGAGAAAAAAAAATCCAAATCTACATGGCCCTGTGTGAAAAAGTGATTGCCCCCCTTGTTAAAAAATAACTTAACTGTGGTTTATCACACCTGAGTTCAATTTCTGTAGTCACCCCCAGGCCTGATTACTGCCACACCTGTTTCAATCAAGAAATCGCTTAAATAGGAGCTACCTGACACAGAGAAGTAGACCAAAAGCACCTCAAAAGCTAGACATCATGCCAAGATCCAAAGAAATTCAGGAACAAATGAGAACAAAAGTAATTGAGATCTATCAGTCTGGTAAAGGTTATAAAGCCATTTCTAAAGCTTTGGGACTCCAGCGAACCACAGTGAGAGCCATTATCCACAAATGGCAAAAACATGGAACAGTGGTGAACCTTCCCAGGAGTGGCCGGCCGACCAAAATTACCTCAAGAGCGCAGAGACAACTCATCCGAGAGGCCACAAAAGACCCCAGGACAACATCTAAAGAACTGCAGGCCTCACTTGCCTCAATTAAGGTCAGTGTTCACGACTCCACCATAAGAAAGAGACTGGGGGCAAAAACGGCCTGCATGGCAGATTTCCAAGGCGCAAACCACTTTTAAGCAAAAAGAACATTAAGGCTCGTCTCAATTTTGCTAAAAAAAACATCTCAATGATTGCCAAGACTTTTGGGAAAATACCTTGTGGACCGACGAGACAAAAGTTGAACTTTTTGGAAGGTGCGTGTCCCGTTACATCTGGCGTAGAAGTAACACAGCATTTCAGAAAAAGAACATCATACCAACAGTAAAATATGGTGGTGGTAGTGTGATGGTCTGGGGTTGTTTTGCTGCTTCAGGACCTGGAAGGCTTGCTGTGATAGATGGAACCATGAATTCTACTGTCTACCAAAAAATCCTGAAGGAGAATGTCCGGCCATCTGTTCTTCAACTCAAGCTGAAGCGATCTTGGGTGCTGCAGCAGGACAATGACCCAAAACACACCATCAAATCCACCTCTGAATGGCTGAAGAAAAACTAAATGAAGACTTTGGAGCGGCCTAGTCAAAGTCCTGACCTGAATCCTATTGAGATATTGTGGCATGACCTTAAAAAAGCGGTTCATGCTAGAAAACCCTCAAATAAAGCTGAATTACAACAATTCTGCAAAGATGAGTGGGCCAAAATTCCTCCAGAGCACTGTAAAAGACTCGTTGCAAGTTATCGCAAACGCTTGATTGCAGTTATTGCTGCTAAGGGTGGCCCAACCAGTTATTAGGTTCAGGGGGCAATTACTTTTTCACACAGGGCCATGTAGGTTTGGATTTTTTTTCTCCCTAAATAATAAAACCCCTCATTTAAAAACTGCATTTTGTGTTTACTTGTGTTATCTTTGACTAATAGTTAAATGTGTTTGATGATCAGAAACATTTTGTGTGACAAACATGCAAAAGAATAAGAAATCAGGAGGGGGGCAAATAGTTTTTCACACCACTGTACATTAGAAGGTTAAAAAAAGCAAGTCATTTTCTACATTGCATAAAATTTCCTCTTGTCCCCAAACTTCATGGAAATCCTGCAGCTTATGTGTCATTGTTGCATATGCGAATTAAATTTTTAGTCTTGTTTTTACGAGAGTTTTAAGCATGATTCCTGGGTTCAGGGTGCCATCATTTTTTATTTAGTTTTTTCTTGTGAGCCATGTGGCCAGTTTTGCTTTGCCAATTAGAAAATGTATTATGCAGATCTTTTTTTTTTTTTTGCAACTGAGTATTTCGGGCCAAAAATTTACATGCCTTCTGTTAAGGCTTTCTCAAAACTTGTTGTCCATTCCCTTTAGGTATTGAGCATTGGCCTTAGCCTCTCACATCTTAAAAAGAGGTGCTCTATAGTTTCCTCCCTCCCACAGAAAGGGCATGTTGTAGCTACGGTGGGGTCGATATGTGCTACGTGTCTGTTTGTGGCCACGGCCCCGTGCACGATCCTCCACTGCAGATCAGCTGTGCGCTTCTCTGTAGGGGGTTTGTACAGGGACCTCCAGCTACCCCGTGGGGAAGAGCCCGGTGCCAGCAGATCCGACCACCTCGACTCCTTTACCCTGGCCAGAGAGTTCTGATGGATCACTTTCACACTGGTAATGTATAAAGCTTTCTTGGTGGCGTTTTCAAAGTCCGTCAGTTGTGGTATCTTAAAGGACAGTATTCCTCCATTGGTTTCTGTTCGTTCTGCTGCTGCAGAGATGGAGAGAGGGGGGAAAGGTTGCTGGTCCCCTCCGGAGTCCCGTTCTAAAGTCTCCTTAAACTCTCGAGGCAGCGCTAGGATCACTCTCATTATTCTCTGCAGTATACGTTGAGACTGGATTTTCGTCTCTTCCACAAGCATAGTTGTGGGTTTCCAAGTTCCACCAGCCCTCAAATCCCCAAGTTTCATAATTCCGGCTCTTTGGAAGGGCTGACGTAGATTCTTGGATGTCAGGATTTTTACTTGAATCAGTGGGTTGCTGAAAAGGGGCTCTTGGTTTATGCAGAGGCATGGCTGGTCCCCCGTTCTGCTGCTTTTCAAGAGTGAAGACAACGCCTTTAAAACTGTCTGATAGAACTTTGTTACATACTAATGTTATAGCTAGAGAAAAGAAAACGCAAGAAATATGTGCACCTGTATATATAAAGCACATACGTACACACACACACACACACACACGCTCATATTCACAAGCTCATATATATGTATGTATATACACATACATATTGTACACACGTACATATATATACATATTCATATTCATAATAATACTTTAAAAAAAATATATATATATATATATATATTTTAAGGGCAATTTTATATATTCACATGGGTTGACAGAGTAAAAAAAAAGTAGAGTAAAATAAATAAATAGAAAAATAAATAAATAATTATTAATAGTTAGTAAACAGAAGATTCGATAAATACATAGACACTAAATATAAATCTATGTTAGTCTGATTTTGTCATAGTCATCTAGGAGTGCTGATACAGTATGTTAGATAACATGTAGGCCGATAGTAAGGTGAAAAAACATCATGAAAACATTATGCAACATAAAACACATCTGTAGGACAAGGAACGGTTTGTAAGAGATATGATATCCACTCCATATACTTTGTATATCTCTATATTAAAAGGTTAAAGTTAGTAGATTATTCTCTACACTATAGAGAATTTCCCCTTGTCCCCAAACCTCATGGAATTCTTGCAGCTTGTTTGTCATTGTTGCATATGCGTATTCGATTTTCAGTCTGGTTTTTAAAAGGGTTTTAAGCAAAAGCTTTGGATTTAGGGTGCCCTCGTTTTTTATTTAGTTTTTTCTTGTGAGCCACGTGGCCAATTTTGCTTTACCAATTAAAAAGTTGATTATGCAGATTTTATTTTTGTTTGCAGCCGAGTATTTTGGGCCGAAAATGTACAGATCTTCTGTTAAGGTTTGCTCAAAGCTCGCTGTCCATTCTCTTAACGTGTTTAGCATTGGCCTTAACCTCTCACATCTTAAAAAGAGGTGTTCTAGGGTTTCCTCCCTCCCACAGAAAGGGCATGTTGTAGCTTTGGTGGGGTCGATATGTGCTACGTGTCTATTTGTGGCCACGGCTCCGTGCACTATTCTCCACTGCAGATCAGCTGTGCGCTTCTCTGTAGGGGGTTTGTACAGGGACCTCCAGCTACCTCGTGGGGAAGAGCCCGGTGCCAGCAGATCCGACCACCTCGACTCCTTTACCCCGGCCAGAGAGTTCTGATGGGTCACCTTCACACTGGTTATGTATAGAGCTCTCTTGGTGGCGTTTTCAAAGTCCGTTAGTTGTGGTATCTTAAAAGTCAGTATTCCGCCGTTGTTTCCTGGTTGTTCTGCTGCTGCAGAGATGGAGAGAGGGGGGAAAGGTTGTTGGTCTCCTCCTGAGTCCTGTTCTAGAGCCTCCTTGAACTCTGGAGGCAGCGCTAGAATCACGTCTCTCACTATTCCCTGCAGTATTCGATGAGACTGGATTTTCGTCTCTGCCGCAAGCGTGGTTGTGGGTTTTCAGGTTTTACCAGCCCTTAAGTCCCCAAGTTTTGTAATTCCATTTTTTTGAAAGCGCTGGCGTAGGTTTTTTGAAGTAGTAGACATGCTGTGTGAGTCCATATTGCCTCGTTCTCATAGAGTAGTCTTTGTGCCGTCTGAAGTCGGAAGGTTTTTATTCGGCTCGTTAGATCGATTAAGCCCTGGCCTCCATCCTGTGTCGACAGGTAGAGAACTGGTGCTCGTGTCCAGTGCTGTCCATTCCAGAAAAAGTCCACCATCCTTCTCTGAATCTCTCTGACTGTTGTTTCCGGCGGATCGAGGGCCGTGAACTTGTGCCATAGCATTGAGGCGACCAGATTGTTGGCGACCAGTACTCTCCCCCTGTAGGATAGCTGGGGCAGGACCCAGGTCCATTTTGACAACTTAGCACTTACCTTCTCCACCAATCCCTCCCAGTTTTTCTGCAAGTATGTTTCATCTCCTAGATATATTCTCAGGTATTTGATTCCTGTTCTTCCCCATTGCATGTTTTCTGGGAGTATGGGGACCTGTTTTCCTTGCCACTGTCCTGCTAATAGGCTTTCACATTTACTCCAGCTAACACGTGCAGAGGATGCAGCCTGGTACATTCTTAGGCTGTTGGAAAGGACATGAATGTCCTCTTGTTTGCTAATAAAAACCAGTATGTCGTCTGCGTAAGCCGACGTCACTATTTTTTTTGTTATCCCATAGTCTGATACCCCATTCATATTTTTTCTTAATTGGTATAAAAAGGGTTCGATGGCCAAGCTGTATAATTGTCCTGACAATGGGCATCCTTGTCTAATCCCTTGTTGCATTTTTAAAGGGTAGCTAAGCCCTCCTCCAACTTTAAGCATGATGCAGGCTTCTGCATATAGTAGCTTTATCCATGCTATAAACCTTTTTCCCATCCCAAAAGCATTTAGTGTGGTAAACAAATATGTGTGATCCACTCTATCGAAGGCTTTTTCTTGATCTAGAGATAAATAACCCAAGTCATAAGAGTTAATTTTACACAATTCTCTCATGTCACGTACAGTAAAAACATTGTCCATGATTGTGCGTCCAGGTATGCAGTAAGTCTGACTTGTGTGTATTATTTCACCGATGTATTCTTTTAGTCTGTTTGACAAAACCTTTGATATAATTTTGTAGTCCGTACATAAAAGAGCCACAGGTCACCAGTTTTTTAAAAGACCCAAGTCTCCTTTTTTTGGGAGTAGAGATAAAGCTGCTCGTGTGCAGCTTGTGGGTAGTTTCCCATTGTTGAAAGACCAGTTAAAAACTTCATGTAGGTCCGAATTCGGCTGGGAGCCCATCAGTGCCCGGTGCTCGGCCAGTAGAGAGCTGTTTTACTGCTGTGGTTAGCTCCTGTAGTTCGATGTCCGTGTCTAAGGTTTCCTTTTGTTCTTCTGTTAGTTTTGGTAGTTCCTTTGTTAATTCCTTACTGCATTGCGGGTCGGTGATCTCCTTGTGGTAAAGATCTTTATAAAAATCCACTGCAATTTTTCTAATTTCTTCGCATGATGTAGTTGTGCTGACATCCGTACGTTTTAAGTACAGCATTTGGTTCTGTCATCGAGTTTTCCGTTCTAGTTTAAAAAAGTAGGTGGTTGGGGCATCAATGTCTTTGATGTTGGAGATTTGTGATCTTATGAGGGCTCCTTTGGCCTGCTCGTGTAAAATGGTGCTTAGTGTCTTTTTTTTTTTCTAAAGCCTTTTTTTTTCTTTTTCATTTTTTGCAAGTAATTCATTTTCTAGGTTTGTTATATCCCTCTCTAGTTGTTCAATTGCACCTTTCTTTATTGCGTTTGTGTGTGCTGTGTATTGCTGACAAAAAATTTTTATTTGCACTTTCCCCACCTCCCACCATGTGCCTAAGGATGCGAAGTCCCCTTTCCTTCTTCTCCATTCTTCCCACAAAATTAAGAATTTAGAACAGAATTCTTGATCTTGGAGTAGTTTTGAGTTAAAACACCAGTAAAAACGAGGTTTTATTTTTTCATAAAGTGTAAAATCTATTGTAGCCATGTGGTGGTCGGAAAAACCACTAGGGTGGATAAAAACTGTTAGGATTTTGTTTCTGTGGGGTTTTGTGACATAAAATCGGTCCAGTCTTGCAGCACTTATATTTTTTTCAGTGGTTTTTATCCATGTGTATTGTTTTGTTCCCTGGTTCTTTTCTCTCCAAGGGTCTACTAGTCCACATATATTGATTATATTGTTTAGAGCTTCAGAGGATTGAGAGTGCGGTTCTTCTGTGTTCCTATCTGTTGTCAAATCTACTGTGCAGTTCCAGTCTCCACCCATGACAACAATGTGGTCACTACCATGTTTTGTAATAGCATCTTTTATTTTGTAAAATGTTTTCACTCTCTCGCTTCCATTATTTGAGGCATAAACATTTGTAAATAAAAAATTTTGCCCTTCAACTTCAGCTTGTACCAGTAAAACACGGCCTTGCTCTATCTCAATGCTTTTAGTTACATTTACTTTTAATCTTTTTTAAATTAAAATTGCCACCCCGGCAGTGAAATTTGTCCCATGACTAAAATAAAGTTGGTCTTCCCACCTCATCTGCCACTCTGTTATGTTGTCCTTATCACTATGTGTTTCTTGTAAAAAAGCGACATCTATGTTTTTCTGTTTAATGAATTGTATAACTACCGCTTGTCTTTTCCTATCCCTGCCCCCATTGATGTTTAAAGTACCTACTCTTAACCTATCCATGAAAAAAAGAGGTAAAAGGAAAGAAAGGCATATGAGAACAGCTGTAACCAAAGAGACAACCCCCATGTGATGTGGTTTAGTCTGGAGGACAGATAGCACCCAGTGTGATGTGTTCATTTTAGCTTGGGATGAAACCGCTACCATTTCTTTATATGATCTTTTAATCGCCATCTCATTTTTTTACTCAGATGGTCATAGTTTGTGGTATGCTGTAAGTGTGCCACCGATGCTATAAATTTTTTTACATTTGTGAAATGCTCTTCGATATTGATCGTTTTTTTGTATGTTTTCTTCAAGTATTCCTTTATGTCCTCGAGTGTGTACAGCTGCTGATCTCCCCCAAATTGTGACACACTGATGTCTGATATATCAGAGTACCTGTCTTCTTCATAGTCCTCATCTACGAAATCATCATCCTGCTCTAAAGGTGATGTTAATTCGTCAATGCTACACGCTCCACCCATGCTATTTAACCCCCCCAATGAGACTGATTCCCTCATAATGTTCGAGCCCTCTGCTGGAGCTACGTCCTTCTGTGTGTTCCGAGTGCTTATTTTTCTTTTCTTTTTTATCTGCTCACCATCAGTCATTTCACTGTTCTCTGTGGTGGGTTGGATCCCATCCTGTCCCTCTGCAGTACCTGACTGCTGCACACTGGAGCTCCCTCCACCCAACACCACCATTGGGCCTGCACGCTCCCCACCGGAGCTCCCTCTCTCCTGCACTTCCACACTAGCTTCCTGCACCACATCTCCACTATCCTGCACCACTACACCCTCGCCCTGCTCCACATCACCACTATCCTGCATCAATACATCTCCACCATCTTGCACCATTACATCACCACCATCTTGCACCATTACATCACCACCACCCTGCACTACTGCACCACCAGTCTGCTCTACACTGGAGCCCGCTCCATCCTGCCCCACTGCCCTGACCCCACTAGGCCCCGCCTCCTCCCTGCCCTGTGCTCTATGTGGGCAGCTGAACTTTTTGTGCCCGATGTCCCCGCATTCGAAGCACCTCATGCTCCCAGTGCTGGCGTACAGCATGTATGATTTCCCCTCATGTGTGACCCTGAATGAGATGTCCAGAGTGGCCTCAGTCAGGAACATGAGCACTGTACGCCTGAAGGACACCACGTGCTTCAGCGCGGGGTTTTTACAGTTGAGAGACAACATCCTCATACTGCTCACGATCTTCCCGAATCGAGACAATTCCCTCTCTATATCCTCATCGGGGATAAAAGGAGGAATGTTCGACACGGTGACCTTCATTGTTGTAGCACCGAGCGGAGTAACGGAATAAAGTTCTCCACTTACCTTTACTCCGTGTTCAATCAGCTGGTGCACGAGTTCCCTCTCCTTCACAAACACCACCACGGCCTTATTCATCCGCGACGCCGACATGATGTTCTCACACCCGACACACTCTCCTACCGCCAGTAACACCTGCTCCACCGACACCGCGGCGCTCACCTCACAGCGCACCCCGTGACGGAGCGAGAGAGGACGGACTGCACCGCTCGGGTGAGCCGCCATCCCTGCACCCCGCCACCGGATCAACAGCTACACACACCGGCGGGCTAAAAGCTAATAACGCCGCATGCTCGCTGTTAGATGTTTAATATATATATTAATTATACGTTTGTGCTTTTAACAAAAAGCTCAAAGTGTTTGAAAAGTTTTCAAAAGAGTTTGAAAACGTTCATTCGCTCTCACACCACCACTCCACACACCGCTCTCACACACACCACCTCCCAGCATGCACCAGAGAGAGAGAGAGAGAGAGAGAGAGAGAGACAGAGAGAGAGATGGAGAGAGAGAGAGAGAGAGAGAGAGATGGAGAGAGACAGAGAGAGATGGAGAGAGAGAGAGGCAGAGAGAGACAGAGAGAGAGATGGAGAGAGAGAGAGGCAGAGAGAGAGAGGCAGAGAGAGAGATGGAGAGAGAGAGAGAGAGAGAGAGAGAGAGACAGGTGGCAGAAATTGATTTTCAGAGCCAGGAATTTTCACATGGTTCAGCTCACATGAGGAACTTCAGCGTGTCTCTGGTATCAAGTAGCCAGTTTAATTGGAGAAGTGTGTCCGACACACACGCATGAACACAAACACAACACACACACACACACACACACACACACAGGTTTATCAGCCACTGTCAGGTGTGTTATTATCATTGCATTCCACACAAAACAAAACAGAATGCAGCTCATTATATTTATATAACTCACACACTCACACACACACACACACACACACACACACACACACACACACACACACGTACACCTAATTCTGCAGTTACATCAGAGGTCTGAACATTGACGTGCACTTTCAGTGTTAAATCCTCACAATTTTCCTCCAACTTCGAGCTCCGCCCCAGGCTTCCCATCTTTCCTGATAAATCCCGCCCTCTGTGTTATGATTGGTTACAGGAACTCGAGCTCCTCCGTGATTGGGTAGATGCTTTACTACGTGAGAAATGTAAGTCAGTGGATGAGAGTACAGACTGATGATTATTCTCACAGGTTGTAGTGCTCTCTCTCTCTCTCTCTCTCTCTCGCTCTCTCTCCCTGTAGAGGCTGTAGCAGTAAAACTGAAAGATTTATTGTAAA
Source organism: Channallabes apus (assembly GCA_030522415.1). Lineage (NCBI taxonomy): Eukaryota > Metazoa > Chordata > Actinopteri > Siluriformes > Clariidae > Channallabes > Channallabes apus. Next base: position 3,099,069 of record CM060117.1, on the reverse strand, counting down.
ATATTGGAACAAATCTTTTCCTCGTCTCGCTTATTAGAGAGAGATTAATATTTATGGGCAGCGAGCACTAAAAGCTTCCGCATGCGGCGAAGATGCGCAGAACGAAATAGATTTATTCTGACAAGAGAGAAATGACCAGATCAAGTGTCTACATTGGTAATATTTCCCTATTGATCAGATTACTAAAAGTTTACACGCCCCTTCATTCAGACAGGGTCAGATCGGGACAGACAGCTCTCACTGACGTGGTCACATGATGCAAGTCTATTCTGATTGGACTGTTTATTCTCATTACAAGTGAAATATTTCCACATTTACATTTATGGTGTTTGGCAGACACTCTTATCCAGGATAACTTACATTTTATATCATTTTACATCTGAGCAGAAATAGAGATTTAAAGGGGGGTTGGCATGACAACGAAACGGACTAAGAAATGATAGATGGAATGAGAGAGATGGAAAGAGATGAGATAGAAGAAGTAGAGATGGAAAAGGAGAGACGGATTAGAGAAACAATGTGATGAGAAAGAAAACAGAGAGAAACAAAGACAGTAAGAAAGAGAGGAGAAAACAGATGAAGAGAAGAGACAGAGAGATGGAAAGAGAAAGAGCAAGCTGCAAAGAGGCAAGAAAAGACAAGAAAGAAGGAAAGATAAAGAAAAATAAAAGAGATGACAAAAAGAGAGATGAGGAAACTGAATAAGAACGGTCTTAACATTCATATTATCATGTGAAAAAATGGAACATATTTGTCAAAATTATGTCTCTGGAAATGAGTACGTACATGTACATTTCTTTTTGTTTAGAGAAGAACCAACGGTGTAGTTTTTCATGGTCAAGTTGTTCACTTGTGTTTCTCAATACACAGTATCCTGCAAAAGTATTTATATCTCGTGAACTTTTCCACATTTTGTCAAGTTACAACCACAAACAGAAATATACAGGATGTACTGTAAATGCTCACCTAGCCCGGCCTGTCAGTTTAGGTGGACGTCCATGTCTTGGTAGGTTTGCAGTTGTGCTGTACTCTTTCCATTATCAGATGATGGATTGAACAGTTCTCCGTGAGATCTTCTCAAAGCTCAGGATATTTGTTATAACCTAACGCTGCTATAAACTTCTCCACAACTTTATCCCTGACCTGTCTGGTGTGTTCCTTGGGCTTCATGATGCTGTTTGTTCACTAAGCATCATGTTCTCTAACAAAGCTCTGAGGGATTCGCAGAACAGCTGTATTTATAGTGAGATTAAACTAGTTTCACTGGATTTTAGCTACTATAGGAGAAAAGGGGATTTAGTCATGGGTTTAGTTTTTTTTTTTTTTTTTTTTACAATATTCGCCTCACACTTTTCACATTTCTATTAGTAAAAAAAAAAAAAAAAGGTAAAACCATTTTTTTCCTTCCACTTTACAATTACTGCATGTGCCACTTGCAAATGTGGAAAAGGTCAAGGGGTATAAATACTTTTGCCTAGAAATTCAACCTTAAAAAAGTCTACAGTACATTATTAATGTAAATTTATTCTTTTTTTACTCTAATTATATCTTTAGCCTTAAATCTGGTAAAGTGCACATATGACTAAGATTTCCAACCATCCCAAGTTTAATCATGAGCCGGCACAATCTTGGGATAGTAGGAAACTGTGGCGAGATAATCAGGAAGTAAATCTTATAAGAGATAAAAATTTAAATAAAAGCATAAATTCTCTTTTAGTACTGCCATGGAATCATATAAAAAAACATCTTGTACAGGTGATGGAGCAGAGCCACAAAAAATCCAATCACACATTTTAAAACCTAAATGGCACATTTTAATAGATACTAAATCCAACCCTGCGCACTAAACTACTAAAGAGCACACGCTAATAGATACTAAATCCACGGCTAAATCACACCTTCCACACTAAACTACTAAAAAGTATGCTCAAATAGATACGAAATCCATGGCCAAATCCAACCCTGCACACTAAACTACAAAAAGGTATCCACTAATACATACTAAATCCACAGATAATACCCACACTGCACACTAAACTACTAAAAAGTATGCACTAATAGATACTAGAACATTTACCGCTGTGCCACTGAGAGCATTCTTACAAACGGCATCTCAGTGTGGTGCAGCAACTGTACTGCTCAGGACCCTAAAGCCCTTCAGAAGGTGGTGAAAAATGGCCAACGATTCATTGGCACCCAGCTACCCACCCTGGAAGACATTTACAAGAGAAAAGGGCGAGAGGTATTATCAAGGATTCCTCTCACCCAAATCATGGCCTGTTCACTCTGCTACCATGGGTCAGGCGCTACAGATGCATCAGAGCCTGCACCATCAGACTGAAAAATAGCTTTTCCCTGTGGCTGTTACTGCACTGAACAGCTGATCATGGACTGTTAGCTAACACATCACTGCACTGTCACTTTCGGTTTCTGTTGCACTGCTTAGTTTTTTACCACTACTGTATGCGTCTTTGCACCATCAATAATTATGCTCATCATTGCACTACTGTATATTCCACCTGTATTTATTCAAATAAGAACTTACACATGTACATACTGTATAGCCTGTTTATATATATATACACACACCTTATATATATATATATATATATATATATATATATATATATATATATATATATAAATAAATAATCCACACCGTTATTATGCACCATTATTATGTACAATGTTGCACAGTTATACTGTACATTACTATTTCACTATACCTACCAAACAGTAACTCTATTACCAAAAGTACCTTCTGTTTGTACAACACATTGCATTTATTTATTATAAATAGGCCACTTATGTACTTCAGGTTAAATGTTAACGGCATTTCCTTGGCTCTGTACTGTACATGTTCTTTGCGAAATGACAATAAACTTAAATCTAACCAAATAAATACTAAATCCACGGCTAAAACCCACCATGCGCACTAAACTACTAAATAGTATGCTCTAATAGATACTACTGTAAATCCACGGCTAAATCCCACCCTGTGCAGTAAACTACTAAATAGTGCATTCTAATAGATACTGAATCCCACCCTGCACACTAAACTACTAAATAGTATGCTCTAATAGATACTACTGTAAATCCACGACTAAATCCCACTCTGTGCAGTAAACTACTAAATAGTGCATTCTAATAGATACTGAATCCCACCCTGCACACTAAACTACTAAGTAGTATGCACTAATAGATACTAAAACCATGACTAAATTCCACTCAGCACACTAAGCTGCTAAGTAGTACGCTCAAATAGATACTAAATCCCACCCTGCGCACTAAACTACTAAGTAGTATGCACTAATAGATACTAAATCCCACCCTGTGCACTACTAAGTAGTTTGCACTAATAGATACTAAACCCCACCCTGCGCACTAAACTACTAAGTAGTATGCACTAATAGATACTAAACCCCACCCTGCGCACTAAACTACTAAGTAGTATGCACTAATAGATACTAAATCCCACCCTGCGCACTAAACTACTAAGTAGTATGCACTAATAGATACCAAACCCCACCCTGCGCACTAAACTACTAAGTAGTATGCACTAATAGATACTAAATCCCACCCTGCACACTAAACTACTAAGTAGTATGCACTAATAGATACTAAAACCATGACTAAATTCCACTCAGCACACTAAGCTGCTAAGTAGTAGGCTCAAATAGATACTAAATCCCACCCTGCGCACTAAACTACTAAGTAGTATTCACTAATAGATACTAAATCCCACCCTGCGCACTAAACTACTAAGTAGTATGCACTAATAGATACTAAATCCCACCCTGCGCACTAAACTACTAAGTAGTATGCACTAATAGATTCTAAATAACACCCTGCGCACTAAACTACTACGTGGTATGAACTAATAGATACTAAATCCCAACCTGCGCACTAAACTACTACATAGTATGCACTAATAGATACTAAATCCCACCATGCGCACTAAACTACTACATAGTATGTACTAATAGATACTAAATCCCACCCTGCGCACTAAACTACTAAGAAGTATGCACTAATAGATACTAAATCCCACCCTGCGCACTAAACTACTAAGTAGTATGCACTAATGGATACTAAACCCCACCCTGCGCACTAAACTACTAAGTAGTTTGCACTAATGGATACTAAATCCCACCCTGCGCACTAAACTACTAAGTAATACGCTCAAATAGATACTAAATCCCACCCTGCGCACTAAACTACTACTGTAAGTAGTATGCACATATAGATACTAAATCCCATCCTGCACACTAAACTACTACTGTAAGTAGTATGCACTAATATATACTAAAACCATGACTAAATTCCACTCAGCACACTAAGCTACTAAGTAGTACGGTCAAATAGATACTAAATCCCACCATGCGCACTAAACTACTAAGTAGTATGCTCTAATAGATACTAAATCCCACTATGTGCACTAAACTACTAAGTAGTATGCTCTAATAGATACTAAATCCATAGCTGAGTAGGTTAATGCTGTCACACATTTAGGAGGAATTCCAATATTTTACACTTTGTCTATTCTGTATAGGGCACAGCATCAGACCCTATGTAGCGTATTTAGTACCAAACTGAATTCCGTGTGACTCCTAGATGTACTGAAGGGGGCAGCACTGTATATAGGGTGCAGTAGTAATGTTGCCCTTATTTCTGCCTTATGTCTTGTAATTACTGTAAATAGTGAGAAATGAATCTAAATCTCAACTAATTCTGTGTAGGACATACAGGTAAAATTCCCTAAAACAATAAGTGGATTGCACAATGATGAGCTAGGTGTGTGTTTGTGTGCGTGTGTTTGTGTGCGTGTGTGTGTGTGTGTATGCACGCGTGTGTGTTTCCTGTCACACATCATGTTTGCACAGCTGTGTTCATTGTCCTGTGACCGTGTGGTCAAGGCAACAAGGCAACATCAAATCGATGGCGACCTTTTTCTTGTCGCTCCATCCTACACACGCTTCACTGCACAGTGTGACACACACAGACACACACTCAGACACACACAGATAGACACACAGGCACATTAAGCCGGGTCAACCATTAGCGTAGTTCCGTGTCAACACCGCCGTTCCGCTGTAATTAATTCAGCAAACTCTCCTGTTAATGGCCAAAGGCTGTGTACCAAAAAGTTTGCGTCAAAAAGAAAACAATATTTCCATCAGGGTCGAGGTTATTAGTTTCTCATTAGACACAAACAGCACGGCAAACACACACGCACACACTGGAAGAATAATGAACTCCGAATGACTTGTGAATAAATAGTGCAGATCACTGCAGTGTTCTCCAAGCGGCTGTCGAGCGATTCGTGTCCTGTGGACTGTTTAGGACTGCACGGGTTTATAAAACGTAAAAACAGGTAAATGAAGACGTCCTACCAGACAGTAATAAATGCAATTGCATTATTTGCATGTTTGATTTGTAAATTTTTTGTTTGTTTGTTTATATGGTTGGTTAATTGTTTTTTGTTTTGTTGGACAAAAGTCTCCATAGACTATGATGTTTGCAGATGACATTGTGCTTTGTAGCGAGAGCAGGGAACAGGTGGAGGAAAATTTGGAGAGGTGGAGGTACGCTTTGGAAAGCAGAGGAATGAAGGTTAGCCGGAGTAAGACGGAATACACATGTTTGAATGAGAGGAACCCAAGAGGAACGGTGAGGCTACAGGGAGAAGAGGTAAAGAAGGTGCAGGACTTTAAGTACTTAGGGTCAACAGTCCAGAGCAACGGAGAGTGTGGAAAGGAGGTGAAGAGACGAGTACAGGCAGGTTGGAATGGATGGAGAAAAGTTTCAGGTGTGTTGTGCGATAAAAGAGTATCAGCGAGAATGAAAGGAAAGGTGTACAGGACAGTGGTGAGACCAGCGATGCTCTACGGCTTAGAGACAGTGGCACTGAAGAAAAGACAGGAGGCAGAGCTGGAGGTAGCAGAGCTGAAGATGTTGAGGTTCTCTTTGGGAGTGACAAGGATGGATAGGATCAAGAATGAGTTCATCAGAGGGACAACCCATGTTAGATGTTTTGGAGATAAAGTCAGAGAGGCCAGATTGAGGTGGTTTGGACATGTTCAGAGGAGAGATGGTGAATATATCGGTAGAAGGATGCTGAGGTTGGAACTGCCAGGCAGGAGGTCTAGAGGAAGACCAAAGAGGAGATTTATGGATGCAGTGAGAGAGGACATGAAGTTAGTTGGTGTGGGAGAAGAGGATGCAGAGGACAGGGTTAGATGGAGGCAGATGATTCGCTGTGGCGACGCCTGAAAGGGAACTTTTGTTTGTGTTTGCTTGGCTGGTTAATTGTTTATGTGTTTAGGTGAATAATTGTTTCTTGTTAGTTTTTTCTGTTTGGTTGGTTGTTTTTATGTTTGTGTGTTTGGCTGGTTAATTGTTTGTTTTTTTGTTTGGATGGCTAACTGTTTGTTTGTGTGTTTGGTTCAAGTTCAAGTATGCTGTATTTTCACTTCAACCATATACAGTTAGTAAACAGTGAAACGAAACAACGTTCCTCCAGGACCAAGGTGCTACATGCAGCATAAAGTTACAAAAGAAATAAACAGAAAACTAAACTAGCTAACTAAGAGGCCTATTAGCTGGCTAGCGGAGACAAGACAGATTGACCTGACAACGTAAATTACAACATAAATTAACAAAAACTAACTGGCTAACCCAGAGAGGAAGACTATCTACGGGTTTTTGTTTTTATTTCTTTATTTTTTTTTAAAGACAACATAAAGTGACGTGCAAATGTGCAAACAAGAGCAACAAAGTGACAGTGCGACAAACACGACATAACATAACACGACATAACATAACTCTGTGGTGATGATTTGAGGTAGTGGAGAAAACAATAAACGTTCCTTAACATAGCAGCAAGTAATTGTTTTTTTTTTGTTTGTTTGTTTGGATGCCTAATAGTTTGTTTAGTTCGATGATTGATGGTTGGTTGGTTAATAGTTTGGTCTGTTGGTTTGTTATTTATTTGTTTGGTGAGTTTGATGTGTCGTTTTTGGTTAGTTAATTGTTTGATGTGTTGCTTATAATGTTTGTTTGTTTATTTGTTTGCAAGTTTCTTTGCTTGTTTGTGTTTGATTAATTGATTATTGATTGATTTACTGTTTGTTGGGTCTTTTTTGTTTGTTTGTTTCTTTCTTTGTTTTATTGAGTTGGCTGATTGATAAACAATTTGCTTGTCTCCTTATGTATTTTTTATGATTGTCAGAAAATCTGTAGCTGTACCTTAAAGTGCTGTTGCAAATTATTACTATTATTATTATTATTATTATTATTATTATTATTAATTTATTATTTTTATTTATTATTATTGTTGTTGTTGTTGTTATTGGTGGTGGTGGTAGTTGGATGTCAGAAACCTTATAGGCAGTTAATAAGACAGTTATAAGCCCTGAATAAGATATTCATATAGAAAACAGTGAAGCTTTATAAACTGCTAATGTGACCGTTTACAAAGTATCATTGAATTACAGTACAAAGAAATGATTTCATAGGATCAGAGTATTAAAATGTTTGTGTGTGTCTGTGTACAGTATGTGTGTGTGTGTGTGTGTGTGTGTGTGTGTGTGTGTGTGTGTGTATGAGAGAGAGAGAGGTCAGGTCGTGAGGGGAGAGTCGAGGGAAAACTGCCAAGTGTCCTTTCAGTAGGCTCTTGAGTGATGTGATAAACAGGTGAACTTTCACACACATACACACACACACACACACACACACACTGCAGTCTGAAAATGACTGAAAGCTTGTATCCTTTAATTGAACCCCGTGTGTGTGTGTGTGTGTGTGTGTGTGTGTGTGTGTGTGTGTGTGTGTGTGTGTGTGTGTGTGTGTGTGTAAAAGCACTTTAAAACCACTACATTTGTATTAGATGTAAATATGTGTGTAATACTGTCCCCCTGTACATTATATCACACTCATCTCACCCTGCTCAGTTTCGGTTCCTGTAACACACTTAAATATTCATGAATACCTTGTCGTGTGGGTGAAAAACAATATTTGGCATTATTATTCCTTCATAATTATCATCTCTAATGTGCCAGAGAATCTCCATAAAAGCACCTTAACCTGTGTGGCAGAAATATTGCTGCAAGTGCGGGAGAATAAGTGCTAATTAAATTCATCTTGTCGCCAAGGATAATTGCGTCTATAATTAATACCAATTAGTCGAGCTTAGAAGAGAAAGCGTGGGATTGGCACAGAGATTTTCTTTCTCGGGGTAAATACGGGAAATCGGTCGCATCGCAGAGTGAGTGTTACTATCGCTGCGGCTAGAGTCGGAATTAGGAGCAGACAGAAAGGTCGCGAAAAACTTTTGATGTATTTGATGAGAAAACAAATTCCAGTTCATGTGTTAAGTTAAAATTTTTCAGCTGAAAAAGATTCAACACAAATCCCAATCACTTTTTAAACAACAGTGCTGCTGATGTTAAATAATTTTCTGTTGTCATTAATTATTTCATCTTGTGCAAGTTGCAGACTTGGCCCCGCCCCCTGACTTCTGATTGGTTCATCTCCTGCTTGTGTAGCGATTGTGACCTGGTCTCTTTACATAATCTCATTGTTGTTTATGTTTGTTTCTAAAGTTGAAATCCATCCAGTTCGAAAATTTCCATGTTTTCAAGTTGGGATCTACAGTAAAACCTTTACAGTGTTTTAACTTTAAGAACTTTTAAGTTCACAGGAAGATTAAGTTTGTTGCGCCAGTCTCATGATTATTCATGTATGACGAGGGATGAGAAATGATGCACAGAGGTACCTCGCCATGCGAATTGAATCCGTTCCGGAGCCGAGTTCATAAGGTAATATTTCGTATTGTGAAACGCATTTGCCCATAGACAATAATGTAAATGCAGATAATCCGTTCCAGCAGCCCAAAAATATTACCAGCATTACCAATTTCCAACTCTATAATCATATTTTTTCATATAAAAACAATCAAAACATTTAGAAAGGGCACGTAAATGAAGTCAAATTATGAAATAAATAGACATTAAACCTCACTTAACCTTAATTTATGGATTCTATCGGCACCGGCTGCTTTAAAATCCGAACTGAAAGCGTCTCCCTTTTTTATTCTTGTTACCGTGCTTGCTACGTCTTCACCAATTCTTGCACAAAAACGGGAAAAAAAACAACAACAAAAAGTAATCTCGACTTCGCATGACTTTCCACTTGAATAAGCATGAATAAGTTTTGAACGGCTCCCGAACTTAGCCAGCTTTGGGTTCACCTGGGTTCAGTCGCTCGTATACCCGAAAATTCTCCGTATATCTAGGTAAAATTTCTTTAAAATATTAATTCTTAAGGCAGAAATTTTTGAGGTGGGGCATTCGTATACCACGGTTCCACTGTAAAAATTTCCAATCTCAAAAGTTCAACAGTCAAAAGTTTGGACACACCACCTAATTCACTGGTCTTTCTACAGTACATTCTGGAACGAATCCAGAATATGAAATGATCTCAGTGGATGCTTCTGCTCCTTCAGAGAGAGACAGAGAGCTTTTGATGTTTTTTGTGATTGCACCACATTCAAAGTTTTCTACTCTAGATCGATGTTGGACTGTGTAGCTTATCAGTTCTCTTGACTTAACACATATGGAGCTCTGTAATTATTTTATATGTTTTAACATCTTTGGTATTGTTCCACATGGTGGCGTAGTGTTTGTGCGAGAGTGTGTGAGTGTGTGATGAACTGGCAAACCCATCCAGGGTGTTCCTCCCCTTGTGTCCTTTGAGTCCCGCAGGTTAGGCTTTAACCTGGGATAGACCCTGGCTGCTAATTGAAAAGACCAGCTCTGCCCTCTCTCTACAGTATCTCTGTTTGCTCTGAAATTTATTGAAACGGAAAGATATTTAGCAGTTTATGTCATCCAGAATGTCTCTCAAACTTATTTTACAGAATAAGGGAATGAAATGAGAATGACTCACTCACTCACTCACTCATTGTCGCTTTATCCTGTATACAGGGTCATGGAAATACCATATTTTCTCACATTCCATATACAGTTCCATTTTTTTATACACATTTCCAGAAATGAATAGAATTTTCTGTATGTCCGTGTGTTGCATTTTGTCCTCAGCCTGCAGGTGTCCTGACAATCCCACAACATCATCTTCGCCAAGCTGCACAACTCTACAACGTTACTTTTACTAACCTCTGACTGAGGAAGGTGTATCTCATTAGCTCCTACCTAACAAAAAATATCTATTTTAGAAAACAACTGGTTGACTATGACTGTTCTGGTTCCTGGAATCCTCCTGATTAAATCTGCTGGTGCCGCTAAAGGTCTAGCTAATTTCACGTGCCTCAGAATGGAGTCTCCTGAAACCAGAGCGCTTTCAGGTTTCTCAATGTTTGCTTCAATAAGGAGAACAAACCTGCTGAGCATGTGAACCGAAAAGAAACGCGTCTCCCATGGGCGAGTCTTAGCGTTCGCTTTGGTGTCACCCATCCGCCCTGGCGTGAGGACTCTAATTCTTTGGGGGAATCGCTAACTCCACCTAAGGCAGGCTGACTTTCGGGCACACACAAAAACATACACTACTCTAACTCTAATTAAGCCTCTGTGGAGTCTGGATCTTCTCCTTTAATGCCGCAGTCTTCTCTGTCAGAGTGCTAACTAATCTACGCTTATCACAAATAAAGTTATTATCAGAGACGAAGGATGAATGACTGAACATCCTGCACTAAACACACGGAGCAAACAGAATATTTAAGGAATGTTGACTGTTAAATGGATTATTTCTGACAGATCTGAAGTTGATGCCTCTGCTTGCAGTCTTCACCGTGTGTAATGCTGTTAGTTTTTTTATCTGCAAAAAAAAGTTCACAACAAGTTCAAAAGTCTGGAAAACATTGTAAAAAGAGAAATTAGAAGAAATATTAAAGGTTGAGGTTTTGCAGCTTACCGTTTAAATGTTTAATGGTGCTTTAGAATGCATGTTCACAATAAGTTCATTCATTCATTCATTCATTTTTCATACCGCTTAATCCTGTGAGGACTCGGGTTAGGTCGCGGGGGACCTGGAGCCTATCCCAGGAGACTTCGGGCACTAGGCGGGGTACATCCTGGACAGAGTGCCAATCCATCGCAGGGCACACACACACATACACACACTCACACACCCACACACTATGGGCAATTTAGGAACGCCAATTAGCCTAACCTGCATATCTTTGGACTGTGGGAGGAAACCGGAGTACCCGGAGGAAACCCACCAAGCACGGGGAGAACATGCAAACTCCATGCACACAGAGACGGGAATCGAGCCTGGCCGGGGAATTGAACCCAGACCCTGGAGGTGCAAGGCGACAGTGCTAACCACTACACCACCATGCCGCCCACAATAAGTTTTTTATTATAATTTTTTTTTTTCTAATTCATTTAGAAGTGTTTAAGAACTTTAGTTAGTGATTATGCACTACGCATTTTCTATCCTTAAAAAGCAGACTTTATCAGAATATAGAACCGATCAGCAGTTTTCTTTTGGGACTACTTTTGGGAAACTCACCTTCAATTTGTGGAACTTTTGGATGAATTAAGGTCTAGACTCATTTTTTAAAAATGTTCAACAAAAGAAACCAGTCGAAAGAAAATGAAAAGTTGTTTTTCCTCGCCTACCCGTTTCGCAAGTGTTTATTGGAAACGAACGGGCGTTTTGCGTTTAAAATGCAGCAGGAATCACTGAATCTATTCCACAAACCGCTATTGCATGCAATTTTCCCCTTGAACAATCATCTGGCTGGTCATCAGACGCTGATCGATAACCGCAAATAAAGACAGAATGAACTTCAATATAATTTTTGCTCGGTGTGCTATAATCATGCAAACTAAAACATAGTTATTGGCTTATTTATTTTCCATCCTGTTTATGTGCAACATTTTAGTTTTTGCCTCTGCTGTTATTGTTTGGTGCCATAATGAAATGTTGGGCCATTCTACAGAGTTAGAAAACGCTCGTTTTGTATGAATGAAAGGAAACTATTCTGTGGGTTATTAAGCAAACTTCTTCATGCAAACTGTTCTGGAGCAAAGTCAGTATCCGTAATGCATTGATAGAATGTTTGTCTCCAAGATAAAACTCTGGCTTCTGGAGAGTTAAAGGTGACCTATCGTGCAGTGTGTACTTTTTAGTCATGGTTAGATGTATAAATGGGTCTTCAGTGTGTGTGTGTGTGTGTGTGTGTGTGTGTAAAAACAAAAACCAAAAAAATTGAGAAAAGAAAAACACATTTCATGCTTTGTGTGTTCATTTCCATTTTTTTTTTTACCAGGTCTTAAACAAGCCAATGAAATGTGTTGTGGCTCAGCAGTAGCTCATTTACATGAAACTGAAACGGTGCATTCATAGTGAAATAAGGGGACTTTAAGATATACAAAAATATATTAAGTGAGGGGTATTTCATCTGGAGCACTAACACACACTCTCACACACACAAACACACACTTTAAGGAACTCATTGTCTATTCCGCTTTATCATGTATACCTGTAGGCCTGGAGCGTGACCCAGGAGATTTAGGGCACGAGGCGGGGTATACCCTCGATGAGGTTGCAATCCACAATCATTGTATATGTATATACCACTATGAGATAAAACACTTAGAGCAAGTGTATCTGAGGGCGTGTAAAATACCCAAACTGAGAGAACAGTGTTATGTGCTAAAATCAACATGTTGAGTAAAAGTGATCTTATGAACAGTCATATGCAGGATTTAATAATCTACTTTAAATAGTGACTGTACAGTATTTGACTGAGGATGAAAGAAGGACAACTTGGCATTAACAAGGCGTAAGATACTCAACCTTACAGAACGCGATTTCTTTGTATTAATAAGTTAGACAGAGAGTTCTGCTGTACAGAAAGACAGACAGACATGTGGGTTTCAACCTGAAATAATAATAATAACCCATTAAAGCTCATTAGATTATCTTTAGCTTTAACCTTTTAACTGTTTCTACAAAATGTTTAACCGTCACCGCTGTGTACTAACGCTAGTCAGTGATATTTTAGAGACAATTTTATCAGAAGTAACCACACAAATCAGACGATGAGATCGGTTTCCATGATGTTATATCCCAAATAGTGGTCCAGGTCTAAGTATTACTACAGTTACCTGCTCTGAACCTGAACCATGCCTTTTCAAGTGCACACGATCCTGGTACGCTGATCAAACTACGGTACTACTACGATGCTGAAACACGGTGGACTTTGAGGTCAGATCCATGCCTGTGTCTCCAGTGTGAAAGGTTTGTTTTTACACCTCACAGTCCCTAGTCCTATCTGTAATGAAAGCTGAGATCTAGTTTTGACCTGTTAGTGTTGAGGGATTTGTCAGTGCTTTTTCAATCCATACTGTTTATGTTACAGAGATACAGGTGAGGAGAACTGGATTGGGAAGAAAAATACTGTATTACACTAAAATATAAAGAGACGGATAGCTGCATAGGCACAATACTTCATAGCATATACTTTGCAAAATATTCCCAAATGCAAAAAAAAAAAAAAAGTCCCAACGCTTTGTGAGTTAACACAGTTAAACTTTTCCTGGCGTGCCCCAAAGTTCACCAATCTAAATCATTGTTTAACACACATCGTCTAATTTAAAAGAGGAAAGAAAGAAAAAATGCACAGGCGTGATGCTTCAATTACACAACATGCAATTACGCTTCTTTTGTGCTCCGTCTTTTATCTTTTTTTGCGTGTCGAAAATGCACTCTTTGTGAAATATCATGAGCATTTTTCCAATAATGAGCTCCCCATGAGAAGCGAAATCTGACGTATCCCAGCCATAATTCCCCGCCAGCGGATTACTCGTGTGAAACATTAAACTAGCCGAGTGCAGAATCTTGAGGTTTGTCAATGGCAGAATAAGACACCGAGGAGCATTAAAGCTATCTAGCATTACTAATAGGACAATTTTGTCTCATATATATGAAGCGCAGTACTTACACAACAGCCTTAATCAATGAACACACACTGTAAAGCCTGCACAAGCTTTCATAAAGCCCCTGTTGTCGCCCTGCGCCATGAAGCCGAACGCCAGGAAAGTGTGAAATATTCACTCGCAAATGGGTTTTATGCATAGCATCGATTCTCACCGAGCATGGGGCACTTTCTTTTAGCATTCACAGGGAAATGGTTTTAACAGCAGCAGTGATGATGTGCAGCGTTGCCAGGTGTGTGTGTGTGTCTGTGTGAAAGAGGGACAAAAAAATGTAAATGCTGTGCAATTAATAAGAATTAGCAATAGACTGATGAGATGAGAAGTGCGGGGCGAAACATCAGATGGGTTAAATGCAGTAAAGTACACTAAAATAAACTGAGCATAAATTTAAGTTAATTCAACTTCATTTGGTTTAAGGAGCTTCTGAGGGGAAAACACACACACACACACACACACACACACACACACTTAAAACACATGGTTTTGTGTTTTGTCTTTTGGTGTGTTTTTTTGTTTATATTGTGTCTCTGTAGAGTTTGTTTGTTTTTATTTAGTTTTATTATGTGTTTGGTTTGGTGGTGTTTTTTTAATGGTGTGTATGTTTTTTGTAGTGTTTCTTGTGTTGTGCTGAATTACTGTAGTGTTGTGGTTAGTTTTTTCGATGCCTTTGATGATGTTTCTGTTTACTGTATGTGATGTTGTGTCTGGTGTTGTGGTTTTGCGGCCTTGTTTTCATATGTTTGGTGATCAGGGGCCTGTTTCAGAAAGCAGGTTAAGTGAAAACTCAGAGTTTGGTAACCCTGAGATAAGAGAAAGTCAGAGTTTTCCGTTTGAAAAAGGCAGGTTTGTCAAACCCGAGAAAGCAGGGTAACTCAAGCCTGTTTCTGAAAGAGAGGTAACTATTACTCAGAGTCAGTTACCGTGGCAACTTACTCTGTGAACCTAACCTGATCGGGAGCAGGTTTTATTCTCTGAACTCGGAGTTTCTGTCGGTCTCCTCCCCTTTTTTAAAGACGCAGCGGTATTTCTCGCCGTAGCTTTAGTCATTCATTGGCCACATTTCGGACACAAACAGAGAAGACAGTTAGGAGAACGGCTTGTCCTTTTTTGGAGGATCCCATAGATGAGGAGGCAGCATTAATTCGAAGTGAATTACATTTACGTCGGGCAAGGAAGTTTTTTTGTCTTTTCCCCGTACATTTTTGTTTGAGCGTTACCATTTTTCATTGCTATCAATTACATATATCCATAATCTAATCCGTCCTTACATCACTAATATCCCCCATCGTGGCCGTGCTCTTACATCCGAGCAGATACTATGTGCAGCTTTACGTTTCTTTGCTAATGGAAGCTTTCTGTACAATATCGGGGATGCGGAGCGTATTAGTAAGCTCTGACGCTCTGACGCTTTCTGCACACTCACCACCACCACAAAAAATAAAATAAATGAAATGAAATAAACACAAGTCACAACACTTTATTTGGTCTTCTTTATTTCCTAAAAATTAAAACGTCACACATTACTTATTATCTATTATACTGAAATATTTAAATACTTTAAATGTAAACTTACGCATTAACTTGAGCAGCTATGTTTTCCCCCACGCTACCTGTCTCTGTTTCGCCGATGCAGTGGTGTTACTTTTTATTTATTTTTTTAAATATGTGCTCATATTTGCTGTAAGTTTGCATGAGCATATCAAGTTTAGCTGGGGAAAAAATGCAGATCTCTTTTTTTCTGCTGTTGCCATGGTGACTCGTAATATCTGCGCTCCATTGATAATGGCTTTTTAGAGTCGCAGTGTACACGATTAACTCTGAGTTAGTCCACTCAGAGTTGATTGACCTTACTCAGATCAGCTGTTCTGAAACCGAAAACTCTGAGGTTTTAATCTCTGGGTCAATCAACTCAGAGTTCAAGTTTAAACTCCGAGTTGTTTGAACCTCCTTTCTGAAAGAGGCCCCAGGGGTTCGTTCTTTGTACGTCGCTAACTCAGTTAGCTGGATTTGATTGTTGTGGATTTGTCCTGATCTTGGATTGTTTCGTTCTTCGATGCGCTTCTCGCATTTGTTGCCATAGCAACATGTCCGTAAGCTTGAACCTGCTCGGTAGCAGCTTTATTTCATGTAAACAGGATTTAGGCTCCTGGCGGGTTATGATTGGTTGAAATGGCGACGTCACATCTGATTGGTTATCAAATATTATATTAGAACATAAATTCACAGGTTTATTATTACCAAATATGATATTACTATTATAATGAAGCCTAGGCACGAGACAGCCTTGTCAAGACCATTAATACAAATTCTTGTATAATGTTTATTTTGTAACACATTTATTTTTCAGGGGTTCGTCATGAATATGCAAATGCATATTTATATATAATAAAAAATACATATTTTTTATAATGAAAAATTGGACGAAACTAATTTAATTATAAAATAAACAATATAAAAGTATACATGTTGCATTTGAAAAAAAAAATCTATTTTTCCATATACATATTTATTTTCATATTGCTTATTTTATTTTATTGTCTCTTGTAATTTGTAAACCATTAACCTTTGAATTTATGTTCTAATATAGTATTTAGTAGCGATTATGTACAGTAGGGGGGCAATCAATGGCCGGGGGGAGGGGGGACATTTCAGCGCATAACACGCGTTACAAAAAAATTTTTTGCCGCTCTTTTGTCATTTCGTCAACCAATCAAAGGGGTTGTGATCAGTGTTTCTACTGTCGATGTTTTAAATGTTTGCTTGTTTTTCAGTGTTGTTTTGATGTGTTTGGTTTTTGAAGTATTTCTTATGTTGTGTTCAGGGTTTGGATTTGTGGTGCTACTGTATATTAATGTTGTTTTGTTATTGCGGTGTTGTGGTTCTTGTCCTTGGTTTATTACGTTTTGTAGCATTGTATTTGGTGTTTTTGGTGTTCTATTAATGTTTGTATGATTTTTGTGGTGTTGTACATGTATCTGTACATGTACATGTATCCCACATCTTGTGGTTGTGTGTTTGTTTTTGTTATGGTTCTAGTATTGTGCTTCTTTGATGTTGTTTCTGTTTATGTGGTGTTATATTTGATGAGGTGGATGCACTGGACAAACAAGTCTCTTCCAGTAAATTGTTTATTTTATTGTTTTTCTTTTTTAATTAGATAAAAGTGATCAACGTCTGAGTAACATGTTAGTGCCTGTTCTCACTTACGTTACAGCAGTTGTAAACATCCCTCCCCTCACCAGCCTCTCTTCTCTCTCTCTCTTTTGAAGTTTATATGACAAAAATAGGCGGCGTGGTGGTGTAGTGGTTAGCACTGTCGCCTTGCACCTCCAGGGTCTGGGTTCGATTCCCTGTGTGCATGGAGTTTGCATGTTCTCCCCGTGCTTGGTGGGTTTCCTCCGGGTACTCCGGTTTCCTCCTACAGTCCAAAGATATGCAGGTTAGGCTAATTGGCGTTCCTAAATTGCCCGTAGTGTGTGATTGGGTGTGTGAGTGTGTGTATGTGTGTGTGCCCTGCGATGGATTGGCACCCTGTCCAGGATGTACCCCGCCTAGTGCCCGAAGTCTCCTGGGATAGGCTCCAGGTCCCCGCGACCCTGAACACAAGATTAAGCGGTATAGAAGATGAATGAATGAAAGAAAGAATGACAAAAATAATCATACCTTGTTATCAAGGAACAACAAAAATGTAAACTTCATTGTGCTGAAGACGTCAGAACACTGGAGACTCCTTCCAGAAAGCGTAAAGGGAAACACATATACAAACCAAAGTTTTTTTTTTTGTGTGTGTATTTTGAAAACACATGGACTTACTGGCTGGGGTTCGGCTTTTAGTCACATGACTGATGCACTTGATGTCAAACTGGTGACATTTCCAAGAAGCTCATGACACTTGTGCAAGCGCACGCTTGCCTCAAAAATGGCAAACTAAAGGAAAATGGTTATTGCAACATTCAGGTTGGTTTCTAATATTGACTATATATAGTCTTTTTGTGCTTTAAATGTCATGCAATGTTTATATATTTCTGCAATTATTATTATTATTATTATTATTATTATTATCATCTCAATTGAAAGTAGCAAAAAGTTATTTATGATTTTATTATTTGAAAAGAAATTCAACAAAACAAATAAATAATCAAATAAATCTGATATTCTGATTTTATTGTGTTTTGTGATTATGATTGGCGTACGTTTTACACAGCACCACAAATCGACACACAAAATGACAAAACAAAACAGCAGTTTAAAACCACACATTAAACCAACATCATTTCCTTTTTTCTTTCCATTGTTTTTATTTCTGTTTTCATATCACAGCTATAATCAGTATCATGAAGGTGCATGTCAGTACTGTTGTTGTTTCTCACCTGATTTTAAATGCAAAACTTTGCCAAGCCCACTGTAATATGACACAATCTCATCACCACGTTATTGGAGAGCATTTGCTACAGTATATGGAAGATCTGTGGGAGGAGGCATTAACACCGGAGCTAGAGCATGATGGGAATTATCTGGGAGAAAAGTCAGCACAAAACTTTATTTCTAAACTCTGCTAAAAAAAAAACTTTAGCGACATCGGGTTTGTGCAGGTTCACGTCATGTCAACAATCTGTCAAGTTGTTGCGTGGAGCTCCGAGGTGTTTAGCTCGTTCGACTTCACAGGAAGACGATTATTGATGAGGTGTCACTGAGGCTCGTCTGATAGCAGGTGATGATGGACTGACATCTGATGGAAAACCGTCGAGGAATAAATATCTACCCGAGCAGGAGAGGAGGCATTAGCATGCCGTGTCGGATACGCCGTAACTCTCTGCTTTAACATTTGACAAAACGCTCCCACGTGGTACTGTGTCACTCGTTCATCTCTGTCTTTCACTATTTCTGTTTATCTCTTGCTTTTTGTGCATCTCACACATCCGAGTGGAACCTGTTTCCTGTAGGACACATTTCCATTTTATCTATCTATCTATCTATCTATCTATCTATCTATCTATCTACAGTATCTATCTATCTATCTATCTATCTATCTATCTATCTACAGTATCTATCTACAGTATCTATCTATCTATCTATCTATCTATC